>BLKM01000799.1:23138-270132 GCA_013340265.1 Coptotermes formosanus | reverse complement strand
TACCCTGAAGCTGTATATAATCTATATTTGATTTTAAGAATTATGTCCTAAATATAACCGTAACATAACATTATTGGCAACTATATTTATATACATACAAACGCAACTACAGTTCCACGATTCACTCAGCTAATTTAAATCACAAGGTCTGATCTTCATTTATTCAGTTTTATCTATGACATACTAAGCTTTTTATTTTATTTTTCAAAATTCTGATGTGCTAGTTATCAGCTGATTTCAGTGGCTGATTTTGGCTGAAGGACAAACCATATTAAATGTTTCATATATTCCTGTCACAAAATCTGTGTTCTTAAAATTCTGATTTGGGGAGGGGGGGGGGGCTGCAACTCAGCAGCCCTTCCCACCCCGCTCCATATCATTGCGATTATATATATATATACATATATATATGGCAGCTTCGGCTGTCAGAGCAATAAGCAAAAACTGCTGTCAATCGCAGGGAATCAGAAACCACAAATTTGGAGTCATAATGTTCACACCAAATTTTATCAAAATCCATCCTGCAGTTCCAAAACTGAAATCTGGATGCCTTGCCAGACATGACCTGTCCTATAACCTCCATTTCCACAAATAAAGAGACGAAGGACCCATACAGTCCCATACGCCCACGGCTTCTATTGTGAATGTGACTCAGTGTTGATGCCGATCCTGTTCGTGGGCACTTACACACTCTAAAAGCAGGCTGTGTTAACAATTATCACACCAGCTTGCCAATTGCCACTTGCTCATCCTGCTAACTCATTTTCAACCTGAAGATGGAAGTAGCATGCTTCTCCAAAATGCAGACAACACGACCTACTTCTACATGGTGTCTCTACTCAAGACCAGGCATTTTGTCTACAGACACAACACCTGAAAACCTCACACCACCCCGTTTCACAAAATCAATTTCAGTGCAAGCTTATGCTTTATAAAACGCTGGAGATACTGACATTCCCTTCGTCTAAGAATGCTAATGGGGATCCCAGATTATTAATTACACACTGCAGTGATCTACTTCTGTACTTCATTTCCATAAAATTATGTGTAACATAACATAACCCTACAAGCAGAGCGCCTGTTAAAAATCAGGGCTGTGGAGTTGCTACACAAAACCTCCAACTCTGACTCCTAAAATTTTAAACCTCCAACTCCGACTCCTTCATAAAAGCTCAATGTGTGTTAATAACTGTAAACCTACTAATATGGTAAATGGTATCATTAGACATTTCATCACCACCATGTGAATCATTAGGCTACTTTTTAGACTTATAACTTATATTTAAGTATAAGTCTGATGGTTATTGTAGCTAGTACTTATTTAAGATCTTATATCGAGGTCAGAGTCAGAATCTGTACATTTTTACCAACTCCAACTCCACAAAAATTCCTTCTGACTCCAACTCCATGACTCTGACTCCACAGCCCCTGTTAAAAATCCAACAGTCCCTCACCTAGTCAAGAAATTTACCACCTTTTATGGGAGCTAAGATTCATTAGTGTTTCTGCTGGACCCTGTCCTGCACCAAATAATTCAATTCACACGCTCCCATTCAATTTCTTTAAAATCCATTAAAATATTACCTTCCAACCTACTTCTATGTATTCCAAGAGACACTTCCCTTAGGATCTTTGTATCAGAAGTTTGTAAACACTTTTTCTCACTCCTATGCATGCTACATGCCCCACTTACAAAATGACACACTTAACACAAAACACTTTCTTACCACGATGGCATTCTAAATCCTGCATTTAATGTGACTGGCATTGTGGGTCTGAAAAAGGAGACATAATATAATGTGTTAGTTTCCAGCACAGCAATAGTAACATGCTTCAGTTGAAATTAACACAAAAAGCCTTGTAATCCTACTCTGGCTTACCATAGATCATCAAAATTAAAATAATCTAGACACACTGCATTTGAACACGTACCCCTCATACAATTTGGATATTACTGTCACAGACTATAAATGATGTATAATGATGATGTGTAATGACTGAAAAAGTATCATGCACATTATTCATACACAGCTGTATTTATTTCTTTCTCTAACAGCACACATAAAATGATCAAAACTCACGCTGTAGGACATATGACTTTCACATGGGGTGATCTGATGGCACCCATAGCACTTGCCCAACCATGGCTGAAAAATTAAATTAAAATACAGTTTTATATACTTCCTTGCAAGTTGAAATTTACCTTAAATAAACGAGACGTACTGGTAAGCAATATATCACTAACGCATGACCTTAATATAAGGAAAACAAGTAGGATTTTCACTTACCCAGTATCACCAAGTCCATGCAAAAAAATAAGCTGTAAAAAACCACACAGCATATTATTCGACTATCCTTATATAACAAACAAATTATGTTATCCGTAGTAACTGGTACATTTTGTAAAAACCGAAAAGTACAAAGAGTATCAATGATAAAAAGAAAGAAAAAACGAGGAGGGGGACAAAGACATACAACATTGACCGTACTGGCATGCCTCTGGTATGACTAAACATTTTTAAATACAACCGGCATATGTACATAACAATGACACAATTAATCTCAATACACTGATCTACACGTACAGAGTAAATGAAAAGGAAACAAACTGCCATACCGTTGCTGTGTGTTTTGCTGTTGCAGCTATAACAACCGGACTACCAGCCATTGTACGAACCGTTGTTAGTTTCTTGGGCACTGCTTGACGTGACTGTAATCCTGTTAGCGACACAGACACAAATTTATTTGACTTCTTAGCACCACTCTTATCTGTCACTTACAATTATTTCTTTGATATCTCGCCGACAACCTTCTGCACCTACTCTACTGGGTATGACAAATTTGCACAAACACTTTCCACTTCATGTATTCTCAACAGGGTAACAGCATATCATTAATAAGCACTGTATTATCCACAGTTGTTGTTATTATAAAATTTTCATTGTTTAAGTAAACGAAGAGGACATCATAGCAAACACACACGGTGAATAATTATAGAACCAAACGTAATTTCGGAGCGTGAATTTCTCGTATCGTGGCTGACCATGGCCTACCTGAAACGCTACACGAAAATCGGTCAATTTCTATTTGTACTATTGGCAAGAAGGTGTTCCGTCTCATTGGTGCAACTCATAATTGATACTACCTGTGCTATCAAGCCTTGCGAGTCGTTAGGTCGAGTCTCGTTGCTGGGATTTGAACAAACTGGTTCACAGCACCACTAAAATTGTTTCAGCAATTATGATTCTAACCTTATCACCATAAATTCAGACATTCATAATGACAAAATTATTCTTCATATTTGAAATTGTTTGATGGATTTAGTCACTAAATGAGACAGCGAGTTGGATGAACGGTGCTCGATTCTTGACGGTGTACGCATTTGTTTATTTGCCATTGCTTCCAACTTTGCTCGAGAGCCAACTCAGCCCCCTCCACAATTGGTATCGGGTGGTCTTTCCCTGGCAATAAAGGAGCACGAACTTCGGCTATTTATCTCCATGTAGGGCCGAGATTACTAGCGCGTTGTTCTATGAAGTTTACTGTTCGACTTAACGCCTAAAACTGGGTCATTCCCGGACACAGAAAGCCAAAACTACAGCGAAATTTAAAAACAGTCAAGGTTATTGCATTTAGCGTACTTAAGTGACCGAATGCTGTGATTTATCACCTATACTGTTTAAGGCTGCAAGCCCCGTTAATCGACGCACGAAGCTATATGCTTGTAATTTACACTCCAGCGTTTGCGTCTGTGGTCAGGCCTCAGGTGTAACCCGTAAGCTCTTTAAAGATGGCCGCGTCCGAAGAGAAAGAAGAGGTTGGACGCAGCTCTAATGATAATGGGAAAGGGAACGGGCTTCTATTATATCATCATCACTATTCCTTTTATTCTCAAAAGGTATATATAAATTTATAATAGTAACGAATGCTTGTTGAACATTAATGATGGAAATAGGACTTCGAAAACATGTGTTCTGGTTTCTGGAACATCTTTTTGTATCAACTTCTGTTAGTGATAGAAATACACATTTCGAGGGAAGACGGCAATGATCCATTTGACAGCCACTTGCATACTAACAGCTCGTTCTGTGTGGAAACATCATTTAAAACAAATGTGTTTCGTACTCATAAGAAATGTTCGTCGTACAGTGCTCAGGAAAAAACTTTTTTTTTCCAGTATGAATTAATGAACGGTATTTGTATAGTTAAAGCATGACCTAATCTATTTAATGGTCCCCTTAATTTTAAAAATAGTTTCTGATGACCTTTATTCAATATTTACTTAAACTAGGTCAAGTGTTCCTTAATCTCAAAGTGTGACAAATTTAACCGCATTTGCTTCGAAATTTGGCATTATTTCCATAACACATCATGCCACCAAGCTAGTGGAAAATACTCGCCAATGCTTTCTAAATTCATTATCTTCTGAATGCTGTTCGGACATGGTTGTTAGATTCAGGGCACATTTTGTTTTGTGATCATTGCACTTCGCCCATATTTATTGTGTATCTGCTATATGTTGTGACTGACCAAGTTGTCACACTCATTTCAGGTATGAGATTCAGATCATATAATCTGTTTATGATATTTCGTTCTGTTGTGTCCACAGAAGTCGTGTTATTTTATAGTGGCCACCAAGTTTTGGCTTAGCAGCGAACTTAATGCAGGCTGTATCACAGACATTTCCCTCAGGGTGCTGGGATCATGCTTTGAAATTGACCACAATCTTTCCCTCCAATATTCGTCAAAATTAATTGTGCTAAATAATGTCTGCAGTTCATAAAATATCTGTGTTGCAGGTTATCATGGCTCTACATGAAAAGAAGTTACCATATAAAGAGCACATCATTAACTTGACAAAAGGGGAGCAGTATCAGCCGTGGTTTCTCCGTATCAATCCTCGTGGCGAAGTTCCTGTTCTTAAGGATGGTGTTAAGGTCATTCCAGATTCAGGCAGAATACTAGATTACCTTGAAGATAATTTCAGTAATGGTTTGTATAGTCTTTGTTGTGGAAAACTCTGTGGTAAACAGCTTATTTATCTGTAGAGAAGCTTATTTTATTTCTTAGCCAAGACTTTTATTCCTGCAATCAGTAATCCGTACCCTGATTTTAGAAAACAGTAATCTCCACTGGCCATTAGCATTTTTCTTCATTACTGTTTATTAATAACGGCAATATTTGGTATCAAAAGTCTATCTGTATGCATGAAATAATTCATTATCAAGTCACTTGCTTGCAGATTTTCAGTTCTATAAAATATATTATGTATTTTAAATCCTTATAAATAACGTAGGTTTTGCAAGTATAAGAACTTGACAGTGTACAAAGTATAATACACAGAATGATTACCTGTCTTTTAGGATTTGATGCTGCGTAGTCTGGTAGATAGGTACTGAGGTTTCGGAGGAACTGTGGTTCCTGTCTACCAAAGTACATGGTGCCACATCCAAGAAAACCCATACTCTTGATGTTCACTGACATGAGCATGTCAAATCTTATACACTGTGCATCTTCACAGGTGATACTCCCAGATTAATACCAATGGATCAAGGTCCAGAAATGCGCCAGAAAGTTCTCCACTTTCGTACAGTTATCGACCATATACCTGCAGGAACCGTAACTATGGGATCATTCTTTCATCCAGAATTTTGTCAGAATCCTAAACAACCATTCATTCGAGCTGTAAGGAAATCTTTAATGGGTAGGTACTTTGTCACATTTTGTGACACAGTCTGCTTCTCCTCCTCCTTCTGTGCCACTGTGTGTGGTTCTTATAGCCAGGCCCGTGGAGTCAGAGTCGGTAAAAATGTACTGACACTGACCTCGATATAAAGTCTTAAATAGATACTAGCTACAATAACCATTAGACTTATACTTAAATATAGGTTATAAGTCAAAAAAGTAGCCTGATGATTCACGTGGTGGTGATGAAACGTCTTATGGTGCCATTTACCATTTTAGTAGGTTTACCATTATTAACACATATTGAGCTTTTATGAAGGAGTTGGAGTCAGACATTTTGTGTAGCGACTGCACAGCCCTGCTTACAGCAACCAAGCAAATACACCTTCCTCAAGTTCTTTTTTCCTGCATTTTCTACTGTGGCTTTTGATGTTAACAAGGAATTGCAATAACATGAACTGTGTTTAATATCATATTTGTTTCTTGTATGGCCCTAAAGGCCAATGCATTCCAGAGCTGTAATTCATTTGGTTTAGGGCGCTGTAGTCAGTATAGTGACTATGCTACACACTGGATGGTCTGGATTTGAATTTTGGTTGGGGCAAGGGATTTTTCTCTTCTGTCAAATGTTCAGAATGGGTATGGGGGTACCCAGTGGGTACCGGGTGGGAATAAAGCAGCCAGGGCGTGATGTTGACCACTCACCACCATCTAGTTCTGAGGTTAAGAATGAGTGGAGCTATACCTCTGCTCCCCCTATATGCTTTCAAGGTGTGGACAGGGGCAACTTTAACTTTGACCTTCTGAACATGTGATGAGCCCGTGGCAAGGCTGGTACCTATATAAGACAGCACAAACAGGAAAGTGCAGACATACATCCATGCCCCAGGTGGGATTCAAACCTGTGATCCCAGTGTCTGAACTCCAGGAGACGGTACACAACTTGACCACATGGCTGCTGTGGTCAGCTTATTAATGTAGCTGTGTCTCACTTTTATTCCATGCATTAATTCCGTATGCTACTAAAAAAAATACATGAACTGATAGTTGGACTGCTTAACCTTGAACACAAAGGTGCCAGGTGCGCACCCGAAATTTTTCACAGGGGGGGGGGGGATGACACAGAGGCTGTGTATAATTTATGTATGATTTTAAAAATCGTGTTATAAAAATCATGCCTTAAGTATAACTGTAACATAACATTGTCTGGAACTGTGTTTATATACATATAAATATAACTACATGTTCTAACCACATATACTACATATAACTACATGTTGGTTTTTGAAATTTCACCTAAGACATCCTAAGTTATTTTATTTTTCAAAATTCTAATGTACTAGTCATCAGCCAATTTCAGTGGCTGATTTTGGGTCAAGGGTAAATCACATAAGATGTTTAATTTCATTGTGCCTACAAAATATGTTTTTTTCTAAATTTTGATTTGGGGCAGGGGCTGTAGCCCCCCCCCCCCCCCACTTCCCTTGAATGCACCCCTGGAAGGCACTGCAGTCCTTCAAAATGTTGGGAACTACACATTCAATGACTCATCTCAGAAGAATTTAATCGTCAATGCTTAAAATTTTGGCACCACACCCCTATAAAGGGGGCTGTTCATCCTGGGGCCGGGGGGGGGGGGGGTGGTGGTAGCTGAATCGTAAAACTAAACCGTTTTCCTTGAATCCTAGGGTCTAGAATACAGAAATTTTACATCCATCTCTCAATGCACTTTTGTGATCAGGGTCTACCCTTACCTTTTACCAGATGGAAGTTTACTATAATTAAATGCACAATATGTGATTGGTTTAGCTGCTGAGAAGAACAGTGCCAATATATTACGAATGCATGCAGAAAGAAACCCTGACATTCAGGACATATTGCTCCAGAAAGCGCAGTTCCAGGAAACTAAACATGTGTCGGTGACAGACAAAGAGGAGTTCAAGAAGATTCTCAACCAAGTTGACGCAGCGCTGAGTGAAGTGGAGAAGGAACTTGAATCACATACAGAAGGTATGGGAAGTAATGCCACAGGTTCACATTAACATCTATTGGCTGTGCATGCTGTATGAATGCTGTAATTTATATATGGCTAGTGCATCCATTATTAGTATCATAATTTAATTAAAGGTGGCTAAAAGAATTTTAAATTAGCAAATATTTTCAGATCAACAGAACTGGTGGTTGTGCTGTGATCGCTTCACGGTAGCTGACATCGGATTGACGATCTTGCTGGATCGTCTGAATCGTCTGGGTTTAGAACAGCACTTCTGGGAAGCCGGCAAGAAGCCACATATATCACAATACTACCATAGAGTTCAGCAGAGAGAGTCATATAAAAAGACAATTCCATCAGCTCTGTTGCTTGTCAAGATGTTTATTCAGACACAAGCCCCGCTTATTGTCGGGGCTGCCGTAGCTGCGGCCGTCATTGGCGGTGGGATATTCTATTACCGAAAAAAATAAGTAAATGATGTGATAAAGTGATACTCATGTTCAGTAAAATTCCAGTCAGGTATGTGGTGAGCAGAGGTAGTCAACATTTCTTTCTTCTAATTATAATATGGGATACGTGTTCGTACTTCTAATATATTCCAATATTGATGAATAAGGTAAAGTTAAACCCACTGTGTGGGCATATCAGATGAGACTTGTGACAGGTAATGGCAGTCCAAACATGACAACGTGTCTGGTCTATAGTATGTTTCCAGTTTTCCCTGACCTGTTTAATGTTACTTGTGACTTACAGATGGCAGAGAGGTGGCCTTTCTGTATCATATAGCTAGTTTGTGACAGTTGTTTGCTATTACGTCTACTTTCTTTGTGTTCCGCTTTGATTTTCATGTGCATGTGTTAGTCTGTGAAAACCGCAGGTCCTGTGAACTGTACAGACTTAAAAGGCCACATCATATGTAGCAGCGGGCCAGGCATTATGGCAGTCTGAGCCCAGCTGAGAACATGGGTGCCAAATTTATGCACTGTTATTGTATATAGTCACATCCTGTGCAAGTAAGAATACCACATTTTCTGAAAGTACTTACATGAATATCGGAGGATCAGAATCAGATATTTTGTGTACCATGTTTATGCACTTTTGTTAACAGAAAGAAGGGTCATGTATCAATATGTGGCTGACAGAGTGGGATAGTACTTTCAGATATCTAATATGGTGTACCATATCCTTTTAGAGCTGAAACGGAAGTGTCAATAAAATCAATTTTGACAAGTTTTAGAAGGGATTTTGATATACATGAAAACCTTGAAGTTCAGACTACTGGGACAAAATGATAAACCACAGCAGTGAGCTATGGCTTTTCTTGTACTTGGTGTATCTTTTTCTTCTTCGTCCTTCTCACACGTTTCGACTTCACACGTTATCTATCAACCAAGCTCCTCCACCTGTAAATTTAATGTAATCCATATTGCGTGCAGTAGATTGACTACACAATATTTTATTATTGATCGTGCAATTTGTTGGCTCACATACTGTCTCCATCTTTCCAAAGCTCTCGTTCCTCAGTTTTTTGTCATGTTCTACTTTCCTTCTTTCTGTGCAACATCTCAACAATATGTTGTTCCATCTTGTTCTTCCTCTTCCTGATGGCCGTTTCCTTTGTTTTGTTTAATGTCAGCCATAGTTTGTTTTGCAATGCCAAATTTTTCTCCTAATTTTCAAGACTTTGCTCTCCATAACCTTTAATTTACCCGCACCATTCAAGTTAGTGTGTCTTATTTTTATTGTACTTTGTTGTCCATTCACAGTTAAAACACCTCTTTTCAGTGAAAGAGGTGATGTAATAGCAATGCTCTACAACTGTATTCAGAATGCCTCTGCTCTGAATCTCAGCTGGGACACTGGCTACCCAACAAGGTTTTTTTTTTTTGTGATTTTTCTAATTTCTTCACACAAATGCCAGGATGGTACCTTGATTATGCCACAGCAGTGTTCTTCCAAACCCTTTCTGATTGCCATTTGCCACTCACCGTATCATTTGACACTACAGTCTTCAATACTGACAGCACCATTAAGCAGTCTACTGGTGCTGAGTTACTCAAGTTAACCTGTAGCTACTCAAATAGTGGGGTCTGACTGCATATATTTCTTACTTCCTGTGTTTTCACAGCAACATGTCAGTGCATTGTATCGCAGCATATTATAGCTTTCTTTACCCACATAATAGTCCAGTTTTTCTCCCAGTAACAGCAGTATCTTTATGAAAGCACAGTATTAATGTATTATTGTGATATAAAATCATGAGATGACTGCAAACTGCAAAAAGTTTGAAATAATGACACGTGTCCATGTGACTGGTGCATGTACAAATAACTTGAAACTAAAGTGTATCATACTGAACTACAGAAAAGGGACTGATGATATATCACATTCAAAAGTAAAACTGGTTGGTTTGATTGGGATTAGCTCATTCTATCAGATGAAAGTCCTTCCCATTTTTGCTTCAGACTGAAACAAAACTCGCTTCTGAAATGTTTTTGTACAAGCCTCAAATCTCGTGTGATTATTCAACAGTTCACATAATTTCCTCTATTCCTGTCACATGGAATGTCCTTTAAAGATAAGGGATACATTTTCCTTGTTCTTAGCACAAACCCATAAAGCTGTGCAGAGTGGTGTGGAGATAAAATTCCATACATTCTAGGTGTTGGTACCAGGTGGAAAGTGGTCAGTGTTACATTTCAGACATCTTCCCCAAAGATAAGTCTCCATAACCATTCATGGGGCAGGGATTCAGTGAATCCTACAGCTATGTGGCTGTAGTGGGACAGCTAACACCTGTTTCTGCCATGAGTCAAACACCTGCAGTTCAGCCTCTAACCATCACCATACCAAGCCATTGAGGCTAATCAGAATCAAAATTTGCTCTTTGAAATTGATTATTCAGCTTAGTTGATAGCAACTTAGTCCAATTCAAAACATTTAATGATACAACTGTGCGCATTAATTAAACTGACCTGAGAAGTGGGGTTTGATTCTTAGTGAGGCCACCGACTTTTCTCTTCATAACTGCACCGGCTGCACTTTGGATCAATCCCACATTCTGACCCTAATTACTTCAGCATGAACTTGGACCGTGTTCCTTCAAACCTGAAGATGCAGGCAGCATGTTTGTCCCGACTACAACCTGTACTACAGAGTAAATTTGAAAAGAACGTGTTTAAAAGCTTTGTCTTCTGGGACATGACAATGCTTTTAGTGGTAAATAGCTACTTTGGTGGGTAACTGTGTACCAATTGACACAGTGTCATCACATTCCAGAAGACTTTTAATCTTTATTGACATGGCTGTGAGAACCTTAAGTCTTGAAACATACTGGAATAATAAGCTTTGAAAGCAGCCCCCATAAAATTTATAAAATATCAACTCAGTGGGGAAGAATACAGTATTTTATTTTTAAAGTTTAGTACATATGTATTTTCAGGCACCTGACTTGCAATGATGCACTGTACGAATATCGCAAATAAATGTTCTTCATTTTTAGAATGTTTCACTTAAAGCAATGCGATATATTCTAACTCACTGAATGCAGCAGAGTCGTTTAGAAGCTAACAGTTCCTCAACCAATTCTCATCATTTTGTGGAACCTGTGGGTTCATTAATATTTTTGTAAGAGTCTGCCACTAGCCCCTAACCTGAGCTAAATGAATCCAGTCGTTTTTCCATCCTATTTAACATAAATTTTAATATTCTCACATCTATGTCCAGGTCTTACAAACATACACTTTCCTTCCATCCCCCCCCCCTCCCACCAAACACCTGTATGCACGTGCTTTTCTGTTCTCTCCCACTCATGCCACTTGTCCTACCCATCTCATTCTCCATGATTTGACGACTTGAATGACACTTGGTGAGGAGTGCCGATGATGGAGCCCCTCACTGTGCAGGCTTTCCTGCCTCTTGTCACTTCCTCTCGGACTCACCATTTTCTCTCATCACCTTTGATCTGTGTATGTAGCGCGTACTGACATGTTAAAGTATTCTCAATTTCTGCATCTGTTGTTGAGTAGGACATTCTGTGTAATTGTTATCAGGTATATAAAAATGTGAGTCCTGTTTCCTATTGTGGACATAAAGGAGGAAATCTGGAATGGGGACAGAACTGGTACGTTGCTTCTTCCATTCCACATACCACAACATGAATGTAAGAAATGTCCTCAAAGAGAAGAATTAATATAATGGAGTTCATGTTCTCATAATCAGGAATCGAGGAATATTTCAGCAGTCTTTTCCCACGTGTGACGTGCAGCACGAAAGTAAATCTGATTATGGATCTCACTGTAGTCTTAGATTATCCACATGCCCTTGAATTTATACCCTCCATGAAATAAAAAGTGGCACAAAGTTTAAAAACTGTTGAAATTAGCAATTCTTGTGATGAGGCACAGTTCATATATATCTCAGACACTGGTCACAGTCACATATTGCTCATGCCTCGTAGACCCTTAAAAAAAAACACTGACCATGGCAACTCAATACTGTAGGGCAGCTCCGGTGCCATACTGTATAATATTTGGGTTTTGAAATTATTTTATAGTGAATTTGTTGCTCACCACATATGAAACTGAAGAAACTCTGCATGTCAGTAGATTCATGACAAGTTATGTTACTGATCTTGCTCAAAATATGAGCCATTTCTATGTAGAAGTGGACACAGGTAAGGTGCCAGCTTCCTGGCATCACTGTAATGTCCGTATAGACAGTGTTACAATGACACACGCTACCCTCAGAAACAGTATAATATGAAATATAAAGACTGGTTGTGTGTGTAATATTATTATAGCTAGAGGGTCCTTGTAACTTTGTGCACAAATGGTGGTGGGAGTTAGTTGTGATACGAATGTAGCAGACTTGTAGTTAACATACATGTAACATGTGTAAATAATTGTCATTCCATATAAGTTCAGAATGAAACTTGATAAATTCTTACACATTCAGCTTTTGTTATAATGAAATCAATCCTGATATTATTAGTAATAAAGTGAGCTTTTGTCACAACTAGTGTTAAACTTTGTCTTTTTTGTACTTACTTTTTAAATATATAGTGAAATGTGGCAGCTATGGACCCAGCCTGTAGAATTTTTTGTTAATATTTTATGTAGAATATTAATGTTGCTCAAAACAAAATTATGATAGCATCAGATGGGGACAGGAAGTGCCTTAAAACTTGTAAATAAAAATTTTGTTACAAAAATGACTGCTATATTAATTGTCATGTTTGTCCAGATGATGATTTTGCAAGTTTCCTTAGCACACTGAGTAGTAGTTATCTCACTGCTCAGCCTGTTTCTTGCTCCTCACCGATTTACACACCCAATAACTAAACCAAAACATCTGAATGATTTAAAAATTGGACAGCACAATAAGGCAGATGGTACATCAGCACCTGCACATACTGAAAACTGAAGGTGGCAATTCTGCTTTGTGTTCGGGTTCAAATCTTGACCCACAGGCCCCCTACCAAATGTTTGTCTTTTTTTTTTATCCCTCCAGGCACATGCCAGCTAGTACTTCAAATCAGGCCATGACCACTTCCTTCCACAGCCTTTCAAATTTATTATTTTCTGGTAACCCTAACATTTGATACCCTAATGCCTGGAGCTCCTACCATTAAATCAATTATAAATAATTACATTTGCACATCAAAAGCATGTCATTATTGTTACTGAAATATACATGGTAAAGACACTTATGTATTCAATTAAGCATCACACATTGATGACGCATGAAGAAGTGGACATAACAGTCCACTCATTCACAACCTTGGCACTAGATGCAGGTGAGTCGATAGCTTAAGCCGCACCTACTTTAATTGCAAAGAAAGAGATCCCCACGTACCCAATGGGTGGATGCCACAGTCAGTATGGATGTCGCCAAGAGAAAAATCTGTGCCCATGTCTTGGCATTTGAGGCTGTGGCCTCGTCACTATACTCAACTAATGTGGGCCTAGTTACTAAATATGATGCATCTTTTCTTGGAACTGGCGACAGCATCAACAGGTAGCCTTCTGCAAACTGGAACATTCTGAGTGTTACTGTCATCGGTTACAGTGACACACAGTATTAGCTATCTGAGCTACTAAGGAGGCTCTTCAAGAAATAAATGCAGATACACCAAGTACAAGTTCATGTGTCATGACCAGAATGCAGAACATTAAAACCCAAAGACAGCTAATAAATCCTTTAAAATTTCAAGTTCTAATATTCTCTAAGGATACCAATACATAAAAGTACACACACAAATAAAAAAAAAAAGATTAAATTCAAGGAATAATTGCTACAGTTTGGTTCAGGGTCTTCTGTCTTCCAATCTGTGGCATGAACATATAGAAGATGCAAATACATGCAACTAATGAAACATGCATGAAACAACCTCTCACTTCAAGTGGAGAATAAAGGCCGAGGGATTTGGAGAAATGTGCCAAGAGAAATACATGGATCTAGGGGGAGGAAGTAACATGAGCATCATGATTTGACTCCTTGCGAAACATTCTGATAAAACCAAGACGCATGAAATGGCAGGGCATGTTGCACATATGAAGGAGAGGAGAAATGCAAGGGAGTTTTGGCAAGGAAACCTGTAAAAATCATTTGAACAAAATGATATTGCAGAATGATCACAATACAAGTGCATGTGTTCACAAACAGAAGTAAATTTTATTTTTACAATGTGGTGTAATATATTCCTATTAAATAACTTCCAATAACATTCTTCTTGTAACAAAAGTTTCTACAGTAAAACATTTCAGAAAAACCCACTTAATAAGTGCAAAAATATAACAAGTTATTACATATTCTTGTAACTGTAGTCACCACACCACACACATTGTTATTGGTCAGTCAGATCTAGGGATACAGGTTTTATATAATACAGTAAAACCTGCTTATAATGGAACCTTGTATAAAAGAGTGTCGCGAAGTTCATATTTGTGATCCAAATCAAAAGTCGCAAATTCCTGCTACATATGTACACTGCACAGGATGTTACAAAATTTATACCATCATAGTAACATGCAGTAGCATATTATGATGGTATAATTGTTTCAACTGAAATCAGTGCACGGACTAAAAATCATTTCAAAGAAACAACAAATACTGTATTAAACTAGCATACATTCCATCAAATTATACTTTTCTGTTTCCATCTGTCATCCCTGTGCATGGCATGGAGGCATATATGGGGGAGAACAGGGATGGCTCTGTTCACTCTTAAGCCTGTAAACAGATGGCAGTGAGTGGTCAACTTACACCCTAGCCATGTTATCCTGGTACCCACTCAGCAGAGGGCTGGGTGAGCCCCACAGCCAGTTCAGACATTTTGGAGAAGAGACAAATCTCCTGCCCTGCAAGGAATCAAACCCTGGATCATCCAGCCCAAAGCCTAACCACCCCCATCATGGCTCCCCAGAAATACTTAATATACCAGAGAAAATTTTACACATGATTTTGGTGGGTATTCTTGTGCTGACATCTTCTGATGAAGGCAGGATCCATTTTAGACAAGTGTTGCTGTATGGAAGACTTTGTTGAACATACCTTGCTGCCCCACGCTTTCTGAGACTACATGATAACAAGAGAAAGAAGGCAGAGGGCAGACCTTTGCAGATTTAATTTAGTAGACCATCCGGTAAACAAAACCGTGTAAAATGCAAAAGGAAATACTAGGGTGCATATTTTATGACAACTATACTATCAGGAAAAAAGCTGAAATGTCCCTGGGCTTAAACACTGACAAGGGGATGCAGATTTTAACAATAGCTCAGTTGGTATAGTGACTAGGCTACAGGCTGGACGATCCAGGGTTCCAGTTCCCGGCTGGGGTAAGACATTGTTCACTTCCCAAAAACGTCCAGACCAGTTAGTCACTCCAATAACTGAGCTATTTAGGCTCTGAAGAAAGTATGGTCCAAAAAAACAGCATGTCAATACAAAAATAAAATGTGAAACGGTTGAGTTACTTCTAGAGGCACGTAGTGGGTGTGTGAGTACACAGACCATCAGACATCATTACTGGCACTACCTAGTGGACGGGAGGCTGGGTGGACACAACAGCCACAACTGAGCCCTGGTCGATCAGCCCACAGTCACTCTACTGACTGAAATGTCCCAACTTGGTAATAAATATCCACTTGTCATGGCAACTTGTAAGTGAACATTACATACAAATGACATGGCTCTCAGATGTCAGCAGATAAATGTCAAGATAATAAACTTACTGGAAACGGACATAATGTCCCTGGAACACGGTATTCTGGCAATTTAGAAGCAACTGTTCTTAAATCTTTGACTTCATTTTATGTATGTAGCATGCACAAAGAAAAGAAATATAATAATAGCTTCACTAAATACCACAATCAATACTTATTCAACGAGATTTGAGGTTTTCACTGTGACAAATGTAATGGCAGCCATCTTCTGGGATGTGACACTGTGTAGTCAGGTGAAGTGTACTGCACGTTTCAATGATCCCGCTGGATCGATCAATGCAGCGGACAGTGAGGCACCGACTAGGATCCTCTGAAAGGCCAGTGCATATCTACCAGATTACACAGTGTCACAACCCACAAGACAGCAACCTAAAATATTTACTTTTATGTGTTTTTCAAATGTATTCATAGTTGCATCAAGATGAACCTGTAGATAGAGGAATGTCTGTACGCACTATCTTTCTGGACTTACGCACTCTTGGCCTAACCAACTCTTTTGGAGATTTCACAACATTTACTCTGTTTGTTTCGCACAAACATTGCAGAACTTCATCCTCTCACTTCCTTGAATGGGTTGATGTCTTGTCTTTCAATAATGTTTAAACAGAAATGTCAATGTTATTTTGCATGTAACTAAGTACATCAACTTTTGTGCTTCTCCACCCAGTACGGCAACCAATTACAGGATTGGAGAGAAGAGACCAACTAAATATTGTTCAATAACATAAGTCATATAACCTGTAATAGTAAAAACCCATTAAGCAAAGTCGTATCTGTGCTTCATTAAGCATCATGCCATGATAGCATATGGAAAAGTGAAGGCACACATAGCTCTTCTTTTACATCTTTTACTTGAACACCGCTTGCCAATATGCACCATTTCTTAACTTAACACCCTCTCATTTAACTTTAATGTCCTTTGGCTCACTGTGCACTATTATGCTAACCCTACCTACTCCATTACCTCTTATGGGAATATACTTTTTTATTTACATCCACGTTTTCAGAAACACAACTAAGGCATAAAAAGGGTTTGGTGTACAGCTCCACATTCTTTAACCTTGGTACTAAATGAACGTAAGCAACCACCTTCATGCAATGGCCACTTTATTCCTAGGAAAAGACGCTCAATACAATCTAAATAGGATGCTCACTGGGTCCCACAGCCAGTCCGGACATTTGCAGAACAGAAGAACTTTCTTCTGTCCCAATTTCACAGCTGTACAACCCATAACATAGTTAAGCATACAAACTGAGCTATCCCACTTATTTTGTAACAGTAAAACAGAACTCATCTTTACAAACAAATGGGATGTAATTGAATCTAACAAAATTTGGTACAAATGTTCAGTAGTGTTTCTTCTTTCACTTTCACTTTTATGTGACTGTCTAATGCTCATTTGTCCTTTTCCAAAACTGTGACTAAAATAAAATAACTGTACATTCATTCACCATTAAGTTACACAATGCAGTCTGCAGGTGAGGGTAAAGCGTTCCTCTCTAACATCAGTACCTAACCACCTAACTACATGGCGTCACAGCTTGAAATTCACTGCCACGACAACCTCAAAGTGTCAGCATATGTGGTACATAATGAAGCGAAGTAAAATAACACAATATGACAGCAGCTTATGTTTAGACCAGTTCTAAAAGATGTCTCACAATTATTAATTCTAACTGAATATTTATCTTTACACCATGTGCCAGCTTCCATCGGAGACAAGTGGTCAGACTTGAAAACATCAGCAACTTTTCTACACTTGTAGTGTCTACTCTTTAACTATTAAACGTTCATATTTATTTTTCTGGAAATCAAGATTTCCACATAAATATAGTGCAGTATTTGGCAAACATCATGAACCCTACAATCACAACTATACCAAAAGATTTCACTGCTAAAATAAGCAAATTAATTCTGACAGTAAATGGGCCACCATGAAATTTTATTCCTTTCTGCCTGGTAGACAAAATTAACAGAACATTTTTGAGAAACAACCAAGGACTTAAAAGCACTCAAGCAATCTCAGTAAGCACATACAATTCCATCTTCTATAATAATACAATTATAATTTATTATAATACCCAATGTGTAAAAACAAATAACACCATAAACAGTCTTTTCAAATTAAGAGAGCAGAAAGTGGCAACCAATAGCTGACAGACAAAATACTGGCCCTACAGCAGGTTGATTCATAGTCAGTAATAATAATTCAAGACCCTTGTAGTGTTTGAACTCTCTTATACAAACAGCAATACTTTAAAAGAGTGACACAGCAGTCTTCTCATAATATGTGACCTTCAGACATGACAAATGAGTAGCTGGTTTATTGCAACTAATATGCACAGGAAATATCTGAATTATTAACTAATAAATAATCTCAACATATTACCTCCCTGTCCTAGCATCATGGTGTCTGGAATCATCTTGGTTACATACTCAACCCTCAAACATCTAATAAGCTTACACAATTCCCTTACAGTAAACAAATAAATAAACACATACATAAAAACAGAACAAAGACCTTTAAACCACTCAGACACCAAATAATATACATAATAATATTGTTTTAAAAGTCACTCTAGTGTGTGGGTTAAGCTGCCATTGGAAATGTGATGTATCAGATGCAAATAGGAAATACTGTACCATAATAAACAATTTCAAATCCATAATTTTAAGTCAGACCAAATAAAATAACAAAACATTCCAAAATCATAAGTTGTCCCTAGGCACTAAAATATATTTATACAGGTCAAATGAGAGCTTTCCGTGTTACTGAACCTTATCATTTAATTGCAGAAGATGTCTGCATATCCATTTCAATATCTGTATCTTCATCCTTCTGCTCTTTATTCTCCTGATTCCGCAGTCCATAAAGTGGCATCCCCATAAATGTAGGAAATTGACCTTTAACAATGCTCTGAGGACCTGAGGTTGTGCCTCTTCGCTTTGTACACTCCTTTGGCTGTCGAGCATCCTTATACTTGAAAAGACCATCTCCAGGTAGATTTGGTAATATTCCAGACAGAGTGTACCAGTAACGGTACGTAAAGAACCAAGTAAGAATTGCAATGGCGCCACTAATAAACTTCTCTACCATTATGTGATAATAAAGAATTGTGCTTACCAACATGACATCCCATAACACTGACAAAAAAGTCATTACAATGAAACACAACCGGATGTATGGTGTAAACTTCTCATATGACTCCTTAAGTTTACCGAATTCTTCAGGTGATAGTCCTCGTAATGGACTGCCAATCACAGAAACATCTCCAATGTTTCTTGCATGCTCTTCATTCCTGATCAGATCTCGTATACCCTCCCATCCAATTATTGCACGAGCTTCTTCAATCAGAACAAGACTGCTATATATCAATATAAAAGCATGTCCGGATATATCGAAACCATACCAAAAGTATCCACCAGCAATGCAAATTTCTTTTGTTGGATACTTCCTTGGTGAAGCGTTGCAATAACCATACACTGTTTCAATATACCAAAACAATTTCGTCCAAAAGAACCAAGCAAATGTCGCGATAAGTAACCTTGCTACATGCTGCAGAATTTTGTCTACTTTCCCACAACAGTACGTGTAACTCGTCATAAAAAGAAATGGTGATGTAACAAGTACAGTCCAGCCCCAACCTAATTTCACAAAGTATTGATTGAACACATTATCTGACCTGGAAAAGTACGTTTTCGGGAAAGGTACAACGTCTGCGAGTAAAGACACAATGAACAATCCAGCTCCGTAGATTCCAACCTTTACACTGGTATCGAAGAATAAAGTTTTTCTGCACACATGAACAATCATCATCATCAATACCTGTTTCACTGTCGTTGGTTCTGGTAAAGGTTTCTTCCCTTTTGTTTCCCATCCTGGTGTCTCTGTATTAGGTCTAAAATTTAATTTAGAACGTGAGTTTATTGGACGGCGCTTGGACGCCATGCTGCGTAATCCGTTGCCATGAGCTTGCGCTTTGTATCATCACAGGTTGTCATGGATTAGAGGTTCAGAGCATTTCAGGTATTTACGCGTGTACAGACCCACACATGAAAATAGCTTTTCACCGTCTGAAGGCGTCCTAATTGAAGATCCCAGTCCTCGGAACAGTTGAGTCCAGAAATCCTCACAACCCATTTCTGTAAAATTCATTCTATCATTATCCCTGTACCTACAGCAAGGTCTCCCAGATGTTATGTTACTTTCAAAGTTTCACACCATGAATTCAGGTCTTCTTGGAATGTAATGCTGTGGCGAGTGGTGAATCGTTCCAGAAGTTTCGAATGCTTGCAGTGCCTTCACGCCACTCCACCCAAAACACCGTCTTGGCAGACTTGCATCCACAGCCGCACTGCTGTGAGGACCACACACACATCACTTTCAGATCCATTGTCCTTTCCTCATTCCCCATGTGTCCTACAACTTCTACTCATCTCATCCTCCTAGAGTTGATCACCCCAAGGGCTCACTCACACTGACTGCCAAGCCAAACCAAACCAATGTGGAAAACAAACCTGCGTTATACAGTGGTCTTCCCACTGCACACTCAGCCCAACTGGACCCATGCACTCTCCTCTGACCAATTCTGTTGCACAACGTCGTCTATGTCAGCATGCTTGAATTGCTTGGTGCAATTAGTGGAAACGCTATGGAGTGCAAAACAGCACGCTTTAAGGGACATATAAAAAGTATTTTCAGATTCCATTATCATTTATTAGAAGTTATACTCACAATTTAGTCCTTGTCTATTACACAGGCTGCATTATTATAATGAACAACTACCAGATAATTGCCAACCAGCATCACTTAAAATATACTGTGAATGCCTCTCTTAACACATCTTACCCTCAAGTCAGATACGCTATTAGACCATATAATCTGACTTTCGTGTTCATCATGATCAGGGCTAGGTGAATCTTGAAAATTTCTAGTGCCAAGATGGATGCTTCATCGAAACCTTCTGTTCATAAACATGTTGTACAGAACACATTATGCAAACCTGTCTGTCATTTCAGGAGATGTTTAGATGTGCTTGTTTAATATCCCACAAGAATCCCCAAGGCACACTCTACAACTCCCCTGCCCCTGCACAAAGAGTAACTAAAATTCCTTTAAATTCAGTAAGCTGTATTCTGGGAAATGGCCTCATAAAGTAACTATGTAATGGATATGCCTCATATCATCGCGTTGCAAATCCAAATCTTACATTTGATAATGGTAATTCCTGATCATGAGGCTCATTTAATTTATTGCTGTTTAGAATTTGATTAACAAAATTTTGATGACAATTTCAGTCAGTGTGTGTTCCATAAGCACCACAACCCATGGAAATGAATCTGTGCTGCGGAGCAGCAAGACCTTGATACACAGCAGAATAATAATGTTATGGCAAATAACATTAACTGAACTGACAAATCACCATTACAACAATATTTACTTTGTGTAACATTATTATATGCAATAATATTAAACCCTACGATAAAATATATTATTCATTACCATTCTGTACTGCAGTTCTCATCTTACCTCATGCCATTGTAAGACACTCCTAAGACCTAACAGACCTCTAAAAACTTGCATTTCGTTTCTTAACTGATTTGCTACTGAACACAACATTAGGTACATACCGCAATTTGAGTTAATTCTAAAGTGTCTACAACACCTCTCTGTCATTCAATTGGCTAGAAGATCATGAAACGTGCCTAAACATTCTTTCATAGCACTCGTTCCGTGCAGCCAGAAAGTTTCTTTTGAGTCACCAAGAGATGTTTCCAGAACACTGACAATTATGGATGGCAAATGCACTTGGTGTGATGTTTTTCTCACAAATTGGAACTACCAACTGCACCGTTTTCCATTTGGCTTGCACAATGAATGGGCACTTCTTTGGTTGTTTGGTTTGGATACACTAGGCTCAGCATGGCTTGCAGTGTGACTGAGGCCTTACATTAGGTGAAGGCAAATAATGGACCTCATCACAGATCTCCCACATCAACAGGAATTACCAAATGGTTTATCAAATTCTCATTTAGTTTCAAAGTGCACTAAATAAATCATTTCATATGTCACATCCAGACTCAGAGCATTCAAATACAGCAATTAGTTTATCTATGTAAGTTTGAAGTTAATATTTCAGGGTATAAAACAAGTACACTTATACATTTAAAACTTTTCTGTGTTTTGCAAAAGGATCTATCCATACATCAGATGCTAGCATAATTTTCTGACTATGTACATGCGTTTATACCTGATGGTGGCTGAATAAATGACCAAAACATGCTAGCAGAAAAGTAAATAAACAAATGTGTAGTGTTCAAGTGCTTTGTTTGTCTGGACAATAAATCAGTACTGGATGACAATTTCATCAGTAGCCATACAACAGTCAAATACAGTTCTACAACACAAATATTTGAACTGCAGCTCTGGCCATGACACATCAGCTCCACTAAAATGGAAAATAACAATAAACTGTTTCAAGACTCTCAAATCGAGTGCATACTGAGAACTAATCAATATGTTGTTGGTCTCAAGGGAAAAGTTCCTAAGTACATACAGAAAGTTTTGAGAAGTGGCATATTCACCTTTCAAGTGATTTTAATAAACGTCCTCTCCTCCCTGTGTGGCAACAAAGGGCAAATCTGACACTTCATAAAGTGATGTGTGGCATGGGGCAATGTCATCTCCACAGCTTGGGTAAAGGGGAATTCTAGCCATCTGGGATATGATGCTGTGTCACTGAGCAAATGATTTCTGATGGTTCACAGGATTGTGCTACCTCTACTTTCGAGGGCCTTCGTGGACTGCTTGACCCTTGAGATGAAGGCACTACGATCCTTCAAAATGGTACAAACTCACCCAACAACACAGTGTCACATCCCAGAAGACTAGAATCCTCAACTGCGCTGCTGTAAGAACCTGAAATCTTGCACTGCATAACCTGGATCAACCTGGTTCAGGTATCATGGACAAATAATGCTGTATCTACTGCCGCAGTAACGGTAATGTAATACTCTAACATGTAGAAACTTGTCATAATAAATACATACACATTCAAAAGCATCACACCAGCTCTCCACACGCTGATATCATCACCTTCTCTGTGGGAGTTCCAGATTTGGTACCACATTTCTGAAACAGAATCATGTATTATTGTGCTACATGAAACAAATGGCCCCTATGTTCATACCTACACTGAAGCTGCAGTACTTCACCATTTACAAAAAGACACTCTCAAAATTCAAACTATTATTAAGTACAGCCAAATGAGCACGTTTTTGCACCCACTTTCTGCTATATGATGATGAGAAAATTGGTCCCCAAAAAGCTATGTTCTTAAAATCCTGTATTTAAAAAATCAAGTGCCACACTAATAATACACTGTTATTAAATTTTGGAATCATATTCCATGAACGTATGGACTGTATTATGCAACGATGATGCAACAGCTGTACATTATACATGAACTTTGTGACTTCTGTATAAACCAAAACACAGCTTCTCTTACCTCCATCTTTTTCACCACATCCATACCACTTATTACATGACCAAACACAACATGTTTATCGTCCAGCCTGAAAGCATACCAAATCATTAGCAGTGTTCAATTACATAAATTTGCGCCTCTTTTTCTTACAAGGCTACAGCCCAGCTTAATATATACACAGTAACTTATGTAACTGCTGGTGTTATTTACAGTCACAACTCCACAGCTCTTTACATTCTAAATTTATAGTGAGTCACAACATGAAGTTGTCCCTGTGTGTAATTTGGCATCATGCCAGAAGACAGAAGATGGAATGCAGGTAAAACTCCACATATTCTTAACCTTAGCACTAGACAGAGGCGAGTAGTTACCTTTGCCATTCCCACTTGCATTCTGGCCTGGTTTATAATGAATTTACCATAACTTTAATACAGTGAAATATATTAGACATAAGACACACCCAGTACTTGTTACTTACCAGTCTGTTCGTGCAGTACACAGAAAAAACTGTGAACCATTTGTATCTGGACCAGAATTAGCCATTGACAGTATGCCTGCATTGGTATGTTTTAATGTGAAGTTCTCATCTTCAAATTTCTTTCCATATATTGATCTTCCACCTGTTCCGTTGTGGTTTGTGAAATCTCCGCCCTGACACATCTGATCACTTGTTAAGAACCAACAATAAAGAAGCCGACACAACATTTCACCGTCAGAATCATCCACAATTACAAATAAAAGCTTAATATTTTTCAGCATTCTATGCACATTTGGATAAAATAAAAATGTTAACACATGCAGGCGTAGCATAAATAAGGCACTATACTGTGCTGTTTAGCAGACAGGTATACCAACACTTTGAACCTAATGCCTCGATCTTCAAGGTTGGCCATACCTACCAACTACACTGCATCACAGCCCAGAAGACTGTCATCAAATCAAAAAATGTTTCAAATAAAAGTCATAAGTTAAAGGTAAAGTTCTCCCTGTGCTTAGTTAAGGACGGGGACAAGATAACATATAGGGGAATGGAAACATAGCTCCACATTATTTTGATACTGTTCATGCCATGCCACACAATATGTTGCTCACTACCAAGTGGTATACTTGCAAGTGGTTGGTTTTTGATAGCTGGATAGGTCTCAATCTTGGCACCACAGGGAGGCCAGCGATCAATGTCATGTCATGGCCTGTTTAACCCTGAAGGAAGAGGAAAAACCCTGGTGCCCACACTGGATAGGAAACTAGAAGGCCCTCAGCACCAGCACGGAAATGGTAGCAAAGAGACAAATTTCTGTGCCTGATGGGAAATGAACCTCAGTCCCCCTGTTACTGAGACCCTAGTCCAGTTGCAACCCTGATTCAGTTGTTCTGGGTCTGCGGGATGGTGTATGGGAGTAATTCACCTTCAGCTTCCATACAATGACATTTAATGACCAGCATAAATAACTACCAACTGTCCAAGGAAGACTCAGTACCCTAAAATTGGAAGTTTGTAAGGATACAAAATCTGGAATTATCCTGTGAAAAGTGCTACCTTGGTATCCATAACCCTTTTCATGTGTGCATAGACATCTGAAGTTCTCCGCTGTCTTCGGAACCACATCATTTCGCAGCAACATTATGATTCTACCGACATCGTTATTTCCTATTTTAACATCAAAATACACTTGTGGATTCTTTGCTGCCTTCTTAGCTTCTGGTTCCTCCTCCTAAAGAGATGCGATATAAACAGAAATTAGCTTTCATTCTAGAGTATATGTGACAACATAACCATCTTTTGCAATGTAACACCATGCTGTGTGGCAGCTCTCTTTCTCAATTCCGTTACCTCACACCTTAGTACGGCAGTGTTCTGTGAAAGTGTCTTCTGTACTTCCATACTTGACTAATTCCTGCTTTCCTTTGAGCTGCTTGGGCGTGGAAAAACAGGTGCACTTATGCATGGCCCAGTTGCCCTTCTGCAGGACCCAGTGGGTATGTTGACCTCCTGTACTATCCTCTCTGCCCAAAAATCTTATGTTTCCAGCCATAATTTCTCTCATGCCTTTTCCTCTTCTCCTGGATTTTTTACACGCATCATAGCATCTCCCCCTTTACGTTTTGAAAACCTTTTTCATGCTGCCTTGCTCTATATGTTTCTGTTTGTACTGGCCCTACTCCTTCCGTGTTCATCTGTCTCCCCCTCGCTGCTGGGTACAGGCATGTTGATTCTGCCAGTCCTTTTATCTCAACCTGACTTTTTCCATGCAGCTTACTCTTATATTCTGAAGATGGGAGCAGTAGGTTCTCCCAGCCAGTAAATTTGGTTCTCACTACATGGTGTAACATCCCAGAAGATACTAACCTTCATTGTTATGCCCACAAAAACTTCAAATTTCACATGTGACAACACTCAGAAAACAGCAGTATATTTAACCTTTAGGCGACCAGGCTAGTATTTAAATTTTAGTGCATGGTTTATGAAAAATGTTAGTTTTATTTGAACCAAAAAAAATTATGAAGTAAACATGAGTTTGTGGACAATAAAATAGAGATCATGCACCATGTATTAAAAAACCCAGTAAATTTCCTTGTTGCCTAAACATATACAATGAATTTCTAGGGGTAGTTTTTCACAAGCCTTCACATATGCAAACACAGGTCATTTAAAACTTAAGGTTGAGACCAACTGATGGGGATGAGCAATAGATCATCACTCATTCAGGTGGATGACCACCCCCTCCACTGCTATGTTCACTTGCACCTTGCACAGCATAATTCTGCGCAATGAGTGTAACTGTTGAGAGAATGCATGTTCTTACCCTTCCAACTTTTGTCATGTAGATATATTTCTCCATTTCTAAAAATGCATCACCTGACTTATATCTGAGACTACTTCTACAGGATATGCAGCAGAAACATCGATGCAAAATCATACCTTCGTAGAATCATCTCCCTCCCGTTTCGTTCCTGACTCGCCATCCTTGTTTAGTGTCTTCCCAGCATGCTCCTGTAGCCATGTATCATCTGACCATACTGCCTTGGAAGACCCTTCTTTGATTTTCTGAGGTTTGGCAAGATTTACTCGAATCGTCCTTCCAAACAGTTCCGAATCATTCTATAAATAAAATGAGTAATTTGGACGTTTCAATATTTTTCAAAGTGAAAAAATGCTGGTACATGTTCACAGCAGGTCTGAGACCCCCAAGCTGAAATAACTCACGACATAAGTTAAAGGTATCACTTTGTTTAATTATGCATCACTCCATGGGGACATATGGGGAGCGGAGGTTTAACTCCACGCATTGTTAATCTTGGCACTGAATGACACTGAGTGGTAAGCTTCGTGCCTTTGCTACTCTAACACTATGGATACAAACCCGTCATCAATTGTGGGACACTGGGTGGGCCTGAGTCACTCTACACATACTCTATCCCTGCCAAGAATTGGGACCCAACACTTCTGTAGTGCAGCCCACATCCTAGTCACTATACAGATGGAACTATGCTGACACTTTTAACACAACTTTAAAATAAAATCTAAGATACAATTATTCTGTGATAATACACATTAGAGAAACGAACAGATCAAGAAGATAAAAGCTAAAATGCAAAGTATGACTAAACTGAAACACAGTGCACCCTAAAGACATAAAGAACAAATGGCCCCGATTTTGAGAAATTGCCGTACAAAGATATCTACCACACATAATGCCATTTGTTAGTAGCTAACCTAACATAACCGAACGTCATGTGCACCTGGACATATAACCTGAAGTCGCCCAAGCGTCAGAGATTCCTTTTAACTTCCGTATTCTCACCATATTATCTATTGCAGCAGCTGCATCTTCTGCAGATTCAAATTCAACGAAAGAAAAACCTCTGTGTTTCTCAGTCTCATAATCAAGTGGTATCTGTATGTCCATTATATCCCCAAACGGAATAAATGCTGCATGGAGCACTTTCTCGTCCACTTCCTCTGCTAAACCACCTGAAGAGCAACAGTACATTGAATAAAATACTGAGTATACCAAACTTCAGACGCGTACAATAACAACTACACAAAACTTACCAACATACACCGTTCTTTTCGGGTTTGTCGACATAATTCCAACATTAACCTCTACACGACACACAACTAACCATATTCAAAGCTTATCTCTCTATGTTGGTGAGCCTGATCATAACCATCAGGGATGACTGGTGGTAGGAAGAATCTAAATTTACCTTTCAATATTTCAATATTGCCACCCTGACTCTGCTACGCCTTGGTTACTGTAACTGTCGACAGATGGCTGCCCCTTGCAGGTTGGCAGTTGCGACGTGCTAAGCAGCGGCTGTCGCACAGTCGCACATAAAAGCCGCGAAAAGTTCCGAAGGAAGTGCCAAATTTTCAGAAAATAGTTGGGAAGTTTAGAACTACTGCATTTTTAAAGGCGCTATTTACGATTTGTATTACTTGCTGGCATATTTTTCGTCTTGAAATAGCAGAAAGTAGGGTTCTGACATCACCATGTTGTGTGTGTGATAATATACGTATGTTTCACTCTACAAACTTGTTACACGTATAGTTGTATTAGAAACGTACCTTACGTTTATGATACCTGTTTTGACATTAACATCCTATCATCAAGTTGGCACGTAAACAATTTATTTATGCTGCAATGCACTAAGAATAAGCATTATTTACAAACTTAAAATTACGTAAAAGGGTTATGTTCTCATGATAGACCACAAAGTATGAACTTCCTGTAATAGTGAATAACGTCTTAGTGTTTCTGCTTTTATGTAAACCTCCTCTTATCTACAATTCACATGTTGAAATAGTATGATGCTTTTATGTAAACGTCCTCTTATCTACAGTTCACATGTTGAGATAGTATGATGCTTTTATGTAAACGTCCTCTTATCTACAGTTCACATGTTGAGATAGTGTTTCTGCTTTTATGTAAACTTCTTACCTACAGTTCACATGCTGAAACAGTGTTTCTGCTTTTATGTAAACCTCCTGTTATCTACAATTCACATGTTGAAATAGTATGATTATCTTTTGATGGTTGATTTGTTCCTAGCAACCCACATTATTTTGCTGTACAGTTTATTTTAGTTAGATGCGCCGTGGTAATCCACACTCTTGTTTGTGTGACGCACGCAAAGAACGTCACCACACCAACCAACACCCACACTGCTGTTGCTGAGGGTTATTAACCCTTTAAAGACGAAGCGTATCTGTTTTATGTAAGGACTCAGTGCGTACCGCGCTGTAAACACTCTCCACTTCGGTTATAAAAACCAGCCTCTTAATGTTTTATAAGGCAAAAGTTGCTGTTTGTTCTGAAATCCGTACAAAACACATAAACGCAATGTGGGCACCACGTAGAATTTTTTAATGTTAAACCTGGTCGTATGTAAAGTTACCGCTAGGCTTTAAAAGGTTAACGTATGCTGGACTACGGAAACGTGTTGTTGCGTTTGCGGCTTGTAAAGTGCCACCTGATCACAGTTCCTTCAGGACACTGGAAACCACACAACCAGTGACGCAGGGTTATACAAGTATCCCAGAAGACATGAATCCTTGACAGTCCACATAAAAAGTGCATAAAAAAACAAGTCAATAAAGTTCCTACACTGACAACTACACAAACAGAGAACAGTGTGAATTATCGCAGCACATCATAATTGCAGTCTGGTATGCAGCAAATAGTGTGAATCTTCGATATTGCGTAAGTTTTAACAAGAGAGTCAAACTATTGCAGCGTGTGAGTTTATAGACAACAAATGATGTACAAAAAAGAGGGGGTACACTGGGATATCATTCACTGTTGCACAAAGCTCATTAGTGTATTGTATATCTATTTTCAGAGCTTAATTATTTTACATAACTTTAGATTTGTACCCAATTTTAACCCTTTAAAGACGAAAGGTAATCTGTTTTATATAAGGATTCAATGCGTACCGCGCTGTAAACACTCTCCACTTCAGTTATAAAAACCAGTCTCTTAATGTTTTATAAGGCAAAAGTTGCTGCTTGTTCTGAGATCCGTATAAAACACACAAATGCAATGTGGGCACCACGTACAATTCTTGCGTGTAGAACCTGGTGGTAGGTCAAGTTACCGATAGGCTTTAAAAGGTTAATGTTTACCCTTAGTGCCTTCAGTATAAATCACTTTTTAAAACCAGCCTGATGACACAGTGATACCAGACTAAGCAGTGTGGAATTACGGCACAGTTCTGCTGTAGCTGCACAAAAAGCAGGTTGTATTCGTAGACTGAAACACGTACTATTATATCAGACACAGCACAATGTGAAATTTTGGCAGATGGACACCCAGAATTTTTCCTTGTAGGGGAGGGGAGGCTGATCCTGAGGTTATATATGATTTATATTTGATTTTAAAAGTTACTTTAAAAAATAATGCTGTAAGCACAACATAACGCTGCCTGCAACTGCATTTATATACGTACAAATATAACTACATGTTCCGTGACTCAATCACATAATTTAAACCACAAGGTCTAATCTTCTCGGTTTATTCAATTTCGTCTAAGACATCCGAAGTACCATGTTTTGTTTCTTTTAATTCCAATGTAAAAGTCATAACCCAACTTCAGTGGCTGATTTCGGCTGAGGGGTAAACCACGTAAGACGCTTTGAAACCACTGTATCTACAAAATATGTTTTTTTTTAATTCCGATTTTGCGCGGGGGCGGGGGGGGGGGGGGGGGGCCCGGCGGCCCCCCCCCCCTTGCGTGCATCCGTGAAATTTCGTATAGTATTCAGGCCAACAAACGCACTCAATTATTTTCAGGTAGTCTACATTACAATATCTTGTAAATCCCTCATGGGTTGTCTTCAGGGGCTCATATCAAAGCAACATTTCACAAAACCAAACTAGCAACGTACATACATGTTAAGAAGACGTAAACAGTCTGTGAATTAAGATGCAAGCGGTTTGGTTTTGTATGGATCTTTGGTATGCTCTATGTACTTCGGCGGATATGTACCAACAGTTCGGAAGGTAATGCTACCTGCACTTCGGCTCCGCCCACAACTTTATGTCTTTACCGGACCACATGTCACCGCTATGAGAAATTCACAGAAAAGGCAACGTACGTATGACGTAACACTGAGTCACGTTCGCGTAACCATTGTTGCCGTGGAAAAGCAATAGTATTACATATTCTGAGTGTGTGTGTCTGTAGCCTTAATTATCCAGCATACAAAGCGCATGCGCCGTATTGTATTGACATCTGTGGCCTGTCTGGCTGTACAATATTTTTTCACATTATCTCATAAACGGCACGATTTTTGGAAAAATGTTATTAAATATAAAATGTGTCTTTCGAATTTCTTTACAATTTTTCTGAAACATTGTTCATTCTGAGAGGAATGTAGCGAGATATTATCATAAATGAAAAGAGGTCTTCATGTAAAATACTCGTTATTCTTGTCAGATTTTAACGAAACTTGGATTTTCTCGACAGATGTTCGAAAAATACTCAAACGTCAAATTTCATGACAATCCGTCCAGTGCGAGCCGAGTTGTTCCACGCGGTCGGACGGACAGACAGGCACGAGGAAGCCGGTTTGGAGGACGTGCCTAAAAACGCGAAGCTCTTGTACTGACCACAGTGCAAAGAACGCAACCGATCCTCCTGCCTGTTTCCTGCACTTTCTGGCATCTTATGTTTACAGTGATGGATTATTTTTGGGGGTTTATTTATAGCCTTTATTTCTAACGTCGACAAAAATTTTCGCTAGCAAGAAAGTCACTTGTATTATTACAGGCCTGAACATAGCCTACATATTACGTCCGTTCCTTGTCTAGTAACTCGATCAAGTTTATGGTCCCACTATTCCGTCACTTCCGACCGTCTTAACACCTTCATTCCCAATTATTCCCTAACATCTTCACAGCTTCTACAATCCGCCAGTCTTTATCCTGCGACGGATCGATCAGAGGAGACGTCTTTCAGCTGCCTGAAGGCTCAAAATGTGTGTATTAATTCCCAGTACGGCGATCCCGGTGGCCGCGCGGTCTAGGCCTAGGTATGCGGCCGAGAGCTTGCTGGGATCGTGGGTTTGAATCCCACCGGCGGCATGGATGTTTTTCTCTTTTGAGTATTTGTGTTGTCAGGTAGAGATCTCTGCGACGGGCCGATCCCTCGTTAAGAGGACTTCTTCCGACTGTGGTGTGTGTCTGAGTGTGATCAAATGAGATTACAAAAACCCTCGACACCTGCCGTGAACAAGTACGTAGAAGACGGAAGGACTAAGAAAGAAAGAAGAATTACCAGTACCCTATCAGGGAAGGGAAACCTTATAATTACCTGTTAACCAGGAAGCTAAAATTATCAGAAAACGGCGATGGACACAAGGTGGCTATAGTGAGCAGGATATGGCAGGAGGTTGGATAAAATGCCTAATAGGGATCTCTATGATTTGAAACCTCACGAAGTCTTATTAGGGTTATAAAATCAAGGTCGGTATGATGGGCTGGGAATGTGGCACGTACAGAGTACGAAAGAGGCTACTCAGTAGAAATAGGCTTTAGCAGAGGGAAGATAATATTAAAATATGACATTAAACAAAGTGAATAGAAGAATTTGAACGGCATTAATCAGGACCAAGGTATGACACGTGGCGGGCTGTTGTAAACGCGGTAAAGAACAGTGGATTTCATAAAGTGTGTCGAGTATCTTGATTGGCTGGGGAATTAATGGCTTCTCAAGAAGAACTGTGGTTTATGGAATTAAGGTAAGGTGTCACATAAAATATAATGTCTCTGGGTGCAGAAACACCGAAAAATACTTGGAAGGGGGGGGGGGGAGTGTCAGGACCCTGCACACATAAAAGTTTAATGTGTTCCATGTCCGTGCAATATATCATACAAGACACTAATCACCAACAAGTGCACAAAGAGTGTTTTATCATCAATCGTAACAAACTCCTACATGTTTCGACCCTGCTGGGTCATCTTCAGGGAGAACTTTTTATCGTTACACTAAGGTTGCACTTTATAGTTGAGTGAGAATGTGCTGTTGACTGTGTACTGGAGGCGTGAACTCTCTGCGGTCCCTGCCTGCAGGCCCGGACCGCAGAGAGTTTATGCCTCCAAAACAACGCAGTACACAGTCAACAGCACATTCTCACTCAACTATAAAGTGCAACCTTAGTGTAACGATAAAAAGTTCTCCCTGAAGATGACCCAGCAGGGTCGAAACATGTAGGAGTGTGTTACGATTGATGATGAAACTCTCTTTGTGCACTGGTTGGTGATTATTGTTCCTTTAGACATAGCCTATCTACGGTATGAGAAAACCCGAACGCAAGATCCACGGACCGTCTAACTGCTGGCTGTTTTGTATGGACAGTACAAAAGAAGGTTGCAAATTATCGGTAAGATGCAAAATTGTAAACAAGTTGGATAAACGGTTCTGAAAGCAGATAAAACCGGTGCAACGAAGCTTAAATAGCGTGACTTTGATAGTCATAATTCCACAGTAAGCTGGACAGTGTACCTTACTGGTCTTCTTTTAAGATTCATTAGAACCTGTGCTGGGTTGTGCAACGCGTTGCGTGCGCAGCGTAAACGTCGTCTTGCTATTTGGATTTTATATTCAGCACAGTAAGACGCAAGATTTTAGGCATCTAACGTCACAGTCTTCCACATGGCAATTCTAAGAAATTCTAGAAGAAACAGGTATTTCATCACAGTGTGTAAAACGCATATTTGAAACACAGTCATAACAAATTATACACCCACTGCTTTAACATTAAACATTTTTGTATTTTGTCCACATAGCGCGTTTGTATATCACGTATAACTCCCAAAATAAAGAGCTATTACATCCCTAAACAGCATTAAACTGCTGGTTTTGTAATGAATATGCAATGTGTTCTCCGTGAGGTGTTTTATTTAACGACGTATTCAACTAGGGCTGAATTCGGTTATAACGTCAAGAAGGGGACTCAATATTTTGTGTCGTTATAAACGAGTGTTGTTATAACCGAGCAGTGTAATGTTACGGTTAACAGTGAGGAATTAATTGGTACCACAGAATATCTGACGCTATAGGCGAGGTGTCGTATAAACCGATGTCATTATAACCGGGTTCGACAGTAATAAGATTCCACAGTTCTATTTACAGATGAATGAATGGTTACGGAGCAATGGTGGGATGATACTGACAGAGGCAAGCGGACGTACTTTGAAGAACACCTGTGCCAATGCCACTTTTTCCACCACAAAATTCACACGGAATGGTATGGGATTCAAACCGGGGTTCCTTGCCGAAAGGCCGGCAAATAATCGCCGGAGCCACGGCACAGCCTTAGTCTCTGTGAAGAGGAAAGTAATTTCTTAAACAAGAGCTCTTTTACTAATGAACTTCAATATAAAAGTTCAACCTCTCTTCTCTTGACCGGAAGTTGAACCATTTTGCATTGTCACCGAGTTTAACACAGAAAAAGATGGCATACCGCTGCGCGATGTTCCGTGCTTCCATTTCCATGACAAGGTTCACAAACACGTCCTGACACACCGAGCACGTACTCCACACTGAGGCATTGCAAAGCCATGCCACTGCTAGTGGGGATGGAGGAAGGACCAAGGTCAAAGGTTGTCCGTGTTAGGGGGCTGCAGTGTTGCCAGCACAGCTAGGAGAAAATCAATCTCATTACTTTACTGTACGGACGCATCGAGCAACACTAATCTGCTCTGCTGTACACACAGTGAATTCTGCAGTCTTTTAGCATGACAGAGACATACTGAGGTTGGATTAGCGATTTATAGATCCAAATAATATTTTAGGTTCGTATCTAAACAAATCACAACATTTGAGATCTTAATTAATGTGGGATGTTACGCAACTGAGATTGGTAGTTAGTTACCGACGTTTCGGGACAACATATAGGTCCCATCTGCAGCGTTACATCAGTCTTCTTGTACTGCTTCACCCTTGAAGATGGTACTGATAAGCTGTCCCAAAACGTCGGTAACTAACTATCAATCTACGTGGCGTAACATTAAAGAAAAGCGAAGGCCTCATTTATACCGCGGCGGAAGCCTGAAATCACGCAAATCAGAACAAATTATTTTATGTCAGCTTATGCATTCAGTTGTTTTACCGATATTGGAGACAATAAATGAATAAATTAACTTTATTCTGTTAAGAACGGTGCAAATGTAAAGAGCCGGTATTTTTTGTGTAAATAAAGTTTCGGAAACTTGTTAGACACAGTCACAGCGAGAACAACAGAAAGGACACTTAACCATTCCAAGGCCAGTGTGCGCAGTCAGCCGTGAGTGGCGGCAACTTCTCTGACACTGCAATTCAACGGGAGCATAACGCCATCTTTGCAGGGGCTACTGCGGATTGCCGTGGATCACGTGCAGTGCGGATATCACTCTATGCCTATGACCGTTAAAACCTGTGTGATAAATTCATTTAGCGCCGGATTTGACACACAAAACTCTGCTTTTGACATTCACACCGTGTTAACGTCTTTAATATGGTTATCACTCTAAACAGCATTAAGTCTTTGGTTCTTATAACGGACTGTGGAATGTTATAAAACCTTTACAGACGAAGCTAATATGTTTTATATAAGGACTCACGGCGTACCGCGCTGTAAATACTCTCTACTTCGGTTATAAAAACCAGTCTCTTAACGTTTTATACGGCAAAAGTTGCTGTTTGTTCTGAGATCCGTACAAAACACATAAACGCAATGTGGGCACCACGTAGAATTTTTTAATGTTAAACCTGGTGGTATGTAAAGTTACCGCTACGCTTTAAAAGGTTAACCCTTTAAAGACGAAGCGTATCTGTTTTATATAAGGACTCAGTGCGTACCGCGCTGTAAACACTCTACACTTCGGTTATAAAAACTAACCTCTTAGTGTTTTATAAAGCAAAAGTTGCTGTTTGTTCTGAGATCCACACAGAACACATAAACGCAATGTGGGCACCACGTAGAATTTTTTAATATTAAACCTGGTGGTACGTAAAGTTACCGCTAGACTTTAAAAGGTTGTTGTATACCTGGACTTATTCCATTATCACTGAACACAAACTGTCACAACGTTTCGAAAGCACTTTGCTTTCGACTTAAGGTGAAAACAATAGTCCATACACTAATGGACTGAAGTAAAAAAGGCAAGTTATCGTAAACCACATGTGAGGAACAGCAGACAGTTACCTCAGATATGAAATACAGTAACAGACCCAAAGTTATTGGAACCATAACACTGAAGAACAAGCATTTCAAAATTACGTCTGTAACCGTCTGGTACACGAACCAACACCAACACAGTGTACACAAGATTTATTTCAATCTAAGATTTGAAACTTAAAATTTCATTAGGCGGACTGCAACATGTTTCGATGGGCAGCCAACCATCATCAGGGACACAAGACATACCAGAAAAAATAAGGAAACCCTTTTGGCGGTCTGACATAGTTAAGTTCAAAATTACATCGCTGTAAACACATAAAAGTGCTAAAACTGTGTTATTAAAGTCTAAGACGCGATGGCTCTTAGAACTTAAAACACTTTCACAGGCATAACTACAGTGCCGTGTTTCATACAAGGCGTCCCGTAGAAGTGGCAGCTCTTTGCATGTAGCTGATGTTGGTACCACTGAAACTGCATGTGCAGCACACCCAAGTGTTAGGTAGAAACACCATGAGTGTTGTCTTCCGTGTCGTAGACTGTTGCTAAGCGGGTCTGTAGCACGGGATCGAAGGATTGTTGCTGTCGGAACGGTTGAGCCTCCAGAGTTGCCCGGATCCGGTGGTGGGAGGGATCCAACCACCAGAGCTGCCACTTCTGCGGGATGCCTTGTATGAAACACGGCACTGTAGTTATGCCTGTGAAAGTGTTTTTAAGTTCTAAGAGCCATCGCGTCTTAGACTTTAATAACACAGTTTTAGCACTTTTATGTGTGTACAGCGATGTAATTTTGAACTTAACTATGTCAGACCGCCAAAAGGGTTTCCTTATTTTTTCTGGTATGTCTTGTGTCCCTGATGATGGTTGGCTGCCCATCGAAACATGTTGCAGTCCGCCTAATGAAATTTTAAGTTTCAAATCTTAGATTGAAATAAATCTGGTGTACACTGTGTTGGTGTTGGTTCGTGTGCCAGACATCGAATTATCAACACGGAACGGCAAATATTTAAATTAGGTCTGTAAGTTAACATATTCAAAACAAACAAAAACTATAAAGGAAACAATAACTAACTAACTAACTAACTAACTAACTAACTAACTAACTAACTCCATGGAGCAGAGGCCTTCTTAAGAAGCTAACAATTTCTCAGCTAGTCAAGAAATTTCCCGCATTTTATGGAACCCGGAGCTCCATTACCGCATTCACAACAGCCCGCCAACTGTCCCTATCCTGAGCCAGCTCAATCCAGTGCATGCCGCCATTCCACTTCTTGAAGATTCATTTTAATATTATCCTCCCATCTACGCCTGGGTCTCCGAAGTGGTCGCCTTCCCTCAGGTCTCTCCACCAAAGTCCTGTATGCATCTCTCTTTTCCCCATACGTGCCACATGCCCCGCCCATCTCAGTCTTCTCGATTTGATTACCCGAATAATATTTGGTGATGAGTACAGGTCATTAAGTTCCTCGTTATGTAGTCTTCTCCACTCCCCTGCCGCCTCGTCCCTCTTAGGCCCAAATATCCTCCTCAGCACCGTATTCTTGAACACCCTCAGTCTTCGTTCCTCCCTCAGTGTGAGAGACCAAGTTTCACACCCATACAAAACAACAGGTAAAATTATAGTTCTGTATACCCTAATCTTTGTGTTTTTGGATAGCAACCTGGAAGGCAAAAGATTCTGCACTGAATGATAGCAGATAAAGGAAATAATAAAAATTAAAACAGGCAAAAGTATAAAAACAACCAGCACCCTCTGTCGGTGAGCGTATGAACCCTCCCACGACATAAAACATAAAAATATGCTAACCATACCAAACCCAATTCATATTGTTACGTTTATTTCGTATCAATGGTAACCAAATGGGTGAAATTTCCAGAATTAGCCCTACTAATGTGGTTATCAGAAAACAGCATGTATGCCGCTTCTTTATCTTTCATGTAAGCAGCGTTAGGTTCAAACTGTAAAATACAAGCATGAGTGCAGTCATACTTATGACACTCTTCAAATGCGTGCGATGCTAATTTAGAACTGTCAATATGCCCCGCTATTAAATTACACTCATGTTTTCTCATCCTAACAACCAATGGCCCGTCAGTTCCTCCAATACAGTCTCTACCACACACACATGGAATCTTGGCACACACCGCTCCCTGTCTAATTTATCTTTGTTGAGTTTTGTATTTCTCAAAAATCTTCCCAGAGTACATTCTGTTTTAAAAACAGTCCTAATGTTGAATCTTTCACTAAATATTACGTTTTTCCAACACCCATCTGACGTACGGAATGGACACCGTACACACACGTTCATTACCACTGCATTTTTCGTCGCACAGTTTTTTGACTTCTTGTTGATAACCGACTCCACTAAATGTCCAGGGTAAGCACTGTGCGAAAAGTCTTTCTTCATTACCTACAGTTCAGCCAAACGGTCATGCTTTGCTAAGTACCCTTACCAATATGTACGGTAGCCACAGCTGTGAAAGCGGTGTGCCAGTATTGCGGTACAGTTACTGTACGCGATTCGAATCCTCACTGTCACTGTATCAGGCCACACTGTTACCAATATGTACGGTAGCCACAGCTGTGAAAGCGGTGTGCCACTATTGCGGTACAGTTACTGTACGCGATTCGAAACTACTTTGCCAGTACTTTTTAATTATATCAGTAAAACATTAACCTTTTAATATGAGGTTAAGACATGCGGGCAGCATTTAACTACCCCCAGAAAGTTGTTCTGTTAGTTGTACTATTGTCTATAATCGCTTCGTTTCGCAGTCCTTCCCTCTTCTACCTACTTGTTCACAGCAGGTGTCGAGGGTTTTTGTTTTCACTTGATCACATTCAAACACACACCACATTCGGTAGGACTCCTCTGGACGAGGGATCGGCCCGTCGCAGAGACCTCTACCTGACAACACAAACACTGTACAAGACAGACATCCATGCAAGCACTGGGATTCGAACCCATGATCCCAGGAAGCGCTCGGCCGCAGACCTACGCCTTAGACCGCGCGGCCACTGGGATCGGCGTTTTTGTCTATAATATTTATTGTTCATTTTATGTCGCTGTCGGTAGTTCAGAGCACGCATCGTCGCAGGTATGGTGAGACAGGAATGGTTAAAAGACAAAAGATTTGGATGGGAGTAGTTTTTGCCTAGATATATATAGCAGCGACTTCTTGGAGAAATCGAAGAAAACCACGAGAAACGCCACAGAGGTCACAGAGGGGCTCCTCTCGTTCGCACCGCTACAGTAACAGACTCCATTTATTTTATGTTGGCAGGCGCTGGTCCCATTCTGTAAGTTTATTCCATCGTTTGTTTTCTTTCGTAGTAAAATTCCTTTTTCATATTCCGGTTTCTTGCAAGAAACACAGAAATTTCCAGTTTCTGCTGACCGGGAGAACTGCTTTGTCAGGTCTCATGTATTATGAATGCATCTGCTGGAATTTTACACGAGTGCGCCACGTGGGTGTACAAGGCACTTGTAATGCATGGTGGCTGATAATACGTTAAGCACACATCTGTGACAAGACACATTACAGTGTCAAAGTCATGTGGTGAAATACCAAGACCGGATACCGTACGCAATATGTACACTGGGTTAGACACATAAAATATGTGTAAACCCCCCTCTCCCCCCCCGAAGATTGACACTACTGTTCATTAATATAAAGATTAAGTTCGTACGTCACAGAGAATACAATTTGTTTGCACTAGAAAGATAAATCGGTCAACGCTGTGTACAGAAATAATAGTTGTTTATTTCTGGAGGCGTGAAACACACGCACATACAATGCGTGGACAAAATTTGTAATATTCTGTGTAAAACGTGGCGTTACAACTAGGCTTTGAAGTTACATAGAATGGCTGTTATAGCATTACTGAATATAAATATGGCCGTGCTGTGACGTCATGCATTTTAATACAGCGGTACCAACTTTTGATGCACTCTTTGCCCTGGCAAGGAAATTTCACGGATCCGTTTTTCAGTAGAGATTTGATTCTTATCTCAAACACAGAAAGGAAGGGCCCATTTGATTATATACAAATTTATTCATTACACAAAAATATTATAAAAATAGAGTCGTTAAGAAATTTAGCGGAATTTTTCAACTCGCTTTTCATACAGTATCTCACACTTTTTATGTCATTCATTTCTGCGCATATGATCGATATATTGATATATCACTCAACTGATGTGTTCCAGTACACTCCTACTAGATACATTCGACCTGATACCTGAGATGTCCCACAGCACAAACCTTGGAATTACATGAAGTAGGGACGCCAGGCCGAAAAACAGCACCGTGGCAGCAAAACAAGTACAGGAACGGTGCAACAAAAGTTTTGCAGACGATTTTAATATTTTAACAAATTCTAATATTTTATAGTCACATTCATACACATGTTATGTAATTTGATATAGCCGCTTGATACTGGCATAGTTACTTCCCGAAACATGTCGGGGAGAAGATAAAAAAGATAAATAAATAAATAAACAATAATACTGTGCATAAGTTGGCTCTGTTTTGATATACAGTATCTCACATATCATCCAGGGTAATATGTGCTCGCGCTTCGTAACCGCTGGTTACAAGAAGACATTCCATTTTACCAATGAAAGATCCTCATCAGAGCCATCTATGAAGAAACGTTGAAGATGGAGTACATACACTTAATTTCTGAATTCGGAGTCTCGTGCCATGAATGCCACAACACTGCATAGGTGTGTCCTATACAAACAGAATAACGAACAGAGAAAATATTGTCTTTAAGTAAGTTTCGGGAATTTTTCTGTTGCAATCCACACACTGCACCAGACGTCGCTGGATGCCACAGCACAGTGCTCTCTTGTGTGCCTTACTTACGACAAAGCCACCTCCGCAAGTAGGAGATGTTTGAGCTCTCCGTTCGTTCATTCTGTTTTTTCACTTAGAGAAATAAATAAAGCCCTTAGTCATGTAGCAAAAAGAGGCTAAGTCTTCGAGTTTCAGAACATTGCATCACGTAGAATATCTGAAGCCTGAGTATCGATACTAATCGATGAGTGTCAATAGTAATCGATAAAAATCGAGCCGGTGTGTGACACAATGGCACCAAGGACACTCACTGTATAGGGTGAATTATCATTACTACATAATCCCCTTTATACAGGGTATTCACACTTATGTACCTGAAACAAACCATGTTTCTAGGGTACACAGTGTCGCAGCTATTCCGCGCGTACTGTTAATGGTGCATATAGCGCTGTCTGCAATATTAAACTCTTTTGTGCTTCTACATTAGCACTTCCCGCAGTGTGTGTGCTGTGCCCAATATGGCTGTTTTCTGCAGTTTCTTGATATCGTGCTGTCCCGGTACGCTGCTGAAGTATTTTCTGAAGGATTTTGAAATGGTTCCAGTTGCTCCAATTGTTACTGGCGTCACCTTTGTTTCTGCATTCCACATGCGCTGTGTTTCTGTTGTAAGGTCTTTATATTTTAGAATCTTCTCGGCTTCTTTCTTTATCACATTTCTGTCTCCCGGGATTGCTACATCAATTAGCATACATGTTCCTGTTTCATTATCCCGGATTTATTTTTATTTTTACCTCAAACTAGCTCCTCAAAATTTAAATCACTTGTTTTATGACTTCAACATACTGGCATATCATTACAGTTATACTGTATTTTATGAACTACAATCTTTAATATCGCACATTAACCATAAAACCAATGGTTCACTGTAATTTCCCATGATATGTCATAGACAAGAAATCTTCAGTTTTATCTTGTACAAGACTAGTATGCTCGTGACCGGCGACCCGGGCAGGTTAGGGACACACGTATTTACCGTGGAAGCCCAGCAACCCGTGGGGGCAAGGCACACTTCATGTACGCACTTACTGTGGAAACCCCACGACCCGAGCAGGGAAGACACACCCATTTATTTAGTTACATTTGAAACCTCGCGACTCGTGGGGGCAAGGAACACTTCATGTACGTAGTTACTGCGGAAACCCCGCGATCCGGGCAGGCAAGGCACGCACATTTAAGTAGTTACCGTGGAAACCTGAAGAATGTATATGCCTGTGTATCATAATTTTGTAGTGTTGCCCGCAGTTATCGTTAAAAACCGAATAATATGTACGTATATATATTATACTGTTGTATTAATGCCCGGCGAACCTTTACGTAGTTAACGTGGCAACCCCAATTAGTCGTGCCTGTTACATATCATCCGCGCGTCCGTCAAACTAAATTCCATGTATTGTCTTTTCCTGCCATCTGGTGGCGGTCCATGAAACTCTAGTGTGGGAGTGTGACAGAGACTGACAATGCTACACTGTATATAAGATGGGCTTACTGCTTGCAGAGGGCAAAAGGTTGAAGCATTCGAAGGAAAAGCCACAACATAAAACCCCATACCATGAATTTTTGTGGAGAAGATCCCCGCAGCAGACGCGAGAGACGCAACGCAACCCCAAGGCTTCTTGTACGACATTATGATGGAGCTTATTATTATTATTATTATTATTATTATTGCCATTTTCCTGGTAATTGAGCACTGATGGAACGAAATTGACAGGGGAAGACCGAAATACGCCCTGTCCCAGTGCCACTTTGTCCACCACAAATCCCACGTGGACTGACCCGGGATCGAACACGGGCCTCCGACTTAGGAGGCCGGCGGCTAACCGCCTGAGCCATGGCTCGACCTTAAATCGTAAGTTACACCAAAGAGAACACTGTTTACGAATATTTCTTTGCTATTTTATATCTTTGTGATCAACCATTTAAAGACTGAGATTATGCTATATTGTATATTACAGGCTAAGTTCGTACCGCGCAGTAAATACACCCCGATAGGGTTTTAAAACTCAATCACTCAATGCTGTATGTGGAAACAATCGCAGTTTGTTCCGAGATCTATAAAAAAGACGTAAATAAAGCTGAATTATATTACAGGCTCAGTCCGTACCGCGCAGAAAACACACCCCGACAGGGCTTTAAATTCAGTCATTTAATGCTGTATTGGAAAAGAATCGCGGTTTATTCCGAGATACAAATAAAACATGTAAATAAACCCGAATCATATTACAGGATCAGATCGTACCGCGCAGAAAACACAGTTCTCTGTATTTACGTCTCCTGATATCTAGTGGCGGTCTGTGAAACGCGAACGTTCTCATAGTTGTCCTGCCATCTGGCAACGGCCAATGGAACTCCAAGCGTTACATGCCTTTGCATTACTGAACTTTATATAGACAGCATGAAGGCATTAGGCATGTTATATTAGAATGAGTGCATTAATTGCTGCAGTTTCGTCACATTGAAATGCTACAGTACGTGCAGTTATATAGCATGAGAACATTAGGCATGTTATACTAGAATGAGTGCATCAATTGCTGCAGTATTGTGACACTGAACTGTTATAGTGTTATGTTACGTGCAGCTGTATATGAATCACAGCAATATAACTGCTGTTGCATTCCAATATTACCACATTTAAAACACTGGAATTTCGTGGTGGTGTTGTATTGCCTTCATTCACGCTTTATGCCATATACATATCATTTACCGTAACAGCATAAATATCGTAAGAGCATAAATGTGCACTGTTACCACATTCAAAGTTTGTGATTAAATTCGAAAGCGTTCTCATAGGCCTGTTTATTTGCGTCTCCTGACATCTAGTGGACATATATGGAACTCCGTTCTCATAGTTCTGTCTGCTGCCATCTGGTGGCGATCCATGGACCTCCAAGCACCTCCGACCTACGGGCGTTGTTCAGTTATATTATAGATAAGGCCTGATGCTTACCGCATGAGCGATTGAAACATGTTGCCTCCTTATTTTTAAATAAATTTTATATAACAAGTGTTACATTGAGGTTGTGAAGAAGGTTATATAATATAATTTATTATTATTATTATTATTGTTACCTTTATGCAGAATATTTACAATTATATACCTGAAACAAACTAAGTTGCCAGGTCACATAATATTGGAGCTATTCTATGGTTACAATTCATGGCATATGTAATGCTGATTGTCTCCCCGTGTTCCAAACCGAATTTCCTATCTCTAATAGTTCAGTGGTTACCGTCAAAATACTGAAATATGAATGCAGATTTAACAGACGCTCTAAGCAAGGAAAGCAGATTAAAGCTGCGTATTTGTCTAAAAGCTTAACTGACGACAAATTTCATAATCTTACATCAAAAGACGATAGCCTCACTGCCACCCCAGAAGTTCGCACATTCGGTTTGCTGTTATTGTCAACAGACGGTAACAACTACTGCAACAGCACCTATTCGAAAAATGTGCGATACCAAGTTTCGTAAATATCCACCGGATAGATCCCACCGAAATGAACTGCCTGTAATCCTCAGCTGTTTCACACGTTACGCGCCACCTGTATTCGACAGCCTAAGCCCTGAATTCGTGGGTCCGAAACCTCCACAGGCCTTAGGCTTATATCCGTATGTTTTTTGTGTTTGTGTTGTTCTGCGCTTATTCAACTAAACAGTATTTAACTCACGCACTACATGTATTTTAGAATCACAGAATCATTAGTGCATAATGAATTGGGAAATATGTGGGAGGGAAGTGGCCGTGGCCTATTTTGAGCTACTGTACGAAAAATACCCGGAGGGACTGGCAATATACGACAGCGACCTGTATAAGGATGTTCTACGACCCTTCTTCTTCTTCTTCGTCCTCTTCTTCTTCTTCCTCTTCTTCTTCTTCCTCCTCCTCGTCCTCTTCTTCTTCTTCCTCTTCTCCTTCCTCTTCTTCTTCTTCTTCCTCCTCTTCTTCTTCCTCCTCCTCTTCTTCTTCTTCCTCCTCCCCCTCTTCGTCTTCTTCCTGTTCTTCTTCTTCCTCTTCTTGTTCTTCCTCTTCTTCTTCCTCTTCTTCTTCTTCCTCCTCCTCTTCTTCTTCCTCCTACTCCTCTTCTTCTTCTTCCTCCTCCTCCTCCTCTTCTTCCTCCTCCTCCTCTTCTTCTTCTTCCTCCTCCTCTTCTTCTTCTTCTTCCTCCTCTTCTTCTTCCTCCTCCTCTTCTTCTTCTTCTTCCTCCTCTTCTTCCTCCTCTTCTTCTTCTTCCTCCTCCTCCTTCTTCTTCTTCCTCCTCCTCTTCTTCTTTTTCTTCTTCCTCCTCCTCTTCTTCTTCTTCTTCCTCCCCCTCTTCGTCTTCTTCCTGTTCTTCTTCTTCCTCTTCTTGTTCTTCCTCTTCTTCTTCCTCTTCTTCTTCTTCCTCCTCCTCTTCTTCTTCCTCCTACTCCTCTTCTTCTTCTTCCTCCTCCTCCTCCTCTTCTTCCTCCTCCTCCTCTTCTTCTTCTTCCTCCTCCTCTTCTTCTTCCTCCTTTTCTTCCTCTTCCTCCTCTTCTTCTCCTTCTTCTTCCTCCACACCACCCGTTGTTTGGGTTTTGACCCTCTGTACCAGTTCATACCAACCCCTCTCTCTTTTTAACGAGACATATCCAGTTCTTCACTTTTAATTTCTGAAATAATCGAGCACTTCGTTTTTCGATCCATTTTTGGACGTCATTTCGATCTCATTCCTACTGGATTCCATTCCGTAATCTTCCTCGTTGTGTTTTTTTTCCCCCATCCTGTTAAAGACATCCCTACCACTTTATCCTCCGTGCTTTTATATATTTAACTGTAACTGCTTCTCTCAATTTCTCCAATTCATCATTACTTCTTATTCTCCAGTGTTCTACATTTCGTTTCGTTTCGTTTCGTTTCGTTGTCCTTCCCTCTTCTACTTACTTGCTCACAGCAGGTGTAGAGCGTTTTTATTTTCACTTGATCGCACTCAGACACACACCACAGTCGGTAGGGCTCCTCTGGACGAGGGATCGGCCCGTCGCAGAGACCTCTACCTGACAGCACAAACACTGTACAAGACAAACATCCATGCCCCCGGTGGGATTCGAACCCACGATCCCAGCAAGCGTTCGGCCGCAGACCTACGCCTTAGACCGCGCGACCACTGGGGTCGGCTCCAGTGTTCCACGACCCACCAAAATTATAAATTGATATCTCCCAGCTATCAGTAAAAAAGTTACCGCTTTAGTCAAATTTTTTGGTGCGCCTTGTGTAGGCGGTCTTGCGACAGGCCAGCCTGAGTGCAAGAAGAATCAGAAACAAACGAGATGAATGAAATGCTCAGTGTGTCAACAACATGGGGTAGGCCTGGTGAACAAACTTAGGCGCATCAAAAGTGAGCCAACAGATTTCAAGTGACGAAATTTGCCGTATGGAAAAACTTTCCTCCTTGCTTTCATGCAAAACGGAGAATGACGTCAAGGCAACGCGACGTTTAAACGACATCCTGTAGATGAATTGCAAACAACAGACGGCATGTTGTTTACTCCACCGTCAGTCATTACAGGTGAATGCAACGACATTGTGTTACTGAGATGACTTGTATTTTGGTTTCATTTTGTTGTCTTAATTATATTTGACTTTTTTCGATATTTTTAGCACTTCTTTTTTAGAACTACGTTTCTTTAATTTTGGCTCTGGCTTCCCACGCAACACACTCCCATTCTACTCTTTCCAAAGCTCGTGTTCTCCGTACTTTCACATCCATATTCCTCGCGGCTAATCAAAGATCATCCATCCACCTTAATCTAGACCATCCCTTGTTATCCCCTATCTAATTTTTGTTAAAAAACGAACGTTTCGAAAGCCGTTTCTGGTTCCTTCTTCAGTTAAAATACAAAACTTCTTCTGTTGGGTCTATGGGATACAGCCAATATCTGCTGCCCGTGTGGACTGTGACGATTACCATCTTCTGAGAGATGACGTCATGTGGTCTAGTGGAAAGATGCCAAACATATGGAGACGCCTGCCGCCTCCGTGTTCAGACTACCCTGAAGATTGAGGAAGCCCACTGCCCCCATACATTGATAATAACCAGACTACACGGCGTCACGTCACGTTATCTCCACAGAACCTAAAATGCCACATAGACATACTTTAGGCCTAATCGCTGAAACAGCTTCAAGTTCTGTACGTCTTTAGCATGGAACTTGTACGGTAAAATTTGCCTCGCTTTGAAGCAGGCACTGTTTCCATCGGAAGGTACCTAGTATGCTGGGCTCAGCACCTCCAGGTAATTTCTATCTGAGGGGGTTTGCAGTTTTCTAATTGGCGTATTTCCGCTTACGGAGAATCTGCCTGCCGTTCGCCTCGTCTCAGCCCCCCCCCCCGAAAAAAAACCAGGAAGTGAAAAACAAATGAAAAACGAAATACAAATGAAAACCATACACACCCCGTTGCCATGGGTATGAGATGGAACACTGTGTCCTCAGAAACAGCGACTTGGAGCCCAGGTTGTGGTAATCAAAAACGCCCTGTACACGCCATGAAGTTACAGGCACATAGGTGAGTAGAAGTGTATCTCCACATATTCTTAACCTAGGAAATAGACGAGGGTGAGTGGTCAGCTTTACGTCATGGCCGCTTTACCCCACGGGAAAAAGCCCACACTACCCATTGAATAAGAGGCTGGGTGGGCCCCATGGCCTGTCTGGACGTTTCGGAGAACACTAAAGCTCTTGCTCCCTGCCGGCATCGGAACGTCAGACATCCGGCCCCAACCCGCCACTCTGAGCAGAATTTGCCACGTGATCTCTTTCCTTGATAATTTTCGGTCCAGCTTTTATCCATATTTCTAATTTTACCCCCCGTGCCTACTGAATCAACATTCTTGATTCAGTCATTATAATAATGAGCAAATGTAGCCTATTGCATAAAGACTGCAGACTAACTCATTGTGCTTGATTAACCCTTTAAAGACGAAACGTAATCTGTTTTATATAAGGATTCAGTCCGTACCGCGCAGTAAACACACTGCGTCTCGGTTATAAAAACCAGCCAGTTAATGCTGTATAGGGAAATAATCGCTGTTTGTTCTGAGATCCACACAAAACACATAAACACACTGTGTGGGCAGAACGTAGAATTATATGCATAAAGACCCAGTCCGTACCGCGCAGTAAACACACACCATCTCGGTTACAAAAACCAGTCAGTTAATGCTGTATAGGGAAATAATCGCTGTTTGTTCTGAGATCCACACAAAACACATAAATACACTGTGTGGGCAGAACGTAGAATTTGTGAATGTTAAACCTGGCGGTACGTACAGCAACCACGGGGCTTTACACGGCTAAGCACAACGCCAGGAAGGTTTAGGGGAGCAGAGTAATAGCTCCACGCATTCTTAATCTTGACATTAGATGCGAGTATCAGCTTCACATCCCAGCCGCTTTACTCCCGAGTAAAAATCCCTGTTAAATGCTGGACAGGTCTTAGCCGTTCGTCTAGGCGGCGCTAAGCAGGGAAAACATACTGGATACGAATATCAGAGGGCAATGCGGTCTGTAAAATATAGAAGTCGGAAAGCAGGAAAGAATGTAAGTTTATTAGCAAAATAAGTTTCACTTCAGTTAGGAGCACGTTTTCATTGTTGAATTTTGATGGCACAAGGTTATGACGTCATAGTTTGGCAAGCGCGCTGGTGGATGCGTACGACAAATACTAGACAAATCGCATGAATGAGCTGGCGGAAATGCACGAACCATTCCGAAGGGTTCTCGTGTAGACGACCACTCGACTCGGCGCGTCATTGCATGTTGAAGAGAGTCATTCTGCAGCGAAATCACCGTCTGGGGGATTCCCCAGCGGCAGAGCCGTCATTTCGTATTTGGGACTATACAAGGACGCAGTGTCAACTGAAAACGTTGCGTACCGTCCAAGGAGATGAATTTATATCGGCCAGTGATTTTTCCACCGTAGCACAGAACAGAGAGTGTTTACATTGGCAACACTGCGGGACGAGCTGAGGCTCGCGCATGCAATATGCGGAGGGAATTTTCAGAATGCCATACTCACTGCATAGTGCAGTAATTAAAATTTATGTTGTACAAATATGTTCATAATTTTTTTTAATTTGCAATATAACATGCAAGATTTCGCCGCACACCCTTTGAGAACCACTAAACGAAGCTATGAGGTCAAGAATATCAACCCTTTAAAGCCCAGTGGTTACTGTATGTACCGCCAGGTTTAACATTCACAAATTCTACGTTCCGCCCACCCCAGTGTGTTTATGTGTTTTGTGTGGATCTCAGAACAAACAGCGATTATTTCCCTATACAGCATTAACTGGCTGGTTTTTATAACCGAGACGGAGTGTGTTTACTGCGCGATACGAACTGAATCTTTATGCATACAATTCTACGTTCTGCCCGTAGAGTGTGTTTATGTGTTCTGTGTGGATCTCAGAACAAACAGCGATTATTTCCCTATACAGCATTAATTGACTGGTTTTTATAACCGACACGGAGTGTGTTTACTGCGCGGTACGAACTGAATCTTTATGCATATGATTCTACGTTCTGCCCACACAGTGTATTTATGTGTTTTGTGTGGATCTCAGAACAAACATGGATTATTTCCCTCTACGGCATTAACTGATTGGTTTTTATAACCGAGACGGAGTGTGTTTACTGCGCGGTACGGACTGAATCTTTATGCATATAATTCTACTTTCTGCCCACACAGTGTATTTATGTGTTTTGTGTGGATCTCAGAACAAACAGCGATTATTTCCCTATACAGCATTAACTGACTGGTTTTTATAACCAAAACGGAGTGTGTTTACTGCGCAGTACGAGCTGAATCTTTATATATAATTCAGGTTAACCGCAGTTTTTACACGGCTAACAATACGGTCTTCTGGGATGTCCGGTGCGCTAGGCAAATAAGTACCAATATTTTATGGCGAAGAGTTGGTAATAATGAACCATAAATTTGTAGCAATTTGGAAGTACCCCTTCGCATCCGATTTAAAGTCAATAAAAACTAGTAAAATCAACATAAACTGCAGTTAAGATATAATGCGATGTGACTGAGATTCAAAGAGCGCACATATCAATATACATCCGAGACAATTAATAGAAATTTTTTTTTATTATTTTTAAGTGTACATGTCGGAAAAGGAACGAAGTATTTATAGTAAGCGTGGTGTCCTGAGTAGACTCACAAATACATACCAGTTAACGCAGAAAAATTTAAACCTTTAAATCTCAGTGGTAAAACTTCTTACCCCCTGCTGTAAGGCACCAAAACTCTGCACTTAGGAAGATGCACCTTTGCAGATGGCGTTAATAACTTAAACGGACGATTTACATGTAACGAGCAATCACTTGATGTGTAAAAAGAAGATTAGAAAAAACCTTTAACCGTAGTTGTCTTATATTCTTCGGGGTACAGTTTCAGATTTACTGAAATATATTTTGGGGGGATGAAGGAAAAGATTATTTTCAGTAGTATTTTCCAAAAGAATAATATAAAGCATTGGATCTCCACAATTATATACAGGGCGTTTAAAAACGTGGAAGTCAGTCCCATTGTTTTCGGCAGTGGAACATGCGGACAGAAATGACTTCCTAATTGCTTGTTCATTTTTTAAATCACGCGCCCTCACTCCATTGTACAGGTCATGCGATAGAATTCGTGCAAGTGCGAAGCCTTGTGTAACATTTTCTTTGAAAGTGAAAGCCCTTAACCCATCGTCCGATTTTCAAACTGGAGTCCACCACGAATCGTCTGTCCGGGACATCTTATCAAACAAAGCTTAGTCGCAGCTAACAATGGAGTTTCGAATCCCGGCAAGGATAGATATTTATCTCTCAGCCATCACAACACCCATCCCGGCTGTGAGATCATTCCAGGCCCCTGCCCTATTGGTACAGTACCTGGGAATTAATCTCCAACGGTAAAGCAGCTGGAGCGTGCATATGACGATTCAGTTTCTTCTACTCAGGTTAAGAATGTGAGGAGCTGTACCTCATCTCGCCATACGCCAGCATGAGGCTGTGCTTAATTAAGCTCAGGAACTTCAGTTTCAACATCCCGGCTTTTTCGTTTCTACGACTGCACCATGCAGTTGGTCAGCAGAATTACAGCACATCCTGAAGACACTAAGTTTGTAGACTCAATACAGAATTAAACACCCTGTATGCATCGTTATCATAAATTAGGGACAGATGTTTCAGACATAAAGACATTAAATCCGCCGTTATGACAGCACAGTTTGTCTACGACAGAATTACATATATAGTGCTAGGGGAATCAAAGGGAGAAGAGTGAGATGGGCGGCGCATGTAACACGTATGGGGGAAAAGAGAAGTGCATACAGGATTTTGGTGAGGAGACCTGAGAGAAGGCGACCACTTGGGAGACCCAGGCATAGATGGGAAGATAATATTAAAATGAATCAAGAAGTGGGATGGGGCATGGACTGGATTGAGCTGGCTCAGGATAGGGACAGGTGGCGGGCTATTGTGAATGCGGTAATGAACCTCCGGATTCCATAAAATGCGGGGAATTTCTTGACTAGCTGAGAAACTGTTAGCTTCTCAAGAAGGCCTCTGCTCCATGGAGTTAGTTAGTTAGTTAGTTAGTTAGTTAGTTAGTTAGTTAGTTAGTTAGTTAGTTACTTAGTGGTTCCCTGGCAAAGGTGTTGACGAGATCTGCGCTCTTCTGGGGTGTTACGCAGTGTCCTGTTATAATCCTTTACCGACGTTTCGGGACAAAGTACCGGTCCCATCTTCAAGGGTCAAGAAGTCCAAGAAGAAGAGGAAGAAGACAATTTTTCTTGGACTTCTTTACCCTTGAAGATGGGACCGATAAGTTGTCCCGAAACGCCGGTACAGAATTACCAAACGACGCTGCGTAATAGCCCAGAAGAGCGCAGATCTCAGGAAAGTCATTAGTCAAAGGACAGATTGTAAGAGGACTTACAGCAGGTGTTGCATCGCTTTCCGAAGTACCACGTAACACTTGTGCCAAACACTTCAATGCAAAACTATGGAGGAAAGATAATGGAAAAGGAGTTTGCATTAAATTAGTAAAATGAGATGGGGTTTGCTTTGGAACAGAAGAGAAAAGCATATGCAGTTTTGGTGGGAAAACCTGAAGGAAACAGACCACTTGAAAGGCCTAGGTATAGATGTGATTAATGAATATGGCAGAAACAGCATGAAAGGGCCTGAACTTCATTCATCTAAGAAAGGAAAACCAGTGGCCGGCTGTTGTAAACACTCCAGTGAATCTTACGGTTCGACAAAATGCCGGGAATATTTCGACTAGCTGAGGAACTATCAGCTTTTCAAGGAGTACTCTGTCGCGCCCAGTGACGTTACGTTACTTCTCGCTGCTCCGTCTGTATGTAAGCGCCTAGTCACACCTGACTGTGTGGGCGGTCCAACAGTGGGGTCTGCAGGTTTGGGGAATTTCCTACGAGCTGCATACAGGATGTTTTTATATTTCGGTGGAATGTATATAAAATAGGAAAACGGGCAGTGACTTAACTGTCACGGAATTTATTTTTAGATTTAATATGTTCAAATAAAAATAAATTAATTGTGTAACGCAGATTTTCCATGATGATGATGATGATGATGATGATGATGATGATGATGATGATAACAATAATAATAATAATAATAACAACAACACAGTTAATGAACACTGTTGCGTGGTACTGCAGACGAGGGTCATTCTCTGTAAACCACACACCTGAACCTTTTAAAGCCTAGCGGTAACTTTACGTACCACCAGGTTTAACATTAAAAAATTCTACGTGGTGCCCACATTGCGTTTATGTGTTTTGTACGGATCTCAGAACAAACAGCAACTTTTGCCTTATAAAACATTAAGAGATTGGTTTTTATAACCGAAGTGGAGAGTGTTTACAGCGCGGTACGCACTGAGTCCTTATCTAAAACAGATACGCTTCGTCTTTAAAGGGTTAAGGAAGATACTGATGTTGCAGTTCTTCATTGTGCTGTTCTGTTCCCCTCTGCGATAAAACTTCCCATTCAAATCGCTTACGTAGTGCTAGCGAGCAGAGTGTCTGTTCCTCACGCGGCATGCGTTTGGCTTTGTTAACATCACAGTCTATAGAACTAGAAGTCTAATGAAGGAATGCCGCTGACATTAAGAAATTAACGTTTGCTGATGTAATTTACTTACGAAGACTGGACATGAGGATTTTAAATGACAGCGAAAAACTGCACGAAGATACGTGCACGACGCTACGACAGCTGTGACTTCCGTACGTATTGGTGCTACTGCACAATAAATTTCGTATTGACCATTTAAAGCCTAGCGGTAACTTTACGTACCACCAGGTTTAACATTAAAAAATTCTACGTGGTGCCCACATTGCGTTTATGTGTTTTGTACGGATCTCAGAACAAACAGCAACTTTTCCCTTATAAAACATTAAGAGAGTGGTTTTTATAACCGAAGTGGAGAGTGTTTACAGCGCGGTACGCACTGAGTCCTTATATGAAACAAATACACTTCGTCTTTAAAGGGTTAAAACGGCGTCTTTTAAGGTATGTGCGGCAGAAGTAGAAACAGTGGGGCATGTAATTCACAGCTTAACGTTACGTGTATGTAATTTACACGGTTATCCGCTGTAAGATATACAAGTATCAGTTACGAGATAATGCATAGGCCTGTATCCTCTGTGAGTTACACAGATAACGCCTAGAAGTTATGGAGCTAAACCAATTAGATACAGGCCTACATGCATCACTACAGGTTATACAGCCATCCCTGTGACGTACAAAATTATTATCCGAAATGGAATACATGCCGTTCCATAAGACATTCACATTTCCCATAAGTTACACAGGCACGGCCATAACATAAAGTATAGAGATATATCCATGATATATGTAAAACTGTATCCATAAGACACACAAGTATACCTATAAGACACGCAGATACCACCGTAAGATATTACTGATTTTCGCGTAAGATAAGGTAACAATAGCAGGATACGGACTGCAGTTCAGTCCCTCTACGTGGTGTGTGGAAGTGCTCACAGACTGACACCGCTTGCCACAGTGACTGTCCCCTCCACAACATATACTTCTGCTCTTAGCCCATGAGATAAAGATACCCCGTAAGATATACACGTATCCCCATAAGGCACAGATATGCCCACAACGTATACAGATATTTTCATACCATTAAAATGTTACAATAATATACACCGATATCCCCATAAGATATGAAGACTACCCGTGAGATATTCACGTATCCCCATAACACAGACATGCCTACAATGTATACAGATATTCTCATAACATTAAATATCCCCATAATATATACCGATATCCCCATAACATTGTCACGTATCCCCATACCACACAGGTATGCCCACAACGTATACAGATATTCTCGTACCATTAAGATGTTACAATAATATACACCGATATCTCCATAAGATATGAAGACCACCCGTGAGATATTCACGTATCCCCATAACACAGACATGCCTACAACGTATACAGATATTCTCATACCATTAAATATCCCCATAATATATACCGATATCCCCATAGGGTATGACGATATCCCCATAACATTGTCACGTATCCCCATAACACACAGATATGCCCACAACGTATACAGATATTCTCATACCATTAAGATGTTACAATAATATACACCGATATCCCCATAAGATATGAAGACCACCTGTGAGATATTCACGTATCCCCATAACACAGACATGCCTACAACGTATACATATATTCTCATACCATTAAATATCCCCATAATATATACCTATATCCCCATAACATTGTCATGTATCCCCATAACACAGAGGCATGCCCACAACATATACAGATATTCTCATACCATTAAATATCCCCATAATATATACCTATATCCCCATAGGATATGACGATATCCCCGTAATATTGTCACGTATCCCCATAACACACAGACATGCCCACAACGTATACAGATATTCTCATACCATTAAGTATCCCCATAATATATACCGATATCCCCATAGGATATGACGATATCCCCGTAACATTGTCACTATCTTCCCAACCTACACAACAGTTCTGCTCTCAGCAGAGGTCACGTCAGTCCAGTTATTGTAGGCATTTCTGAAACCTAATTCTTTGTTTTAAGATTAATTTAATTTTCGTAGTTTTTCGTTGAAAACATTATATTTAAAAAAGCATGTAAGTTCACGTCAGTGCTACAATGGCTTAAATTAGAAATTGTTTAATTAGGCGAAACCCGTTCTCAGTGCCTTCAGTCGGTAAGCCTACAGGGAACACAAAAGTTGCGTCCAGACAAACTCGTCAAAATCGTATAGAGGCCGGTGCCGCGATAAGATACCTGTTACAGTAATGGCTAACATGATTTTAGACATAAAGCGCTGCCTGTGCTAGGAACGTAAGACATCCGACGTCAGAGACTACTACTTGGAACACCCTTCACGCAGCGCGCATTGCACAACTGAGATGGCATTTTAAACACCACTCATGTGGTGCGAATTGCACAAGTCAGAGTATTTTGAACACCATTCATGCGGTGCGCATTGCACTAGTCAGACAGTATTTTAAACGCCATTCATATGATGCGAATTGCACATGTCAGAGAATATTTTAAATACCATTCATATGATGCGAATTGCACATATCTGAGAGTATATTAAACACCATTCATGTGATGCGAATTGCACATGTCAGAGAGCATTTAAACACCATTCATGTGGTGCGAATTGCACGCGTCAGAGAGTCTTTTAAACACCATTCATGTGATGCGAATTGCACAAGTCAGAGAGTATTTTAAACACCATTCATGCGGTGCGCATTGCACATGTCAGGGAATATTTTAAACACCATTCATGCGGTGCGCATTGCACTAGTCAGACAGTATTTTACACGCCATTCATATGATGCGAATTGCACATGTCAGAGAATATTTTAAACACCATTCATGTGATGCGCATTGCACATGTCAGAGAGTATTTTAAACACCGTTCATGTGATGCGAATTGCACGCGTCAGAGAATATTTTAAACACCATTCATGTGGTGCGCATTGCACGCGTCAGAGAGTCTTTTAAACACCCTTCATGTGGTGAGCATTGCACGCGTCAGAGAGTATTTTAAACACCATTCAAGTGATGCGAATTGCACATGTCAGAGAGTATTTTAAACACCATTCATGTGATGCGAATTGCACGCGTCAGAGAGTATTTTAAACACCATTCATGTGGTGCGCATTGCACGGATCAGAGAGTATTTTAAACACCATTCAAGTGATGCGAATTGCACATGTCAGAGAGTATTTTAAACACCATTCATGTGGTGCGCATTGCACGCGTCAGAGAGTACTTTAAACACCATTCAAGTGATGCGAATTGCACATGTGAGAGAATACTTTAAACACCATTCATGTGGTGCGCATTGCACGCGTCAGAGAGTCTTTTAAACACCATTCATGTGGTGCGCATTTCACGCGTCAGAGAGTCTTTTACACACCATTCATGTGGTGCGCATTTCACGCGTCAGAGAGTCTTTTAAACACCATTCATGTGGTGCGCATTTCACGCGTCAGAGAGTCTTTTAAACACCATTCATGTGGTGCGCATTGCACACCTACATCTTATTTGGTCACCGTCACGTGCTCGAGTGGCGCAGGTCCCGCCATGACATCGCAAGGACCGCACGAGGAAATACTCGATGTTAATGAACCAGGACACTTGATGTTCTTTTGCGTAATAGGAGGATGTGGGCCGCAGCCCTATATAAGTGACAACCGTGTTCCGATTGCTTTCAGTGTCACCTTAAGTTAGCTTCTGCAGTACAATTGAAAGAACACCAAGTGCAATGCTGAACAAAATACTGCTTGTTGCAGTAGCTGTAATGGCCAGCGACGCTGCTCCTGTCGCTTCGCCAGTATCCTACTTAAACGACGTCAGCGTCTCCCTGAACAGTGGAAAGCAATCCCCGATATCTGATTTGCAGAAACGTGCAGTTTGTAAATTCGACGTGGAAACTGAGGTTGATGCCGACTCACAGATAAGGTATGAGAATGTGAAATGTGTTAACGAGGCATTTGGGGACTGCGAACAGCTGGAGACTTCACTCACTCTGGCCAATGGGAGAAGTCTGACCATCAAATCCGGCTGTGTGTGTGTCAACAAGACAGTTTCGTCTGAACTAGCACAGAAACAAGTGAAGCCACCTCCAGTAATGTAACACATCACGGTAAATGTGTCAAAGCGCACAGATAGCGTAGTAACTGTAGCAAAATGTAGTGAACCGAGTAGCATCTTTGTAGAGAAATTCAACACTTTATTGCCTGTAAAGTGTTAAAGAATATACATGGATAGTGTAAGGAGTAAGAACACTGTATGTTCAGATTATTTTGATATATTCCGAAATAAAAACAAGCAAGTAATCTAGGTAATTATTTTACTTTACGTGTGCAAAAGTGAAATTATTAAGTAGCAGATTTATATTTATTTACATATTTATTTATTTATTTATTTATTTTGAGCTTGACACTAAACAAGAGAGACCAAAAATTTGTTTAAAACAGGACTGGTCCAGTCTGAACACTGCCATAGTAATAAACAATCACACGGTCGTTTTATGGTGAAATATTTTAGACTGCGCAGACGTGAAGATTCATCGGTGGACCCGACCTGAGAGGAGAAGCGTCCGAGTCTTCAACGTGACGGCGCACTCGCAAGAAGAAACTTACTGTATTTTGTCTAGATGAATGTAAAGTGCAAGCGATTGTTTTTTAAAGTGGAAAACGACATGTGACAATTCTGTTAATTTCTCATTATAAGTGATGGTGTTTGTGGTGGTAATGCTGGTGGTGGCGGTGATGATAATGATGATCAGTGCGTCTATTAAGAAAATAAGAATAAGCGCTCTCACACTTGTAGACAGTGATAAGAAGTTTAAAAATTACAGACGATGTTAGGGCAATATTCACGTGTGTACGATATTTCTTTTCTTTGTTTTAACCATTTTAAAAGCAGTGACTTTACTAAGCGAATTCTTTATACTTTCGCCCTCAACTTAAGCAGAACACCTCCTCTAAACACAAGAATTTATAGTACTCCCAGGTTTTTGTGATTTTTATTGAAAATCCAGTAAGTAGAAGTAAACGAACTTCTGTTTTGACGAATGCAAAATATAATAAGGTACGAGCCCTTTTTCGGTACGGAAGTCTATTATTTTCTGGAAAAGTGAGGCACTCGTTTCCTCAGTAAATTTATTACACAAGTACCACAACACACGGCGTCACACTCCGGAGTAATCTTGAATAACAATCGCCTCGAGAATTACCAGAATATCAGAGGTTTACACAAAATGATGGCAGCACTGAATCACAGTGAGTTAAGCACTGGTGTTGTACAAAGACACCAACACCCTGTGCCTACATCTGTTGCATTTATTCTTAAAGTATTTTTATGGTTGTTGAATTGTCCAGGGGAAAAGCAGTATCCACTGTATTATCTCTGACTTAGCGAAGTGAAATGGGTCACAAGGTTTGATTTTCGAACAGCGTCGGTACTGAGGTTTCAGGTCCTCTAGGATATTCCATCAAGAAGATGGGTTATTTATTCCCGACGTTTCGAAAGAATGCATCGTCTTCGTGCTCAAGTTTTAAGCCGCTTTCGGAATGTTCAGTCCTTGAACATGAAGCTTCTCAGGCCAACAACCCAGAAGACCTGTAAATGTCTGTTTGCTGAATATATGCAAGTAATACATCGAGGAATAAGTTAGTGACATGGTAAACACGTTTTATAAGTAGCTAATATTTAAATTATGTACTGACAGTGATTATGTATGTACTGAAATACCGTAACTCTGTCCACTGTTCTTTTCGAGGATTCTGTTACAAGTTGCAGGTGTTCGAAAGTTTGCGAAAGCGTGATAAGGATATTCACAAACATTTAGCACATCACTTGTGTTCGCTTTTCAGCAAAAGATTGTGCCATCAGCGGCGATAATAAAGAATGCACATAAACACAAAACCTTGATTCACAAGACGCCAAATGTTCTAACGTCAAACGTGTCCATGTTTCTGAGAGAGGGATGAAAATAAGGAAAATGTGTTTTATACGGCAGATAAAATCCCGTATTTTCGGAGATGTGTATCTTACATGTGATTTTCTGTCCTAATACTTAAAGAAAGTATAAGGCTCCTTGGTTCAGTCCCGTAAAGCACAGTGGCAACTTTAACTGTCACCTACTTCAATATTTTGCCTATACTGCATTTATCTGTTTTGTAACATACCACAATAAATACCGATTATTTCTGTAAATAAGGATAAAATTTTGGCCTTTATAAACAAAACACGCTGTTTACTATGACACAGAAACTCGGTGTTTAAATTTTCTACGTTTTGATAAATACTATACGTATAAAGCTCATTTTATTTATTTATGTAAACTTATCAATAATATCTTCCTGGCACTTAAATATACATAACCAGTGTCATTTATGTTTCATGTTTATCTAACTGTGCGCATAGTCTAAGTTTACTGCCAAAAGTAACCAGCATAAAGCATGTTTATAATAGGTATGAATATGTCCACATTACTGTATTGATGACAGCACAGCTGGTTATGTTTCTAACAAATAACAAGCTACATGTTCAGGCTTAATGCACGATGCTGCAGGCCTGATGGCCTGAATTAAGTTTCAAAGAAATGCCTGCGTTAATTTACCATCTCCTTGTTAACGTGCTGTGTATAATACTGTAATCTGTCAGTTGTTTTCAACAGTGTTGGTTGGTGCTGGACTTAAAATTTTATAATGTTAAGGTAAGGAAGCAATATGTTTGGGTTTCAATACACAGAAGTGATTTTAAAACACATGTGACCCAGCTCTGGGCTGGAATTCCGACAAATAAAACGAAGTAAGACAGAAAATTTCCACACATTGCTTCAGTCAGTTTTTAACCATCTTCTCATTTGACTCTGTATACGGAAAAACAACCATTGTCATTAAAAACACAGATCAGTAACTGGTGAACTCAATGGAGCAGTATCGTTCTTGAACTAGCATACAAATTTTTCCTGATGATGACCTTGTAGAGGTCGAAACATGTAGGACGGCCACAAGTGACAAATGACTATTTATTACTGATCGTGCGGTTTGTTGGATTAAATAACGTATAATCACTGTGCCGCACGGAATGTGGGTTACACACATTTCTCCTGCTTGTATGGAACTTGAAATTTAATTCCTGCGTCCACTACCGGTCGCCACTTGTTACGGTGATAGCCAAATACAACAGGCCCACATATTTAAACCTGTTTCTTTTATATCCATTTTAATATTACCTTGCCATCTACGCGTAGGTCTTCCTACTGGTCCGTTTCCTTTAGATTTCCTGATCAAATATACTCGATCATCATAACTAAAGCATTTGGTTACCCTGACAATATTTTGTGAGAAGTACAACCCATTAAGCCCCTAACATGAACCACAATTAAATAAATAAATTTCAATAGAAGAACGGACGGCAATGAAAACGCTATTGGTGTCTGCAGCCGGCTGTGTCGGCATGACGTCATGCCTATGCCTAGGAAACACACAAAAATACAACTATTGCATTACTGTGAAAATAACTGTACGGGTTTTTGTACAGTGTTCACATTTCATACCAAACCTTGCTTTGTCAAGTAGAATTTCCATGGTGTTACGCAATCTTGAAGGTGCCACACTAAACTCTCTCCACCAATTTGCTGTTCTAATGTGCAAATAACTACAAATTTGTGTAAACTTCAGTGTGTGTATAAAACAGTGCCCCAGTGGCACAGTTGGTTGAGGCACTGCGCTACAAACCGGAAAGTCGCGGGTTCGATTCCCGATACGGTCACTGGGATTTTTCACTGACATAATCCTTCCTGGCCCTGGGGTCGGCTCAGCCTTTAACAGAAATGAGTACCAGGAATATTTCCTGGAGGGTAAAGGCGGCCGGTGCGTAGGGCTGACAACCTTACCACCTTCATGTGCCGATTGTCTTGAAATCTGGGAGCCTCAAACTCCTGGGACCCTAAGGGCCTGTCTTACTATACATTTTGATCAACAGTGCACCAAAAAGGCCCTTACCCTTACCCCTAAAGACGCAAAAAACAAATCAGTTTTATCCATGGTAATTGATATGTCTTCCATAATGTACGTAGCACAAGGGGCTGTCAAAGATAACAAAAAGCAAGACTTTATTTCCACGAGAATATAAAAAGCTTTAAGTAAGGAAAAATTATCATCCCCTAAAAAACACGTAAGTTAATGTCAGAAGGAGAGGTAGCTCAGTTAGTACAGGGACTGGGCTACTGGTTTGACGAACAAGCAATCAGTGTTTGATTCATGGCAGAGGAAACAGATGTTTCTCTTCTTCACAGTGGCCAGTGGGTAAGAGGGGCGATTTGTCACGGAACAGAGGAGCTGTGATCTTGATAGTGCCTGCGAGAACTTCAAATGTCACAATAATCTCTGTGCTTCTGTGGTCTTCGAAGTTCCATTACAGTGTTCACAAACGCCTATTATTACACCTTACATCGAACCATTTTAACCCAATTCTTACCTTCCCAATCTACTTGCATAAATTCCAACACACGGGAGCGGCAGTACCAGTATATTTCACAAGGTGTTAAACGTTATCTATTGTTTAATGTGTTCCATGTCCGTGCACTATATTATACAAAGAACTTTAAACACCAACAAATGCACAAAGAGTTTTTTCTCGTCAATTATAACACCCTCCTACATGTTTCGATCCTGCTGGGTCATCTTCAGGGAGAAACCTTCCGTTGTCGTTACACTATGTTGCACTATACAGTTTAGCGAGAATGTGCTGTTGACTGTGCACTGTGCCGTTTAAAGTTTTTTTGTTATCTATTGTTGTTTATTAAATATTATTTGGGTAACCAAATCAAGGAGGATGAGACGAGTAGGACATGTGGCACGTATGCAGCACATAACAAATTCGCAAAGGGTTTTGGCTGGGAAAAGAATGGAAAATCATTTGGAAGACCTAGGTATAGACGGGAGGATCATATTAGAATAGGTTTGGAGAAAGGGATGGGAAGGTGTGTAAGGGATTAATATGGCTCAGGATAGGCATAAGTGGTGGGATTTTGTGAACACGGTAATGAACTTTCAGGTTCCATAAATTGCGACAAACATCTCGAGTAGCTGGGGGAACTGTCAGTTCTTCAAGTACGGCTCTTTCCTATGGAGCTAGGTAACTGATATTTAGGTCATAGGTCAATCACATGCTTGATGGACTTTAACCTTTTAAAGCCTAGCGGTAACTTTACATACGACCAGGTTTAACATTAAAAAATTCTACGTGGTGCCCACATTGCGTTTATGTGTTTTGTACGGATCTCAGAACAAACAGCAACTTTTGCCTTATAAAACATTAAGAGACTGGTTTTTATAACCGAAGTGGAGAGTGTTTACAGCGCGGTACGCACTGAGTCCTTATATAAAACAGATACGTTCCGTCTTTAAAGGGTTAATTAATATTACGAGACGTAACTTTGGGGTCGTTCACGTCTGCGGTTAGCAGCGCATAACACTGACTGGTGATGACACTCACTCATGATGTTAATCTTGCATCATCCGCCTGACCAGTTAGATAATTTACTTACTCACTCCGCGATACAAAAAAGCAGCTGCAGTCCGGAGCAGTGAGTCAGAGTCACAACAATGTTGACCGGAAATTGGTCTCGTGCTGAAATGTGGCCGCAGGGAAGGACGAGCGGTATCCCGCGCCACGACGGGCATTTTTTGGACTCTACCCGCAAACACACCCAGGCAAAGGAATTCTCAGCGTGGCGATGCGAGTGGACGTCACGCTGAACGTTCTAAAATGTGAAACCCACACTAAGTACTTTGCTTTTCGATCCTCCAAAACACCTGCAAAAGCACTGATTTGTTTGAAGGTGTCCAGACTTCGCCCGCTTGTCCTTCTGATAAAAGTTATATTAAGATGAAGATGATTATGGAACATTGTTGGAATGATACTGACAGGGGTAAACAGAAGTACTGGGAGAGAAAGCTGTCTCCATGCCACTCCGTCCACCCCAATTCTCGCATTCACTGGACCAGCATAGAAAACTGAAATTTATCTTTCTATAATATTATAGAGAATGGTAAAAATGCTTACTAACGTACTTTAAAACAGTTAGGACACACCTGCAGACTAGTGTCAGAGTCTGCCATTGGTATGGCCCGATATTCGTACCTTGTTTTGGTGTACCCTGCTACATGTTTCGCCCATCCTCAGGCAATCCAACTGTTATAACTTACATAACCAGTACATTACACACAGTGCCATGTTTACTCAGGATGATATTCCATATTGTTACAGCGATTTTATACAAAATAATAAAATTATTTAAGAATGTTTGCATGTAATAAAATATTTAAACATTTTTACTCCATTATTAAACAACCGAGGTTCTATCGTCTATAGTGCATTTTGTTGGTGTATTTATCAGTGTTATATATAAAAAATGCACGGTGAAAACAAAGTGAAAAAACCCCAGTTTCTATTTTAGCGCAATTAGAGTTATCTAAATTACCAAATGCTTCTTGTCTTTCCTCTCTTATTAACAGAAGCCCAGACAACTTGTAGTGACATGGGGAAACTACAGACACTAAAATAAGCTTCGATATAGATATATCTCGTGCCTCTTCGCTGCGTAATTCTATATGAATCAGAAGGTCAAATGTACCTTCATTTCACCAAATTTTCATGCAAGGAAAGTTTTTAAGATGTAAAGGAAATAAACGCTGCAGACCCGTCAAACAGAAGTGTCGGAGAAGTTGCCTGTGGGGCACGGCTTTCCTTATCTAAACTGTTTCACTTTAATTACGTACGTTAACCGAAAACCAACAAACACTGACGGTAAAAATTGGTGTAAACGGGTCAGATACATAACAAACACTGGGATAATCCAAAGGAATACACAGTTCTGCAGAATTTCCTAATTCTAAGCCACGTTTCTTATAGTCAGTCTGGTCTGGAGGGTTGTCGTGAGAGGACGTATTGTCAGAGAGCTCCTGAGTATGGGTTGCTGCCTGGAGGAATACCGGGCGCGCGTGGGTACCTGGGCGGCGAGTCTGTCGTGGCGTGCTCCGCAAGGCCAAGCTAGCAGTGGAAGTTACAGATGTGACTTTGGGACTGTGCTTCTGTGTGCAGCGGTATTAGCTTCATTATTAGTGATTGGTTGCGTGGAACAAAATCCTGGGCCTGGAGTGGAGGAGAAGAACATTATGCAAGTCTTGTGTAGTGATGTGACCGAAACCTGAAGTCGGGAACGCAATGTGACACTTGTGGACGCTGGTTTCACAATAGCTGTGGCAACGTTACAGCTCAAGTGGCAGAGAGCGGGAGGTGGATCTGTGACAGGTGTAGATCGGAAAGACTTAGACTGCTGGAGGAGAAACTACAAAATGCCTTACTGGAAATTGAAGATGTCACAAGGAGAAACAAGGCACTGGAAGATCAGCTACGATTGGCGACATCTGGTGGGGAAGCTGGCAGGTGGGATGCAGTATCGGGTCAGCATCAAGGCGGGAAGTGCTTTGTGTTGGGTGACTCAGTTATACGGAATGTTGGATCTGATAGTTCAGATATGATAACTGAGTGTTTTCTAGGCATTAGAACGGAACAGCTGCATAGAGTTATAGACAACAGAGACCCAGGGAGCCCGGATATTGTCGTTCTACATGTAGGAACAAATGACTTAAGGAAAACCAGAAATCTCGATTATGTGATGGGAGAAGTATACGGTCTCGTGAACACAGTAAAAACTAAGTTTCGTACATCCAAAATAATCCTGAGCGGCGTATTGCGGCAGAGAGACGTGTCATGGCAACGTATTGCGGCGGAGAGACGTGTCATGGCAACGTATTGCGGCGGAGAGACGTGTCGTGACAACATATTGCGGCGGAGAGACGTGTCGTGACAACGTATTGCGGCGGAGAGACGTGTCGTGACAACGTATTGCGGTGGAGAGACGTGTCATGGCAACGTATTGCGGCGGAGAGACGTGTCATGGCAACGTATTGCGGCGGAGAGACGTGTCATGGCAACGTATTGCGGCGGAGAGACGTGCCATGGGAACGTATTGCGGCAGAGAGGCGTGTCATGGCAACGTATTGCGGCGGAGAGACGTGTCATGGCAACGTCTTGGAGCTATTAACAATAGATACGACTGGGTAGCGAAGACGTTAGGAGTCCACCTTTGTAGACCCAAACTGTTGGATAGATGACTGGGACTTTGCTAGAGATGGACTTCATATAAACAGAAGAGGATTAAGAAAACTAGGCCAGCTGTACTCTAGAGTTTGTGGCACCAGCGGGGGAGGAAAGAAGATGAGGAGCGAGTGACAATGCCAGGCGGTGAGGTTTTCCAGCGAGGGGACATCAGAGGGGATGAGGATGGCGACCACCCAAGAACACTCGACGACGGTTGGGAAGACGGCGGAAAATAAGGCGACGAAAATTCCGGCGAGGAAGATGACAGAAACAGCCACAAGGGAGGAACGGTGCAGCCGCGACATACATAAATGTGGGTAAACCTTTGGTCGTGGTGCAGGTACATTGCAGGAGTGTTTACAGTAAGTCATTAGAGTTCTGGAATTTAATTGATACATATGACCCTGATGTTGTAATAGGCACGGAATCATGGCTTAGAGAAGAAATTGGTAATGCAGAAATTTTTAGGGCTGACTACACAACTTTCAGAACAGACAGGCATACTCGCGGTTGGTGGGGGGGGGGGGGGCGTTTATCTGTGTAAAAAATTACATTTCGTGCGCGGAACTATGGGCTGACGAGGATTTCGAGATGATCGCAGTAGAAGTGAAAGGCAGGGTTTCAAAATGTACATGGGAAATTGTAGGCGTCTACAGAGCTCCAAATGAGGATATGCGGGCGATAGAAAAATTGGCAGAACGGACCTGTTATATGGTAAACTCTGCGAAGCGTAGCATTATTGGTGGTGACCTAAACTTACCCAACGCGGATTGGAATCGTCACGTGGAAGTATCCAGGGGACCTCAAGCGTCTTTAAGTAAACTGGTATGGGAAAACGGATACACGCAGGTAGTAAATAGCCCTACCCGAGGGGATGCGTTGCTGGACGTTTACCTGGTCCGACCCGAAAGTTTATTCAAATCTTGCAGTGTCGTTCAGGGTATCAGCGACCACTGCGGGGTGTTATTGGAAGTGGAATGGGGGGAAAAATGCCGTGAGCCCCCAAGCGGAAAGATTAGTCCCGGTTTACCATAAAACAAACGTCTCAGGTCTTCAAAGTTTCCTACGGGATAAATTCTCATCATGGGCAAGTAATGGTAGTTGTGTGGAGGACATTTGGAAACGTTTTAAGGAAATCGTGTTCGAGAGTATCGATCTTTTTGTCCCACATAAAATTCTGAGAAACAATCCGGATCCTGAATATTATAACAAGGAAGTGAAACGTCTTAAGGCAAAGGTCAGGAGAGTATATAGTAAGAGAGAATTAGGCGAGCAATACAAAGTGGAACTAAACAGACTATCCAAAGAATTGTTGGCAGTCAAAAAAACTGCACAGGAAACATTTTTGCGGTCCGTACTAAGAAATACAGACAACTGCTGGTCTGAGTTCCGTAAGTATGTTACAAGACGTAAAGGGAATAGGGAAAACATGCCTGCGATCAAAGATAGCAACGGAACTATCACTACAGATTCTACTGAGAAGGCAAACATTTTAAATTCCTATTATGCGTCCGTTTTTAGTTGCGAACGGAGCGTCCCCAACATAAAATCAGGTCACTTCGTTGAAACCTTTGTTATTAACACCAAACTTCTTAGAAAAAGTTTAGCAGCAACCGGGAGAAGAAAATCAGTAGGGCCAGATAGCATTCCTGGTGAAATTTTGAAAATGGGAGGGGAAGCCATGATTCCATACTTAGCTAGATTACTGGAAATAACATTAAACAATGCCACTATCCCAAGTGACTGGAAAAAAGCCATAGTGGTTCCTATTTACAAAGGGGGTGACCGATCGGTAGTCACTAATTATAGACCCATCAGCTTAACCTCGGTGGTCTGCAAGCAGATGGAACACGTTATAGCAGGGTACTGGAGGCAAATCTGGGATAAAAATGATTGGTTATACGATGGACAACATGGTTTTAGACCGGGTTACTCTTGTGAAAGTCAAGTCATTACGGTATGCCAGGATTTGGCGGACTCATTGGACGAGGGGGTCAGTGTAGACGCGATAATAATAGACTTTTCTAAGGCGTTCGACTTAGTTCCTCATGATCGACTGCTTATGAAATTGGCAGTCTCGGGCGTGGATTTGAGGATAGTCGTATGGGTAAGGGAGTTCCTTGTAGGCCGTACACAGAGGGTCAGAGTAGGCGGTCAACTTTCAAAGGAAGTCAGAGTAATATCAGGTGTAACGCAAGGGAGCGTTTTGGGCCCACTTTTATTTCTAGCGTACGTGAACGATATTTGGATGAACATTGACTCGTCTATTAGACTCTTTGCTGACGGCTTACAATATATAGGAAAATCGTAAATAATACCGACGTAGAAAGGTTACAGAAGGATTTGGATACACTGGGGGAGTGGGCGGTAGAAAATGAGATGAAAATAAATCCAGGTAAGAGCAAGGCAATAAGATTTACGAGACCACGGGTAAAAAGTCCACTAAAGTATTCCCTTGGAAATCAAAATATTCCGAAAGCGAGCAGTTGCAAATACTTGGGAATAATACTACGAAACGATTTAAACTGGGTGGATCAAGTAAATTACACAGTGCGGAAAGCCTGGAAGGCACTTCATTTCGTAATGCGTGTTCTCAAAAAGGGAAATAAGAATACTAAAAGTATAGCCTACACGTCGTTGGTACGCCCTATTCTTGAATATGGGTCTGCATGCTGGGATCCATACAGAGAAGGCCAAATACATGCGTTAGACCGTGTACAAAGTAAAGCTGCTAAATTCGCAAACCTTACAAATGTTTCTGACTGGGACACTTTGGCTCAGCGTAGGTCAGTAGCTCGTTTATGCGCACCCCTAAAAGCGTACAATGGAGAACGGGCTTGGAAAACAATAGGCGCCAGGTTGCATAGGCCTTGTTACCTAAGTAGGGTTGATCATGCCCAGAAAATTAGGGACAGGAAGCAAAGGACGGATATCGGGAAGTACTCCTTTGTAAATAGGACCATAAAAATCTGGAATCAACTACCTGCAGAAGTGCTAGGGACCTCCCCATGTAAACCAAACTTTTTTAGAATAAGAGTTAGGAAAGCAATTATAAAGGGGGTGTAGTGAATGAAATATAATTATGAAGAAAATCGTGTAAAAGTGCTACGAAGTGAAGTGAAGTGAAATGAAGTGAAGTTAGTGAAGTTAAGCAAAGTGAAGTGAAGTGTAATGATGTGCAGTGTTATTAAGTGGTAGAAAATTTTGAAAGGGTGCAATCAACTGTTGTAGTGTCTTCTGTATGATTGTGTTGTAATTTTTGTGTGCAATTGTGTTTTGTAATTTGGTTGTGATTTGTAATTTGATTTGTGTTTTGAAATTTGTTTCGTATTTTGTAACTTGGTGTTATTCTGTTTGAAAATTTTGTGTGTATATTGTCTTGAGTGTGTGTGCGTGTGTGTATATTTTGTGTGTATTATAGTTTTGTGTAGTATTGTGTATATTTGTATATTGTGAATATTTGTGTATATTTTGTGGTTATTGTAGTACTGCCACCGGGTAATACCCATTTGAGTTAATAATAATAACAATAATAATAATAATAATAATAATTCCTAATAACAGTCAACTGCATTTTGTTTTCAACGTCGATCAGAAATACCTTCAAGTTTTGAAATGTGGTGCTGCAGAAGGATGGAGAAGATCAGTTGGGCCGATCGTGTGAGAAATGGAGAAGTATTACACAGAGTCAATTACGAAAGGAAGATACTGCATACAGTAAAAAAGAAGGAAGGCTAACGTGATTGGTCAAATCTGGCGTAGGAACTGCCTTCTAAACACGTTACTGAAGGAAAGCTAGAGGGAAGAAATGACGCGAAAACGAAGAACAAGACGTACGCAGCTACTGGATGACCTTAAGGAAAAGAGAGGGTACTGAAAATTGAAAGAGGAAGCACTAGATCGCACCCTGTGGAGAACTCGCTTTGGAAGAGGCTTTGGACCTGTCGTGAGACAGACTGCATAAAGAATGAATGAATTAGGAGTGCAGTAAGGTGTAGAGTCAAATACTACTGATATGTTTTTTTGAATGGGACGTGTACAAACCATAAGGCAGCTAGTCCTCGTTGCTAGCCATTCGAAGCCATCTGTAGACACTACCAGCCACAAGTGCAGTTTGCATTCTACACGTCCAGTTCACTGGCGAATCGTGATCACGGGAGGTCAGGTATAGCGGAAGGTATTGTGCACCCTCCCACTAGACCTGACCCCCTGAACAGGATTTGCCACTAAAGTCAATAATGTCACATTGCTTACCAAAAGTGTCTGCTTTTAAGGAAACGTCACAGCACGACGCAAGGTCAGTGTTCCAGAAGTCCTTGAGGCTAGATTCCCCGCAGTCAATACCGCCAAAGGAATTAACAACCACAGTTGACTAATTCCTAAATTAATGGTAACAAGGTGGAGAGATCTTAAATTGCCGGAGGATGTAAGAGCAATCGTCTGACACCTCTAACGGGCCACAGATATCTAATACGGACTATTACCAGGGGGTCTCATGCAAGCGGACACTTTAACCCTTTAAAGAAGAAGCTTATCTGTTTTATATAAGGACTCAGCGCGTACCGCGCTGTAAACACTCTCCACTTCGGTTATAAAAACCAGTCTCTTAATGTTTTATAAGGCAAAAGTTGCTGTTTGTTCTGAGATCCGTACAAAACACATAAACGCAATGTGGGCACCACGTAGAATTTTTTAATGTTAAACCTGGTGGTACGTAAAGTTACCGCTAGGCTTTAAAAGGTTAAACGGTTAACAAATTATAGGCCCTACACAGCGACTACTGCTGTCAATAAATTATACATATATGACCAATCACTGACATACTGTACGCTGCATGTTTCTTCCAAAAATGACACCCTGAAGATGGCTGCGATGGGCAGCCGAAACACGTAGCAGTAAAAAGAACTGCGCAGTGAATGTGAAGCAAAGTTTTATTAAGACCAGTATCTGATTTTATAAAAATGCTTTTGGGGGTTCAACAGTACCTACACAGATATGGCGGAGCCAACACCGCCATATTTTTGTAAATTTCCACTGCGCATGCACCAAAAACAATATCTGTTTTTTAATTGCAGGTAAAGGACGAAAAGACTGCTCTGGCCAATAAATTTAGCCAAGGGATTGTGCCTCTCAGATAAACAGGACGACAACGGTTGTCGAAAGATTCTGTTAGGTTTTGGTGTGGCGGGAAATACAACACGTCAGAGTTGGCAACACCGATAACCGCACGTAGATACGGTTCGACTTCCTTTCATGGTGTGAGACTGAAGTACGCCAAAGAAATTCCTGCATGTGCGCCAACAGGGATTTCCCACACACAGAAACAACAGGATCCATCAACATTCTGACAACCACACACAAGACTACACGGCGTCAAGTTCCAGATGAGCTACATAAGGCCAATCCTGATATGTATCGTTGTCAACATCTTAAATATCACACCTAAAAAACGTCTTTGTGTTAACAAATTTGTTTAGCCTTAACCAACTACAGTCGGACTCGTTTATAACGACGTGAAAGAGACTGAATATTTTGTGTCGTTATAAACGAGTGTTGTTATAACCGAGGCGTATCATGTTATGGTGAACTGTGAGGAATTAATTGGTACCACAGAATATCTGACGGTATAGACGAGGTGTCTTATAAACCAATGTCGTGATAACCGGGTTCCACTGTACATGCTAGAGTCTTTACTGAGAAGCTGACAGTTCCTCAGCTAGGCAAGAAATTGCCTGCGTTTTATGAAACCTGAAGGTTCATTACTGCGTTTACAAAAGCCGGCCACTTTTCCCTGTCTTGAGCCAGATTAATCCTGTTTACGTTCTCCCTCCATTTTCTAAAGCCCATTTTAATATTATCCTCCCATCTACACCTACGTATTGCAAGAGGTCTCTTTCGTTCGAGTTTCCACACCAAAACTCTGCATGTATTCACTCTTCTCCCCAATACGTGCTATATGCCCCGTCCATTTCGTCTTCCTCGATTTGACCAACGGAGAAGAGTGGTGAAAAGTGTAAATCATGAGGTTCCTCGGTGCCGTTGGCCTTACACTCACATATTGCAGATACAAACTGGCAGCAATGGAGAAAGTAACACTCTCTCTCTTCACAAATTGAATAAAATGAACAAAGGTGTAAGGAGAAGTGTACGTATAGCTCCATGCATTCTTAATACTGACACTACGTGATAGGGATAGTCGACTTCAAGCTCCGGCCGCTTTATCTCCCGACAAGAAGCCTGCCATAACAAATCGATATTAGGCTGAGTGGCTCTGGACACGTTGCCCAAAACGAAACCTCTGGCGGGCCTAAAACCCGGGTCGCTCAGCATTAACCAGTCACTATAATGACTGAGCTACCCTGGCCACCATAAAAGGATGCGCACATTAAGCTTCTGTGGAGAAACGGCTCCAGACATCTGCTTAGCTTATTTAACGACGCTGCCAGTAGCACGTACCGTATGACGTCAACAGCTAGGACGACGAATTGATGATGAATTGGAAGGGATGTGACAGGAAACGCTTGTGGCCTAATCTGAGCTCCTGTCATGGCAGAGGGACTGACGAAACCCAGTGCTACTTTGTCTACTTCAAATCCCACATGGACTAGCCCGGGATCGATCCCGGCCCTGCGCGGTGAGAAGTCGGTGATTAACCGCCAGAGTCAAATGTTGCCATTGACCCTCGTCTATGCATATTCTTAGAACACAAAGTACGTAATGAATTTGTTTTAAAAATAACGCTATATAATGGCATGGCAGGTGGTAAGCAGAAACACCACTGAGTCCTGCGCGGCGAAGAATACGGATCTGCACCCGGACTCTTACATTCTTGCACAGAGAATAGTCTTTATCTTATCTTCGTGGGGAAACAGCTGAGGGACGTGACGTAATGCGTCCTTCACCTTCGAAGATAACCACTGTTTACCGTACGTGAGACAAACTTCAACACACTACGCGCCCAAGGGCCAATGTGCGTGCTACTTCACAAGTGACCACAAAAATTCAGATTTCTGAGATCTTTGCTCGTCTCGGATGTTACTCGACGTTTCGGGACAACCATAGATTCCATCTTAAAGGGTCAAGCGCTTCACCTTTGAAGATGGGGTCGAGACATTATCCCGCTATGTCGCTAAATAACTACTAATATATTCCGCGTAACATCCCAGAAGAGCGAAGATCTAATTTACGTCGCGTCGGAAGCCTGAAATAGCGCCGTTGATTTCGCTTCGTTTTTCTGCCGTTGACCTTACAGGTCGATAACCACGCTTTGGTATCCGGGCCGAACGCATATAAAATCACTTGTCATTCCGTCCGACTTATACGCGGTTATTCCAAATTCACCTTGTGGAAATTCTCAAGGTAAAAGTGTTAAAGTCCTATGGAGGTAAACGGACTGAGTTAAGGTCTAAGGTTTGCAGCATCACTGCCCACTGTGTCCTGTTACCTGCCATTACCAGCCCGTCGATCCACTTGTAACACTTCACACAGCCTGTACATAGCATGGGGACTAATATATTCTTGGTTATATACTGTACGGGTGTTGCAAGTTTTCACAAACCTATTAAATTAAAAGAACATAGCAGAACCGGTGGTTACTAATTTCCGACAAAGCATTGGTTTGTTTGAGGGTTCCCACGCTTCGCCCGCTCGTCCTTCTGGTAAGAGTAGTATTAAGATGTAGATGAGTATGGAGCATTGGTGGAATGTTACTGACAGAGAAAAACAAAAGTAGTCAGAAAAACCTGTCACAGTAGCATTTTGCCCACAACAAATTTCACACGGACTGACATGGGATCGAACCCGGTTCTCCGAGGCGAAAGGCAGGTGACTAACCGACAGAGCCATGGTACGACCTTGGAGGTTAAAATCTATCTAAATTTATATAAATATTCCGTTTCCGACTCACAGAGAAAACAGTTCGTCTCTATAAAAAACGGATCAGTGAATATTGCTTAAGGAAATAACGACTGCTTGTTGTAAGAACAGTGGCAAATGTAAACAGGTTTTACTGTGTGGGCAGAACGCAGGGCTTTTGAATGATAGACAAGATGGTACATATATTTACCAACGAGCTTTAAAAGGTCACACGACTGCAAAGTAGCAGGTGTAGAGACTTGCGCAGTGTATTTATAGCTACGCGGTGCAGTGTTTGCAGTCAAGTGCGGGTTATTTTTTGCGCTGATAAGGCGTGTTCAACTATTTACACAGTCAACACGCAGTTCCTACGCCAGTAGAAGAGGAACCTGAAATAGCACGGACCTCAGATTTGTACGTAACCGCGCAGAAATTTCCGGACAATGGGAAGGAACACTACAGACTGCGGTACAGCGCTAAGCAAGACCTACAGCTTATGGAAATTTGAGGGTTGGGGAAACCGCGGCTAAACTTAACACTCGTCAGCGAGAGACTAAAGTGTATTTTTATTCATTAAACACAAAAGCAATCAAATAATAACACGAGATTAGAGTTTCGTCTGGGTAAATCATGGCAGCATTAGGTATCAAAGTTTCGGAACAATCATCTGCTTCCTTCTTCAGTGTAGAAGACGGAAACAGTACGTTAGTCTGAGATATTGGTGTCTATCTAACAAGGTACACGGTTTTACACCTGTGGAGGTCGTCGACCTGTACGTCTCTAACCTAAAGACAGACAGAAGGCTCCTCCGAAACGTCGGTGTCTGCCTACCATGATACATGATGTTATGTCCCAGACAAGAATGATCTGGACTTAATAACATGTTGATAAACAACATGGCCACATGTATTGGAATATAAACAGTGAAAATAAGGGTATAGAGACGGCAAACAAGGAAGAAAGCCGAACTACGTAAGAAAGCGGAATACAAGGGAAGAAAAACAAAGAAGAAAAGAATATAACAAAAGTAATGAAGACAAAAAAGTAGAAATAGACAAAGAGAAATCAACACACGGAAAAAGTTCCAGTGTAAGTCATGAGGGTATACGAGGGCATGGAAGTAGAAGTCCATGCGTTCCTAACTTCAGCAGGTACTAGACAGAAGTAAATGTCACCTTCCAGCTCCTGCCGCTTTAACTCTGTATATATTTGATTGGAGGCTGCGCGGGTCCCACGCACGGTAGGACGATGTGGAGGCCAAACATCGCTTTTACCCGTGCAGGGTACCGAAACACGGCCCTTCGGTATAGCGTAGTCACTATACTGACTGAGCTATCCCGGCTCGAATTGAAACTAAGAAAAGGAGGAAATAAAACAGAAAGTAAGCCAGAGAAGGCAAGTAAAAAAGAAAGAAGAGTAGAATAGAAAGAAGAGGAATGTAGACTCGTCTGTCGCGTGAGTCAGTGAGTGAGTGAGTGAGAGAGTGAGTGAGTGAGTGAGTGAGTAGTGCTGGACCAGCTGTCCAGCGGCGTAATTGCGCAAGGCCAAGGTCCGTCCCAATCATGACTCAACTCTTCGCACATCCGATTGTTGGCCGCTTCCCCCCCCCCCCCCTCCCCAATGCACAATTATTTTATGCCTGACAGCCCGCGTGATTAACGTCCAAAAACTCCGCACGGTCCTCGAACGTAGCGACCATTAGCCCTAATATGCCACAACGCGATCAATTTTTTTCCATTTGAGGTTCTCTCAGCGGGTTTGCTGTGGATACAAGTCTTCTCGGATTGGACGCTGTGTGATTGGGTGAGTCGTTACCGACGTTTCTAAAGGTAGTACTGCTGATCAAAGTCTGCCTGACTGTTCAAGATGAAGGAAATACTATCCTTCGAAAACTTAAAAAAAAACACTGTCAAAAACACGGCGCCACATGCCAGACGGCTTAACTCAGCATTTCCATTTTGTGGACTTACAAAGGTTCAAAATCCTTTCATGAAATTTGCATTAAATGTTCAGTTTATAAGGACTTGTGAATTGCGTGATAAATTGTAGTAGAAGAAAGCTATTGACAGACGTGAAGAAGGAGGATGAACCCGTGTGTGTTATGACGTCACGTAGTCTGATGACAGCCAGTGTTTCGGGCGGATATACTGCCTCTGTCCTCAGGGTATAAGGTTCTATATGAAGGCAGTCTGTTCCTCTACAACGCTGATAAATACCAGACCTCACATTTCCGCATCCCCGCAGTATTGTATTGCAGTAAAACGTCCTTAATCCGGAATATGTGGGGGGGGGGGAACAGTAGTCCGGATTAGTAAAAGTCCGGATTAACAGGAATAATAAAATCAAAGGTAACTGCATAAATAAAAAATACACATTACTCTGAATCATGTTATACGCCACAATAATTGTTAAACAGTAAAACAGCTACATATTTACATTGTTGTAACGCACAGCAATTGTTAACAAAACACTGTGTGTCACAAACTACAAATCGTCTGCAATCGTCTTAGAACGGCAAGTTCGTGGAGACGTCGGCTTAGTTGTGGCGGTAGAAACTGGTTTGAAGAAACTCTCTGTCTTCATTTGTGATGGTTTCGTACACATTTCTTTTACAGTGAGGTCACGAGGCTCCAGGAGGATCTAAAATAAAAATTTATTTTTCCTGGAACCCTGTCCGGATTAAGCGAAGTCTGGTTTAACGGGTTCCGGAGTAACGAGGTTTTACTGTATTTACATTTAACAAAATAGTACAAAGTTAAAAGACGTTTAGGAACAAAGATAGGACGAGAAAGCGCAGAACATGAAGAAAGAAAAAGAAGGAACGAAGGCAGAAACAAAACTAACGCTACGGAGTAGAGTTTTCATTGAGAAGCTGACAGTTCCTCAACTAGTCAACAAACTCGCCGAATTTCATAAAACTCGAAGATTCATTAGCGGATTCATAACAGCCCCGCCACCTGGTTCCTATTCGGAGCTAGATAAATTCAGTCTACGTCCCATTCCATTCCTTGAAAGTCCAACTTCATAGCATTCTGCCATCTACGCCTAGGTCTTTCAAGTGGTCCCCTTCCTGCAGGTTTCCCCACAGAAACGCAGTATGAGGCATCTCTCCTTTCCCCCATACATGCCACATGCCACACCCATCTCCATCTTCATTAGATCATCCGAATAACATTTGGTGAGAGGTACAGATTTTGAATCATTTGTCAATAGGTAGAAACACAGCAGGCGATCCCAGTGGCCGCGCGGTCTAAGACGTTGCCTTTCAGCCGAGCGCTTGCTGGGATTGCGGGTTCGAACCCCACGGGAGGCATGGATGTTTGTCTCTTGTGACTCTTTGTGTGTTGTCAGGTAGAGGGCTCTGCGACGGACTGATCACTTGTCCAGAGGAGCCCTACCGACTGTGGTGTGTGTCTGAGTGTGCTTTAAAAACCTCCAAAAAAAAAGAGAGGTGGCCTAGGCCGGATTTAGGCTGTTGCGCCACAAGAAAGGAAAGAAACACATGAACAAAAAAATTGTATCATAATCAAAATCCTTTTAATGACACCGCATCAAATGCGGGTAAGCATTTCCGCAACCTAATGTTACCGGTGAGTCTTGTGTATACAGCGGTGAGTGTGGTCCCGTCCTTGACACTCAGCGAAACTTGGAAAGTGACGCAGGCACGCCCAGTGTGTTGCAGCTAGTAGTGAACATTTCTCCTTCGTAATCCTCAGGTCTTAGGATCGAACCTCATCCCGGACGCCAACTATCCTGAGTTAGGATCCGTGATTTTCCTCAGTCCCTCAGGGCAAGTGGCTGAACGAAGTCTGTGTTTTGTGTCCATTGCTTACGTCACATACATACACACACATACATTAATGACATTTGAGGCTGTCACAGCGGTAACTGAACATTACTGCTGTCTTCTGGAATGTAGCACCTTGTAACCTGGTTGGTAGTTACGGGCGTTTCGGAAGAACTTAATTGTTTTACTCTGAAGATGGTGGCACCACCTGTGTCTGCAAATCATGCACTTATCTGCTAAACTACACGGTGTCACAACCAGCAACATCGAAATCTTCGCTGTAAAGCAGTTTTAAGATGGACAAGTCGTTGTATAAGCATGTTCTTACAAATTAAGCAGCAACATTATTATTATTATTATTATTAGTGTCATCACCGCCGTCGTCGCCGTCGCCGTCGTCATCATCATCATCGTCATCATCATCATCATCATTATCATCATCATCCTTGGTAAATAACGATACTTTCGATTGTTCAGGTTGTAAAAGGCAGATAATCTTCAATGACAGCAAGTTAGATTAACTCCATGGCGCAGAGTCATTCTTGAGAAGCTTACAGTTCCTCAGCGAGTCAAGAAATTACCGTGTGTTACGGAACCCAAAAGTTCATCACCGTGTTTACAACAGCCAGTCACTTGCCCCTACCACGAGCCAGATTAATCCAGCCCACGCCCGACTATCTTGATATCAATTTAAATATTATCCCCATCTACGCTTACGTCTTACAAGTGGCCCCTTTCCTTCAGGTTTCTGTACCAAAACTTTGTATATATTTCTCCTTTCTCCCACATGTGTCACATTCTTCGCCCATCTCATCCTTTTCGGGCAGTTACTCACTATGAAAAATAAATGTAACCTACGAGATATTCGCATTTCTGATATTTTACGCCACGTAGATTGGTAGTTATGTACCGACGTTTCGGGACAACTTCGATAGATTGTCCCGAAACGTCGGTACATAACTATCAATCTACGCTGCGTATTATTCCAGAAGCGAGCAGATCTCATTTCCATCGCGGCGGAATCCTGAAATCACGGAAATGTAGCCTATTAACAGGGGAAAGTGTTAAGTCATCTGAGAAGTAACCACCGTGTATTTCGCTCTCAGTTCACTTTTCATACGTCACAGCTCTGTAGACATGAGTAGTTCATATTGCCCATAAGCAATGGGTTACAGCTGCACATGTTCACGCAGCGCATATTAGCCAATGATGTAGCCCGTATTATGATACGAAGGAAGCATTGTGTGTCTTTACCGACCCAGTCTGAATCAGTCACTCTGGCACTGCGTGCTGATGTGCCGTGAGTGTGCAGTCACGTGGTCACCGGACGCTGGACAGCCACCGGAGTCTCTCAGTCTCTCCCCGCCATAACACCAACTCCCATAAACGCTTCAACGCAGCTGCAATGCTTATGTTCAACGCACATCACAGAGTAGACAAGCCACATTCATGGATTGACGACAGAAAATAACACAACCACGTAAACTTCACACAAATAATCAATAAAACTACAACTTCGAAATGTCGACGATACTTCCCCATCGCATTCCTTTTTATGTATTTCATTAACCATTTATTTTTCCAGTGGCGCAACAGCCCCCAGTGGGCCAGGGCCCCCTCATTATCGAAACTTCACGATCACACTCAGACACAACACATTCGGTAGGGCTCCTCTGGACAAGTGATCAGCCCGACGCAGAGACCTCTACCTGACAACACACAACACTCACAAGAGACAAACATCCATGCCCCCGGCGGGATTCGAACCCGCAATCCCAGTAAGCGAGCTGCCGCAGACCCAAGCCTTAGACCGCGCGGCCACTGGGATCGGCCATTTCATTGTGTTTAATATTTCATATTGACATATATACTGAAACGCCCAGACACTGACTTGTCAATCTGCCCATGCAATATAAACTTGCAATTGTAATTTTAATTGTATGTACTTCAATGGCATGAAGATGGCCACCTAGTTGCCGAAACATGTAGCCGTGTTACCCCTTCATTATACATAACATATAGCCGTGCCGAGCGTCAGTGCTAACTACCTTGCAATATATACAAACACAACGAGATGTGTGACAGCGTGAAGTCATCCAGTCCCGTGACTAAACACGGGCTGCAGAAACGGACGTTCTTGATTCGATTCCCAGAACTGAATGGCATTTTGCCTTCTGTACAGCGTCGAGATCTTCTCTGGCGTTCTATCCATTGGGTACCGGGAACGAGGGCCGATAGTGAAGAATAGGTGGATATATTCCTCCACTATTCTATACGCCTTAATTACATTGTGCTAGAATAAGCACCGAGGCTTTACGTTCGCGCCTCCAAAAGAAATATTCCGGTGACCCTTAATTTAACTCCCAATGCCATGACTTCCGCGTGACAATTCTGACAATCCAGATGCGCCCTTACAAACCCCTACATGTGGACTTCTAAAGAAGCTAACAGTCGTTTAGCTGAACAGAACATTCTCCATATTTTATGCAAGCTGTCCCTCACCGCAATCACAACAGCTCGTCACTGGTCCCTACTCTGAAAACTATGAATCCAGTACAAACCTCTATATCCCGTTTCTGTAAGATATAGTCTAGCAATGCTTTCCAATCAAAAGTAGGTTTCCGGCTAAAATCGCTGGCTCTTCTTCAAATGGCGGTACTTCAGGGTTTTTACAGCATGCAGTGTAGTGGGTTTTTACAACACATAGTGTTCTGGGTTTTTACAGCGTGTATTGTAGTCGGTTTTTACAGCATGTTGGGTAGTGGTTTTTACAGCATGTAGTGTAGTGGGTTTTTACAGCATGTTGTGTAAATGGTGTTTACAGCATGTAATGTAGTTGGTTTCTACAGCCTGTTGTATAGTTGGTTTTTAAAGCATGTAGTGTAGTTTGTTTTTACAGCGTGTAGTGTAGTTTGTTTTCACAGCATGAAGTGTAGTGGGTTTTTACAGCATGCAGTGTAGTGGGTTTTTACAGCATGCAGTGTAGTGGGTTTTTATCCGTTTGAAGACTAAAACAATTTAAAAATATTTTCTGTCCAACGCTCCCCCGATATTCGAAAGAGCATTGCTTTGTTTGAAGGTTCCAAGCCTTCGCCCGTTTGTTCTTCTTATAACAGTATTATTAACAGGAAGAAAAATACGGAGCTTTGGTGTAATGAATACTTACAGGGAAAACAGGAGTCCTCAGAGAAACTCACATCCTAGTGCCACTTTGTCCACTGTACACCCCACAGGGACTGGGATGGTATAGAACCGCCTCCACGTTTTCCATCTAGACAATATGCACATATAAAAATTCGCTTCGAACATCACAGAGAACACATTCTGCACTTTAAAAACCAAGCAGTTAAGGCTGTATAGGGAAATAATCGCTGTTTGTTCTGAGATCCACACAAAAAACATAAATACGTACTCTTTGTGGGCAGAACGTAGGCTAAGGTTAATCCGAACCATATATAAAGACTCAGTTCGTACCGCGCAGTAAACACACTCCGTCTCTGGTATAAAAACCAGTAAGTTAATGCTGTATAGGAAAATAACCGCTGTTTGTTCTGAGAGCCACACAAAACCCATAAACACACTGTGTGGGCAGAACGTAGTCTGTTGTTAACATGAATTGTATATAGATTCAGCTCGTACCGCGCAGTAAACACACTCCGTCTCGGTTATAAAAACCAGTCAGTTAATGCTGTATAGGGAAATAATCGCTGTTTGTTCTGAGATCCACACAAAACACATAAATACACTGTGTGAGCAGAACATAGAATTATATGCATAAAGACCCAGCCCGTACGGCGCAGTAAACACACTCCGTCTCGGTTATAAAAACCGGTCAGTTGATGCTGTATAGGGAAATAATCGCTGTTTGTTCTGAGATCCACACAAAACACATAAATACACTGTGTGGGCAGAACATAGAATTATATGCATAAAGACCCAGCACGTACCGCGCAGTAAACACACTTTGTCTCGGTTATAAAAACCGGCCAGTTGATGCTGTATAGGGAAATAATCGCTGTTTGTTCTGAGATCCACACAAAACACATAAATACACTGTGTGGGCAGAACATAGAATTATATGCATAAAGACCCAGCCCGTACCGCGCAGTAAACACACTCCGTCTCGGTTATAAAAACCAGTCAGTTAATGCTGTATAGGGAAATAATCGCTGCTTGTTCTGAGATCCACACAAAACACATAAATACACTGTGTGGGCAGAACATAGAATTATATGCATAAAGACCCAGCCCGTACCGCGCAGTAAACACACTCCGTCTCGGTTAAAAAACCAGTCAGTTAATGCTGTATAGGGAAATAATCGCTGTTTGTTCTGAGATCCACACAAAACACATAAACACACTGTGTGGGCAGAACGTACAATTATATGCATGAAGATCCAGTCCGTACGGCGCAGTAAACACACTCCGTCTCGGTTATAAAAACCGGTCAGTTGATGCTGTATAGGGAAATAATCGCTGTTTGTTCTGAGATCCACACAAAACACATAAATACACTGTGTGGGCAGAACACAGAATTATATGCATAAAGACCCAGCCCGTACCGCGCAGTAAACACACTCCGTCTCGGTTATAAAAACCAGTCAGTTAATGCTGTATAGGGAAATAATCGCTGTTTGTTCTGAGATCCACGCAAAACACATAAATACACTGTGTGAGCAAAGTGGGGAATTTATATGAGTGTTAAAGCATGTAGTACGTACGGGTACGGCTGTGCTTTAATGAGTTAGGTAACACAGTTGCCTGTAAATTTGTCATCTTCTGTTCCACTGGTGATAACCTTGAAATGTGTTTTGCCCGAAAGTTAACAAGGAAAAATTGCGGTTCAATAATAGATATGTGTGTGTGTGTGCGTGCGTGCGTGCAGGAGCAGGGTTTGCAAAACAGAGATGGCGTGTCCAGCTGTAATGCTGCATCATACGAGGATACTGGCCGAGTAATCTGTGATAATGATGACACCACACTTCCCAGAAATCCACTCGGGATCCTTGGAAGGCCTGTAGGCTGTTAACACTTTTTGCGGCTTTGAATTCTGCGAAAAATTTGCTAAAAATATTTGCGGTTGCGATTTACGTAAATAAATTTTATTGTATGCCACGAATGGCATAAAGACTCTACTACATCAACCTTTTAAAGCCTAGCGGTAACTTTACGTACCATCAGGTTTTACACTAAAAAATTCTACGTGGTGCCCACATTGCGTTTATGTGTTTCGTACGGATCTCAGAACAAACAGCAACTTTTGCCTTATAAAACATTAAGAGACTGGTTTTTATAACCGAAGTGGAGAGTGTTTACAGCGCGGTATGCACTGAGTCCTTATATAAAACAGATACGCTTCGTCTTTAAAGGGTGAACCTTTTAAAGCCTAGCGGTAACTTTACGTACAGCCAGGTTTAAGATTAAAAAATTCTACGTGGTACCCACATTGCGTGTATTTGTTTTGTACGGATCTCAGAACAAACAGCAACTTTTGTCTTATAAAACATTAAGAGACTGGTTTTTATAACCGAAGTGGAGAGTGTTTACAGCGCGGTACGCACTGAGTCCTTATATAAAACAGATACGCTTCGTCTTTAAAGGGTTAATTAAAACACCAACAGTGACCTGTTCATTTGTATTTTACTGTTACAGCACGCGGTAACTGTTTCTATCTGCACTGTAACTGTCACTGCGTTGAACGCAAGAGCGTTTTCCTTCTATCACGCTTTTTATGGGACTGGTACAATACTTAAACACGTACAGCCTGAAGCGTACCTAAATAATATGCAATATTCGGTTCCTACATCACAAAAAGCACAGTCCGTCTGAATTACAAATATCAACCACGCAACAAAATCTCTATTTACTGTAATAGCCATATAAAACACACAAATACACTGTGTGGGTAAAACGAAGAGTATTTTAATTGTAATCATCTGACATACTGCAGGATGATTCAATGATATCATCCTGCAGTATGCCTTACGACAGGCCCATAGCCCCTTCCAAAGCGAATTCTCCATAGGGTGCGATCTAGTGCTTCGTCTTTCGATTTCCAGTATCCCCTCGTTCCCGTAGGGTCATCAAGTAGCTGCTTACGCCTTCTTCCTCGTCTTCCCTTAATTTCTATAATTCCTTCTATCTCTCCTGCAATAACGTGTTTCAGAAGACAGTTTCTATGCAACATGTGACCAATCCAGTTAGCCTTCCGTCTTTTTACTGTGTGCAGGATATTCCTCTCCTTGACTCTGTGTAATACTTCTTTATTTGTCACACGATCGGTCCAACTGCTCTTCCCTTTCCTTCTGCAGGACCACGTTTCAAAACGTTCCAGGTATTTCTGATCAACTTTCCGAAGTGTCCAAGTCTCAGCACCATACAAAGCTGTGCTCCAAATGTAGCACTTTGCTGGTTTATTCTTTAAATTTAAGTCCAATTTGCTGTTGAAGAGATCCTTCTTCTTGTTGAATGCTGTTTTTGCATTGGCAATCCTGGATTTAATGTAAGTACTGTTAGGTTAAAAAATCAACTAGGGTGCGATTTGTTAGGTTATGTAGCATGCATCATAAAAGTGTAACGTCAGATTCGGAAAACCTTAAGGAAAGACACAACATCTAGATCTAGGCGTAAATGGAGGCTATTATAGTAAGTATTATATTATAACATTATAATTCGAGGGTTGTGGAGATGACTCATGTGGCTGAGTGAAGGAACCTGTAGAAGAATGCTGTAATCATAACAGTGAATACTTTAATGCGACACAATTCGGGGTTTCCTGGATATCTGAGTGATACAGAGATGATTCAGAGGTTTCGGTCGGACAGTTTAGACCAGGCCGCTTGCCAAGCCATAAGCATAGTGGATGTAGCTACTTGCAGTGCGGATGGCTATACGTACATACGTCAATATGCCTTTATAATGCTCTATTACACTAACATTGCGTACGTACCGTATATATTACGTGTGTGTAGGCCCGATAGGCGCCTTTGTCAGGACCGAGAGATCAACACTTTAATTACACAATGCGCTCTGTAACACTGGACAAAACATCTTGCATATGTACATATATTTTTGAAAATGAGTTGTTTCCAGTCACGGCGGTTCAAAAGAGACAACACGTGGAAAAGGGAGGGCGTCGCACGTTTTTCTTAACCGGTTGATCAGAACTTTTGGTTTCGATATTTTTCAGATTCCTACTGGATGCACTCCCCTGCCTAACCAACCAACCAACCGACCGACCGACCGACCGACCAACCAAAGAACCAACCGACTGACTGACTGACTGACTGACTGACTAACTAACTAACTAACTAACTAACTTACTAACTGTATGGAGCAGAGTACTTTTTGAGAAGCTAACAGTTTCTCAGCTAGTCAAGAAATTCCCCGTATTTTATGGAACCCGAAGGTTCATTACCGCATTCACAAGAGCCCGCCACCTGTCCCTATCCTGAGCCAGCTCAATCCAGTCCATGCCCCATCCCACTTCTTGAATATCCATTTTAATATTATACTCCCATCTATGTCTGGGTCTCCCAAGTGGTCGCCTTCCCTCAGGTCTCCCCACCAAAATCCTGTATGCACCTCTCTTTTACCCCATACGTGCTACATGCCCCGTCCATCTCATTCTTCTCGATTTGATTACTCGAATAATATTTGGTGATGAGTACAGGTCATTAAGTTCCTCGTTATGTAGTCTTCTCCACTCCCCCGTCACTTCGTCCCTCTTAGGCCACTCCACTGCCTACTGGCCTGTATTTGAAGACACGTTCTCTCCTGCAAACCTCACATACGGTGTCTCCTTTGTTGTGTCCACATGCACTGGAGCTTCAGCACGTATAAAGCCTGCATCCACGGGACATTCCATGACAGCAGCGGCGTTCAATTCGGCGACAAAGAGAAAATGTGCAGCAACGTGTAACACCGTACAGTAGCAGTGGCTGCGTCTTAAGAATGGAATGCAGCCATCCGTGACGTAATTGACTTGCTAACACAACTTTAGCCTGGAGCGATCGTTAAGGCTAATAGGAGCGTGGACCGAACATCGAAACTGGACTGTACTGAATACGAAGCACTGGTTCTGGCCTCTGGGAGGGACATACGGGTACACTGGGATAAATTAAGCTCCAATTGACAACTGGGATGCTATAATTCTTTCCAATTATAATGGTGGAATTTTCAGGTCCCAGAGATCTGATCGCTGACTGTCAAACGACAGGATTTATAAGAGATAAAAGTCGAAGAAGACGGTAATGGGACCATCAGAAAAATTAGCGACTGCGTTAACCCTTTAAAGACGAAGCGTATCTGTTCTCTATAAGGACTCAATGCGTACCGCGCTGTAAACACTCCCCACTTCGGTTATAAAAACCAATCTCTTAATGTTTTATAAGGAAACGGTTGCTGTTTGTTCTGAGATCCGTAAAAAACACATAAACGAAATGTGGGCATCATGTAGAATTTTTTAATGCTGAACTTGGTCGTATGAAAAGTTACCGCTACGCTTTAAAAGGTTAACCCTTTAAAGACGAAGCGTATCTGTTTTATATAAGGACTCAGTGCGTACCGCGCTGTAAACACTCTCCACTTCGGTTATAAAAACCAGTCTCTTAATGTTTTATAAGGCAAAAGTTGCTGTTTGTTCTGAGATCCGTACAAACCACATAAACGCAATGTGGGTACCACGTAGATTTTTTTAATGTTAAACCTGGTGGTACGTAAAGTTACCGCTAGGCTTTAAAAGGTTAAAACCTCAGACTGCGTCTTCAGGGAGCTTTATAGGTGTTTCTGAGTTTCTAATCTTTATATGAAATTCACTGAACTTGAGAAATTATACAACGACGGCAACATTGGTACCTTTAATAAATTCCAACGCCTTTGATGAATGGGACGTCTACAGTGGATGAATGAGGGAAGAAACACCAAGAAAATATACCAAGCGAACTTTGACCATAAACGACCCAATGGAAGACCCAAGGCCAGAGGGAAAATGATGTAGAGAATGACATAAGAAAGATGGGCACTGGTGGTAACTGGAGACAAATAGAGCAGGACAGGAATGGCTGGAGGCTGGCAGCTATGGAGGCACTTATCCTTCTTGCATAGTGGAGAGACATAATAAGAAAAATGTACAAAACAAGTGCAGTTTCAATACGACTTTTAGTGTAGATACCAATTTTTAAACAGCGTGACGTAGGTACCAAAGTTTGACGTGTGTAAGGTACATACCAAGCTTTGAAAAATGTTGGACAGATATTGCTTGAACAGCGTAAGGTAGATGCCAAATTCTGAACAGTGTAGAGTAGGTATCAAATGCAAGTAATGAAAGTGAGGTACCAACATTTTAACAATGTAAGTAGGTACCAAGCCTTGAGAAGTGTCATGCAGATGCCAACTTCTGAACCGTGAAGGCAAATATCTAAATTTAATACGTTCCATGCCCGTGCACTGTATCATACGAAATAATAACACCTCTCAAACATTCACACTTAACTATACAAACGCAACCATAGTGTATCAATATTATTCTCCCTGAAGATAGCCCAGCAGGGTCGAAACATGTAGGAGACTTTTACGAATAAAGATTATATATATTTTGGTGCATTAATTGGTGTTATTATTTCGGCAAATATCTACTTTTGAAAACTGCAAGGTACATATCAGCTTCTGAGCTGCGTAACACAGATACCAAACTTAAAACAGTGTGAGGTGGTTACCAACTGTTGAAGGGTAAGGAAAGCAAGTATTTCAGCACGTAATTAAATTCTATCTCAAATTTAAAAAAACTCTTTTAATTTCCGTTAAAAGAAGTTACAATAAAAAACATTTCAAATAAATAATAATAAATTAACTCACAACCACATGTTTTTATGATAGAAAAGTAACCAAACTGGTAAAATAAATACATGATTTTATGCGAAACTATAAATTAACTTAAAATAAATATCAGTAACTCAAAATATCAATGCTGTTACACACAGTGGCTCACCAAATTTCACATTCCTGTCTGACATGTACATAAAAATAAGCGACGTTATCTCTATGTTCACTTAAGTACAACACCATAACAGGAAAGATGGAGTGGAGGTATAGCTCCACTCATTGCTAACCTTGGCACTAGATGAAAATAAGCGGTCATCTTCATGTATAGGCCATTTTATATCCGAGAGAATAATCCCCAGTACCCACTGAATAGGCGGCTGGGTGGGCCCAAAATGCCGGTCTGGACCCTTTGAAGAAGAGAAAAACTTCCTACCACGAAATCGAACCAAATGACAATGCATTGGTTTTGGTGTCTTATAGCCTGGTCACTATACTGACTGAGCTATATCCAAAGATAAATTTAAGAATATTTTGTTGACACTTTATATTTAAAAATTACTAAATTTTAAATTTCCAAGGAAGAGGGAGGCCAGTATTAATATTACTATTTTCTGAAATGTGACGCCGTGTAGTTTGGTAGATAAATGCCAACGTTTCCACCTTTAGGGTACAGGATGCAGCTAGCAGTCTCCTTCAAAACGCTGATACCAAATGACACGGCGTTATATTCTAAGATACATCAATTCCAGTTTCTCACAGCGAAGAAATAAACATACGTAAATGTTTACAAACACAAGATACAATGCGAGGCGTCACTACTGTGTCTTAGGACTATTTCTAGTGTCACAGATCACGCAGACATCACGTTTCAAAAACAATGTGTTTTCGTCCCCAGATGTACTAATAACCCTAAAACATATTAGTGGTATCTCACAATAAACAAGTCGTCGCAAATTTAAAAGACACTTATGTAATTACCGAGTACATTTATTACATTAAATGTAGGCGTGCCAAAATATATGTCTTCCTGCAGTTGCTAGAACTGAAAGACCTTCAAGGCCGGAATACATATCACCTGTTTGTTAATATTTCTGACTCTATCCAACATAATATGAAAACATCTACACGGCTTGCTGACAAGAACCCGGTGTTTGTTTCACTGATTGATGTTAATTATAAATATTTGCTGTGTTCGTTCACAGACTTCAGGCACTGCCTCTACAATTACCCCAGTTCGAATATCTTAACGTAGGAGATCATGACTAGAAAATCACAGCACCAAGATCTCGAGACGCCATAATAGAACACCTGCGAGGTGTTCTTTTTGTACACATAACAAACACAAAGTGTTACAAAAAAATACCAATATCGTAACACAATTATCGGTGTTGTGTGAAAACTGCATTTCCCCTCACCGTTTCGCTACATGACATATACAACTAGGAAATAGCCATTCTTTTGCCTCTGAACTTGAAACATTTATTAGACTTCTGTTAGCAGTCAAATCCTAAAAGAAACTTATAAATTGGGTTGCATAACAACAAACAGCAGGACAGAATTAGTGTTTATAAGCATGTAGAACACAAAATATTTGTTTATGTATTTACATTGTCATAGGAGTTATGTTTAAGTGTTCGTTCGTTTTGAATAAGTCTAAAATATATGCTTCATATTTATTAATATGTTGGCATACATCAGATCTATAGTCAAATTCAATTTTTTATGCTTAGCGCCAATTATTCATTAGTTGTCGCTATGATATCGAAACGTAAAAAAGAATTTTGCCGGGTTTCATGTTGTTACTTTTCGCACCACAACAACATTACCGTAACGAATTATAATAAGTCCTGAGGCAAGAAAATGCTCAATACACGTAACATAACATATAACAAATATCTAATTAAAGGTACTCATTTTTCACATGAAATTTGAATAACTTTAAACATACCACCATATTTTTACACACATATTCTTGGTGAAGAAAACAAAAAACTTATTGCAAATTGAAATAAATACAAAATAAATAGGCACGTACAACGAAATAAAAACATCATGTACACAGATGATATTGTTCTGTCGAACCAACTTCGTTATGGAGCACTTTTTAACGAACACATGACTAATATCGTGTCATAACATAACATATGATATGTCTAGAAATTGGGTACTTCTATTTTATCAATATGCATTAAAATATAATAGGCCTATAGTCAAAATAAATGTTATAGCTTACATTACAAACACACCAGTTACAACCTCGATAAGTAGAAAGTGAACCAAGGCAATATTCTGAGATACCGTTTCAATACAGGTTACGTATTTGAAATATTTATCCGTCGGCATATCGTCTACTGACGAAGCTGAGTGTCTGAGTATCAAAGGATAGAATGCATAAGACATAAACACACTCATTCAGTTATTAGTTACTAAGTGACATAAGCCAGTCGTTCGTTAATCACAGAGATGAAAGACTTACGCCCTCTTCATAGTAATCAGTACGGGGCACTAAACATAATAACGCTACGCTACAGTTTGTTGCCCAGGCACAATGTCAACCTTCTGAAACCTACTGGCAAACATGCGCACCACCGGCTAAAGCACTGACAATATCCGCATTCTCCCCACGCGGTGCATTTATGTGTCTGATATGATGCTTAGGCTAAACACCAATTACTCAGCTCCAACCCAGTAGGTAGTTAATGTTTATAATGCAAAAGGACTGTGATATTTTTTGGGGTAAGAAATGAACCCCTATACACGATTTAGATAAAAGTCAGTCTCCAACGCGTCAATAAACCGTCAGCAAACGATAACAGTATCAGGTTAATGCTATTAATGACAGCCTGCTAACACGTACAATGTTCACAGATTTACCTCACCGAGAACACAGGCAGTCCCTATTATAAAGATCAATCAATTACCGCTTTATACGGAAGTAATCGCTGTTTTTTTATGAGATCCATACAAAACACACAGACACACTGACTAGGGGAAAAGCAGAGATTATTGTGTTAAACCGTGTGGTGTATATTAACCAATAGGATTTGAGGGGCTAGAATATTTGAACAAAAAATATAACCTTTAAATTTGACACTTGGAAATAAAAATGGAAAAACAATTAATTTTCAACATTTCTTAAATTTACGACAAGGGACTGGAATAGAAAATAGGAGCTAGCAGTGTCAATGAAACGTCTCGAAATTAATTGCCTTCACGGAAGTGCGAATCTATCGGCACAGAAATATTAAATCTCACTCTAAGAACACACCTAATTAAACGGTGAATTAACTAGCGTATTATGAGGTAAGGCCGACAGGCTTTTCATATGTCAAGACATCTTAACTATGTCCAACGCACATACCCACTGAACACACTAAAGATTTCACGACGAATAAACTTAACGAAATATACTCAAGATATCAGTCACATCAGTTCGGAGTTAAAGTCCAAAGTTTCGGAGAACAAATCTGCCTCCATCGTCAGGAAATCTTAAGATACAAATCCTTACTTCCATTTCAAAACAGACTCGGCTGGTCGTTCCAGAATATTTTTATAACTTTTTATCAGAATAAAAAGAAAATATTTGTTAAGTACAAGCACAATTTGCTAGGAAAGATATGCAAAAATATCACCGCAGTGACCCGGTTAGATACCGTTCAATATGCTATTAACTCTGTCTAGAATTCAACTGACATTTAAAAATACCTGTTAATGCAAAGTACAACCAGAAATACTGTTTGTTTGGTTCATATTATGTCAGCGGCAAAAACTGAAGTAATGAATGCATGAACCTTGCGCAAGGCCGTTCCTAATGTAAAATGCAAGTGTGTTATCTAACGACCCTGTCAGTTCGTAAGATTATATAGCGCTGGCCACGGATGAGTAAATGAGCACACAGCAATGGTGGAATTGCAGTGACAGGGGAAGACGCAAAGTGCTACGAAAAAAAAAAACTGTCCCAGTGTCACTTTGCCCACCACAAAACCCACATGGACTGTCATAATACTGAAGTTACAATATAATTGACTCAAATTTGAAATATTTAATTATGAAAACAATAAACATTTGTTGTTTTAGCAGTCAGGCTTGTTGGAGAGTGACATTTGAAGAGACGGAAATGGCGTTACCGTATTTGAAGGTCCCCAAAGCTCTGTTGCTAAAAGTTCAGTTCTTCTGGGATGTGACGCCGTGTCGTTGGAGTAACAGGCAGTTCTTGGTGTGTCGAAGAACGGTAGCGCTGTCGTCTTCAGAGACTTGGGATGCTTAGCCCTGAATGTGAAGACAGTACGAGACTTTGAAATTTCACAACCTGTAACCCAGCATCCCAGAAGTTTGGAATTTTCTAAATCTTTCTCAGTTTGTTTCTAAAAAAACAAAAGACAAAAAGCCTTTCATTTTTGAAGATTTTGGCGAACTTTGTCCACTAAAACAGAATCTGTTACTTTGCTACAAGCCTTTTGAGCGGGGGTGGTGGTGCATTATCACCGGACTTCGACGCGCACACACAGGCGTAGGGAACGTCCCGCAGTTCCACCTTCTGGCTGTTGACGGTCACTAGCATATTCGTGACCAGTTGCGTGCACGCGTACGTGCCAATGCCGTTGACAACCCGACACTTACAGCCACTTTCAGCACACCTGACATGACGGATCGTCTCGGGCACCCTGCCCTCCACTACGTCATCATGCACTGAAAACGAACACAGGGTTATGTTCACCGCGTCTTTCAGAGACACAGCATGGTTATTCGAGCTGCTAATTTGAAGGGGCGTGATTCGAGTCCTCTGCGCTGCCACCGACCGACGATGACCTGGCGAGCCATGCCTTTTCTTCTTGTGCTTGACACCTTTCACGGGATTTGCCTCAGCTACCAAGGCAAACACAACAATAAATAAAATGACACATGCTAAAATCGACGTCTTTGAAACACTTTTGCGTCGCCAGGATACACCCATGTTCCTCATCCGTAAGGTTCACAGGTTTAACAACAACCACCACCACCACCACCACAACAACAACAACAATACCGATGGTTGTTGCAGCGGAAACAACAGCGTGTGTCCCGTAAAAGTTGCTGTCAGGCAGCTAGACTGATGTAGTGTTAAACACACATGTCTGCGGCCACCTTTATAAAGCACCTCCAGCTAACTAGCTATGACCAAACAGAGGGGGATTGAAATTAACTGGTGGGGGGGGGGAGTTCGGAGGAGTGAGCGGTGAATACAGTTCGGGAAGACCAGTATGTAGAAATGTCTGTCCGTCTGTCGCACTGTCTCCGTACCCATACGTGACTGATACCCCTCCGCGCGCAACAATGATGCACGTTGACGTCATATGAACAACACAGAACGCAATCAAAACATTCTTGCTTTACGTTTTCCGCCTTCTCTGGCTGCTTGAGTAATGTCCCCCTCCTTCGTCGTGCCGCTCCCCCCCCCCATTGGCTCAGGAAACCACCGGGCGGGTGGTGGTGGGCCAAAAGTCGACCTGCGCCTGCCGAGGTCAGTGGCGGGGTGTCCCCCCCGCCTGACGCCGGCAAATTCCCCCCCCCCCCCCCTATTATCGTCGGCGTGAAACTTGACGTATCCGATACACCGTCGGCTTCTAGCGACACTTATCCCTTATGTGTAGTGCAAGTGCAACATAATATGCCGATCACACTGACCGCTGTTAACACCTGCAGTCTTCCAACCCTCGAGCACGGGGATCGTTTTTTCGGGTGACACTCGCCATGTGAATATATTTGTGTGATCTCCGTGTTACTGCTGTTCTGTCTAGGTACAGGTCTCCTCACGACGGGCTGATCCCTCATCCAGGGAGTCCTACCAAAGTGCTACAAACAAGATTCTGAAGACCAAGTGTATCAGGCCACTTTGACAGCCGTGGAAACAGAGAGGGACAGTGGGTTTTGCAAATATTTGCACATGCGAAACCTAAAAACATCCAACCTTGCGCAAAAAGTTTTTCTATCATTAAAACTCGAAACCAAAGCAACATTTGATGCTTGCAGACTGGCGATGTTGTGAAAATTGTCATTTCTAACTAACTAACTAACTAACTAACTAACTAACTAACTAACTTGTTGAGTGACTCACTGACTGACTGACTAACTAAATAACTGACTTTGTAAATGGCTGACTACCTAACTAACTAACTAACTAACTAACTGACTGATTAAATGGAGCAGAGTCCTTGAGAAGCTAAGACTTCCTCAATGGTCAACAAATTCCTCAGTTTTATAAAATCCGAAGGTTCATTACCATGTTCACAACAGCCCCCCACTTGCCCCTATCCTCAGGCAGATCAATCCAGTCTATGCCTCCTATCCTATTTCTCGAATATGCATTTTAATATTATCCTCACATCTACGCCTAGGTCTTCGTAGTGGCTTCTTTCCGTCAAGTTTACCCAACAGAACCGTGCATTAAATCACACACACACACACACACACACACACACACACACACACACACACACAAGATAAATAAATTGCAAGGAGCGTCCGGGTGCGAGGCGTCACCCTCTGTCTGCGAAACATAATTCTGCTACGTGACGAATCCGATTAATCTGTAACAATCATTATTTGTGCATATCCAAATATTATATTCACGTATCTCGAGTCTTATCTCATCATCATGTTCATCACCATCTGCACGTGCGTCGCTCCTTCTGTCGCCAGATTCACACACACACGTGAACGCACGCAGTGTTTTAACTCTGAGCCAATTAGCAGACCGCTCTCGGAACATTTAAGCGTGATTAACGTCGTTATGATTGCCGGCTGCGCCGTGCCTGTACAACGGTCGATGAACAGGTTAAGGAAACGGTGCGCAGAGCGTGCTGAGACTGGCGGGAACACTCACATTTGTCTCGTCAACTCCACAACACTAACACTTATGAGAAACCTACTTCGGACACGAGATGTGTCTATTTCTGGGTACAAACTTTTTCAAAATATTTTTGTCCCAATAAGCCTTTAGCGAGGTACACTGCAAATCGTCAAGAAAATTGTATGGTATTCCAATGCAGTTTTTAGCCGAATTTTGGTATTTTGGATAATTCACGTTACATCTATACGCTACGACAAAGACTGAGGGTGTTCGAGAATAGGGTGCTGAGGAGGATATTTGGGCCTAAGAGGGACGAGGCGACAGGGGAGTGGAGAAGACTACATAACGAGGAACTTCATGACTTAATCACCAAATATTATTCGGGTAATCAAATCGACAAGAATGAGACGGGCGGGGCATGTAGCACGTATGGGGGGAAAGAGAGGTGCATACAGGATTTTGGTGGGGAGACCTGAGGGAAGGCGACCACTTTGGAGACCCAGGCGTAGATGGGAGAATAATATTAAATGGATCATCAAGAAGTGGGATGGGTGCATGAACTGGATTGAGCTGGCTCAGGACAGGGACTGGTGGCCGGCTCTTGTGAATGCAGTAATGAACCTCCGGGTTCCATAAGATGTGGGGAATTTCTTGACTAGCTGAGAAACTGTTAGCTTCTCAAGAACGCCTCTGCTCCATGGAGTTAGTCTATACGGTACGAAGCTTCATAAAAAGCCCTTCTGAAGCTTACGAGTAACCACATGTGAACAGACGGACAGACTGGTGAAGTTAAGGGGGAAAATCCTAAAACTCCACTTTCCCATTACGGTTGTGGTTATTAGTTAGGGTTCTCTTATGTGCGACAGCCTGATTTAGAACAATAAACTGCATAATACTCAGCTACTGCTGCTAAGTGTAGAACTAAGTGGAAGCTCATGGGGTAATTTGGTAAGTACACAACTTGCAGATAGCTGATTGAATGAATGACTCAATGACTCAATGACTGCTTAACATTTCAGTGGCTGATTTCGGCTGGAGGGGAAATCACTTAAAACTTTTGATATCATAATATCTACAAAATTTGTGTTATTTCAAATTTGAGTTTTGGGGGGTCTGTGGGGGTTGCAACCTGGCAGCCCCTGCCGCGTTGTGTGTGCCCTTGACTCCACGCTGTACTGAGTTACTGACAGCGTCGTACAGACGGGAAGTATAGGGGGACTGCACAAAATTGCGTGATGAGGAAATTCACACTCTATACTTCTCATCAGATGACGACGATCAAACGATGCAAAATACAATACGCTAGACATGTAGCACTTGTGGGGGAAAAGAAAAATTCATGCAGATTTTTGGTAGGGAAACCTAAAGGAAAGAAACAACTTGTAACACATACGCGTAGATGGGAGGATAATATTAAAATGGATGTTACTGGAATAGTATAGAAGGACGTGGACAGAATTACTTTTGTTCAAGAAAGGAACAAGTAGTGGGCTGTTGTGAAGACGGCAATGAACATAACAATTCCATAAAGTGCGAGCTATTTCTTGGGTAGGTGAGGAACTCTTAGCTTCCCAAGGTCTCCAAGTTAGGAGTCAGTCAATCAGCCCGTCAGTTATAGCAACACACAAGAATTATATAACCAGAGCTTCTAATTTCTATTTATATTTGCCTAAGGCAAATTGCAAAGCAAACTTTCAAGGTCACTGACATAATCTTGTTTTTTGGACTTTGTCCACGCTGTAAGCTTTAATGAAGCAAGACGTTTCGGAAGCAGGGCCAGATTAGAAAAAGTCGTGATTCGTTAAAAATTAGACGACTGACAAAGTCAAAAAAGAAGAAGACTGTGTTAGTGACTCATATACCACTGTCACAGCCCAACACAGAGGAATTCAACTTCGACGTGTCGGTCGTAAGCAGTGGGCGTGCAGTGCCTCTCGCTTGCACATAAGTGCAAACAGGCTACGGTGCTACATGTGTTCGTGTTTTATGCTACCCACACAGCATTTTTATTGATTTCCACCTTTCTATCTGGTCCCTTAAACAGCGCGAATCGCAATTGGGACAGGCCGCATTTCCGAAATTCATTCTCTGTGTCTGCAAACGCGCGCGCGCGCGCACACACACACACCAGCAGCATGACAGAACATGGCGGTTGCCGTTCCAATTTAGTTACCGGTAGGTCTCCGGTTCGATTTCTCGGTACATAAATATGGCGTCCTGATTCTGGTTTTCGTGGTTTTCTTCAGCTCGTCCAGACATTTAACACGATGTCTCAAATTTTATGTTTCTCGTATGGTGCATATTCTTACAACTAATATATAAACCAACATATGCAGTTGATAAAATACAACTTACGACAAGCATTAAACTGCTACATGTTTCGGCGTCGGGATGCAATCCTCAGGGAGTTTTCTAGTTTGTTCCCTGAGAATGGCACGCCGGTGCCGAAATATGTATCAGTGTAATTCGTGTAGTCAATTGTACGAGACGTGCTGACGTTGGTTACTCTATTAATTAAAAGGTGTCTCAAATTACGTCACGATCAGCTCCTTTCACATCCTTTCCAGTTCATGATTTACATATCATCATGCAATTCGATGACAGCACACCCAGCTGCTGAGAGCACACCCAGCTGCTGACGGCACACCCAGCTACTGACAACACAGCCAGCTGCTGACGGCACACCCAGCTGCCGACGGCACACCCAGCTGTTGACAGCACACCCAGCTGCTGACGGCTCTTTAAATACGCCATAAATAAGTGCACAAGTAAAGCGTTAAAGTCTACACGTTCCTTGCTCCAAAACCAATTAGCCTCAGACAGTCCTTACTCTGTCATGAATTGATTTACCGTGAGACTGAAGTCGTCTGAGTTAAGACAGCGTCCAGAATGTTGAAAATTTATCGACGTTTCGGAGGAATCTCTGCCTCAACTCTCGCCTCAATCTACTTTTATACCTTAAAGATCGAGCCAGCAATTCCTTTGAAACGTCGCAGTCTTCTGCATTAAGAGAGCGTCTAGAATATTTTAAAATTTACCGAAGTTTCGGAGAAACGTACTGCCTCAACTTTTCCTCCAGTCTACTTTTACAATCCGAAGATCCAGCAAGCACGTTCTTCAGAAACGTCGGTAAATCTCTAACAATCTGCACGTTTTTCATCCCAGAAGACACTTGCGAAGTCATCATTCTAAGAGCTCCAAATCTCGCAAACTGGATGTCAAACACTGTGCTTACCACTGACCACTGTCATGAGTCAGCTGCACCAAATTCACACCTCCGGACTCTGTTTACCTCTGACACTTAACGCCTTAAGTCACAAACGCTGCAACCTTCACAAGTCTGCATTTTCCTCGGACTGTGTTTGTGTGCTTCACGTGATTCCCTTTATAAACAGCTATTATTTATCCAAACATTAACTTAGTGGTCTTTCTAACGGAGACCGTATGTGTTCTTACGTGCAATGCAGATCCAGCCCAGTCCTTAAGGCCGCGTCATGGTTCAGTCTGTTAGGTACCGGCCTCTTATCTAGAAGGCCCGGTTTCGAGCCAGTTGAATCGATGTGGGATTTGTGGCAATCGGAGAGATTTTTCTCCCAGTACTTCTGTCAGCATCATTCCACCAATGCTCCATTGTCACTTTCGATTAATGCTACTCTTATCGGAAGGACAAGCGGGCGAAACCTGGGAACCTTCACACAAAGCAGTGCCCTTTCGGATATCTGGGGGAACACTGGACAGAAAAATACTTCACATATGCTTTTGAGGCTTCAATGAACCAATAACAAATTTTCATTGCAGCTCGCATTTGCCAATATCCATCGAAATACCTTAAGATAACTGAGTGATGGGTCCTGTGAACGGACTGTTATCACATTCCTGGTCGGGCAGTTTGTTCATTTACCAGCAGGTTCAAACTGATTAAGAACCCCTTCCAATTGTTCAATCTTCTGACTTAAGACGGTCGGATCCTGAAGCAAGCCACTGACCTGTACCTATGCCGAGATTGACAGAGTCAGCTTTACCTCCTCTCCACCAACACGCCGTCCCAGGGCAGCGCTTCTTTAAAGGAACAGTTTTACAAAGTAAAACAATATCTGCCCAAACACAACCAAATTCTATTTATTATATACAACTAAATGTTTCGGCCTATTTCAGGCCATCCTCAGGTTTATAATTGGTTTTTAAATATAATGAGGAAGAAATAAACATTAAGTCAGTATGTTTTAAAGACCAATTGTGAACCTGAGAATGACCTGAGATAGGTCGAAACATGTAGGTCTATATAATAAATAGAATTTAGTTTTGTTTGGGCAGGTGTCGATTTAATTTTTACTACTGGCAACACAACGGTACGGCGTTCGTTAAAAATGGAACAGTTTTACCTGCAGGCGCACGTTATAAATTTTGTAACTGCTGCGAATTTCCTTATGATTAAGATGCAGGGAAATCCGCGTAGAGCATTTGTCTTACCGTACATAAAACTGCGTTTCGGACCTTCCTCGCAGACCCTCCAGTAATTATCCCTCTGTACGAACGTCATCTCATTACGTTACATCATCCTCAGCTGTTTATTGATTTCCTTTTTCTGATTTCTCTGACACTCTTATAAACAAATACTTTATATTCTCCGTTAAATTCACACTTTTACGGCGCCTTCTGTTTTCGGCAAGCGGCACTACTTGACGCAATTTGTAAAATACTGTATAAAATTAACTCAACAAATATTAGGATAACAAGATCGAGTAGGAAGGCATGGCCAGGCACATAACATGCAGTAGGAAGAAAATAAATGTATAGAGGGTTTCGGTAGGGAAACCTTAGCAAAGAGACTGTTTGGAAAACCTAGAAGTAAATGGAGAATCATATTAACGTGAATCCAGGAAGCGAACATGTATAATGAATGCATCTGCTCCAAAGAAGTGACCTATGAATAGCAATGAAACTGCGGGTTCTGTAAGAAGTTGACAATTTATCCACGAGCAGCAAATTGATTGGCTTTCCAACAAGGTTTTTGCTTTCCGTGATTTGAGGCTTTCGCCGCGATGCTGATGAGATCTGCGCTCTTCTGGATTATAACGCAGCATCGAGTGGTAATCCTTTACCGACGTTTCGGGACAAATTATCGGTTCCATCTTCAAGGGTCAAGAAGTCCGATGAAGCTGCTTCATTGGACTTATTGACCCTTGAAGATGGGCTCGATACGTTGTCCCGAAACGTCTTCTTCTTAGACTTCGTGACCCTTGAAGTTAGGACCGATACGTTGTCCCGAAACGTCTTCTTCTTGGACTACTTGACCCTTGAAGTTAGGCCCGATACGTTGTCCCGAAACGTTTCCTTCGTAGACTTCGTGACCCTTGAAGTTAGGCCCGATACGTTGTCCCGAAACGTCTTCTTCTTAGACTTCGTGACCCTTGAAGTTAGGACCGATACGTTGTCCCGAAACGTCTTCTTCTTAGACTTCGTGACCCTTAAAGTTAGGCCCGATACGTTGTCCCGAAACGTCTTCTTCTTAAGACTTCGTGACCCTTGAAGTTAGGCCCGATACGTTGTCCCGAAACGTCTTCTTCTTACACTTCGTGACCCTTGAAGTTAGGACCGATACGTTGTCCCGAAACGTGTTCTTCTTGGACTACTTGACCCTTGAAGATGGGACCGATACGTAGTCCCGAAACGTCGGTAAAGGATTACCACTCCATGCTGCGTTATACCCCAGAAGAGCGCAGATCTCAAGGTTTGTGCTGTACGGAGTTACTTGCGTAAAACAAACAAGCACACAAGCAAGCAAGCAAGCAAGCAAGCAAACAAACAAACAAACAAACAACACCCGCCAAACTTTTGTTTTCGAAACTAATACAACAGTCTCTACTAAAATTCGCAATGAAACTCCCCATTCGAATTTGTCACGTGAAACACAATTTTCTCCCTGTTAAGTTAAAATTCCTGTCAGAATCCGTATAATAAGAAGCCGAGATAGCTCAGTATGTATATGACTTGGCTACGAGTAGGGGGGACATTTAAATTTCTCTTCGCCACAACGTCCACAGCTACTGTGGGGCCCACCCAACCACATGTGTAGTGGGAATTGGCGATTCTTTCCTCGCAGGGTGAAGTGGCCGGGGCATGAAGCTGATCATTCGCCTGCAGTGTAGTGCCCAGGTACAGAGTGTGTGTCGCTCTTGCTCTGCTCCCTCACATATATACAAGGCGTAGCGCCTAGTTAAGCACAAAGCAAAATTTACATTTATTTTAATGTGGCACAGTCAGTCAGTGCACTGATCTCCACCACATTTTATGCTGCTAACATAAAACAAAACGTGCAAGTGCAATTATGTTTCCGTTTCTACGGACACAAGAGAGGCACACAGACCGGATCGAAGTTCCCTGTGAGCAGCGCGGTGGACGTGCACGTCTTCAAAGTAATACAGCAATGGATGGCTTAATCCTTCTGCCCGCACTGTGGCCTTGGGGTCGACTCAGTCTCTAACAGAAATGAGTAGCAGGGATATCTCCTGGGGTAAAAGCGGCCGGAGCGTAGGGCTGAAAACCTTACCACCTTCATGTGCCAACTGTCTAGAAATTCTGGGAGCCTCAATCTCCTGGAACCCTTAGGGCCTGTCCAGGCCTGTATAGGAATTCGTTTAATACAGCGAACGAGGAAAAGTGACAGGTGGTTAAACTTTAACCCAAAGCTTTGTATTTTCAGTTGAGACAGTTATGACAGGTAACTGACTGACTGCTTAACTGCCTAACTAAGTAAGTAAGTAAGTTAGTAAGTAACTAACTAACTACTTAAACAACCAACCAACCAACCAACCAACCAACCAACCGAACAACCAACTAATAGAACCAACGAACGAACGAACGAACGAACGAACCAACCAACCAACCAACTAGCTAACCAACCAACCAACCAACCAACCAACCAACCAACCAACCAACCAACCAACCAACCAACTAGCCAACCAACCAACAAACCAACCAACAAACCAACCAACCAACCAACCAACCAACCAACCAACCAACCAACCAACCAACCAACTAACCAACTAACTAGCTAACCAACCAACCAACCAACCAACCAACCAACCAACCAACCAACCAACCAACCAACCAACCAACTAGCTAACCAACCAACCAACCAACCAACCAACCAACCAACCAACCAACCAACCAACCAACCAACCAACCAACCAGCACAGTGTTTGTTGGCAAATTAGCAGTTTGTCAGATGGTCGAACAAATTATTGCATTTTGTCGAACCCGAAATTTTAAACGTATTATAAAGTTTTGCACGTGTATAAAGTTCAGATTTTTTTGGGAAAGACGTGCAAATATCTACTTTTGAAGACAGTTTTTAAACAACGGACTTCCCTAAACACAATTCTATCTCGAACGATGATGACCGCCTGTGTTTCGCCATATGTAAATCCCTTTGGTTTTTATTTTTTTCCCACGACGTTAAGCATGACGTTCGTAATGGAAAGAGCTTAGCTGTCTTTTGTGGATCGATTTCCTACTTTTGCTCGCATATGCACACGAGTCGGGGAAACCCCACGCGGTAAGACAGCACAGTACGCACAACAGCCCTCAGAGAGCACTGCTGTCGTGGCTGGTAGCCATTGAATGCCAGAGGCACGGCAGGGTATTGGAGTGCTGGCTGGTAGTTCATCTGAACAACAGACCCTATATAAAGATTACCTTCCTGTCCAAAAGAATAAGGGATTAATAATAGCACCACCGAATTCTGTCCGGGTTAAAATTAAGCTCTTGTACTTGCAACCACTCACGAAGAGCCATTTCCACTCCAACGTAACTTCCTCTGGCTAGCAGCTGCGTCAGGTGTGTGAACAGCAAGTAAACCAGGGTTTCGAGAACTTTCTCCGTTCTCTTCATCAGGGACGGTGAAGAAACGTTGGTTTACTCACCGTTTAACCACCTGACTTGGCTTCTACCCCAAGAAAAGTTCTATTGAATTCAGCCGGCAGAAAGATTCCTATTCCCACCTCCTCTTTAGTATGGAATATTTGTGATAAATGCATCAATTTTCTTGGGGAGTGTGTTGAAAACTAGTGACAATTCAGTGCAATAACTTACACTTAACGTCATAACAAATTTCACTTAATTTTATGACCTTTCCTTTGAGCATGTCATGTAGTAACAGACGTCTCACCAGGCGAGTAGCGCTTAAAGCAAACTTATAATGTGACTCCATTTAAACTTCAGATATTGAACTGCTGGTGTTTCAGATGTGCGCAAATGTAAATTAGATTGTGCCCTAAAACTGGTTGGTTCACAGCAGTAAGCACGCGAGCAAACCTAACACATAAATGTAATATGTGTGTTTTTGGGATTAAGAATGCCCAGAAATAAGCGGCTTATCAACGTTGGTTACTGGGTGGCGAATGGGTGCGCAGGTATGTGTCACATGCCGTGTGTATTCAGCTGACACCTTATCGGCTACGCCTCAGTGGATCCGGGAATCATCTCCCGGATATCCTATTGTTAAACCGACTGTACCTTACAAGCCACGTTACCATATCTACACGTAAGTTTACTGAAAAGGAACATTACTCTAGTACTGTATGTTTGTGCGTCACTTTTAGCCGCATTCGCAAAATTGCGGAAAGCAACTATTAATTTCATGTCTGCCCATCCGCATGGAACAACTCGGCTCCCACTTGGACAGATTTTCACGAAATTTGACATTTGAGCGTTTTTCCAAAAAAAAAAAATTTTTTTGAAAAAATTCAAATTCCATTAATCTGACAAGAATAACGGGTACTTAATACCAAGACCTATGTACATTTACGATAAAATCACGCTGAATTCTTCTTAGAGTGAGAAATGTTTCAGATTAAAGTTGTAGAGAAAACCAAACACACGATTCATGTTCAATAACCTTTTTCAGAACATCGTGCAGTTTATGAGATAATGTGGAAAAACATGGTACAGTCGGAAAGGCCACAGGTGACACCATAATATGGCGCATGCGCTTTGCAGGCTGGATAATTAAGTTACAGACACGCGCTCAGAATACGTAATATTTATTGCTTTTGCACGGCAACAATGGTTACGCGAACGCGCCTTAATGCTACTTTTACAGGTATATTCCTTCTCTTGTTCATTCATTCACTACCCTATACTTCACTCACATGGAAAATATTAAGACACATAAAATACTTTAGATTCAGTACACACAAAATGAGTGTTTGTAAAAAACAGAACAGGTGCCACTAGGCCAGTTACCTCCCTGAAGGCAGGTGAAGTTAAAATGCCCCCTGCCTTTGTATTAAAAACATAAAAAAATATTTTTGACATTGTTATATCACGTTGTGTTAATATTAACCCTTTAAAGACGAAGCGTATCTGTTTTATTTAAGGACTCAGTGCGTACCGCGCTGTAAACACTCTCCACTTCGGTTATAAAAACCAGTCTCTTAATGTTTTATAAGGCAAAAGTTGCTGTTTGTTCTGAGATCCGTACAAAACACATAAACGCAATGTGGGCACCACGTAGCATTTTTTAATGTTAAACCTGGTAGTACGTAAAGTTACCGCTAGGCTTTAAAAGGTTAATACAATAAAATAAAAAACTATTCCACCAGGTCATCAATTATAATAGATGAACTCATCTCACGTGCCACCGTCGATAAAACTGCCGGTACGACACACCGTTGCGTATCGGTAAGAAAAAGCAGCTTCAAACACACTTATACTTCAGTCGCTACGTGTTTCGGCCCACCTCAGGCGAAGTGTAACGTTATCTTTTAACAGACGAGAAATTATTCCAACTTAAAGCACCGGTACACATCCATATAAAAGTTACTGCAACATGTTTCGGCTGATAAGCTTAGCCAGCATCACGGCATACACACAACGGCCATGTTTAATTACGAAGACGTAACACTGTCCAAGGTAAAAGGCAAAAAGGGAAATTTCACCCTATAACCTGCCATGAAGACCCAGAGGGGGTGTAGAGGTATAGCCCTACTCTTTCTTTAACCTCAGTGCCAGACGGAAGTGGGTGGTTAACGCCACGCCTTGGCCGTTTTAACCCCAGAAATAACCCGGTATCCATTGTACAGGAGGCTGGGTGCACCCCAGGGCGTGTCTGGACGGGTGCGGACAATCTTGCCTCCAACCGGTATTCGATCTCCGGACTGTCCAATCAGTAACTAGTCGCAGTACCGACTGAGCTATTCGGGCCCACACACTGTCCATGGCAAGGCTAAGTTGAACAAACACTCACGCCGAGGATACTGCAATATTCCCATAGTCTGATTTCACTGCAATTAGAGTGAGCCTGCTAGTGTTAACACGTTCTACGTACGGTATTCCGGTATGTGCATTTGTCTTCATTAATGCGCTATTAACAATTTAAAGACGAAGCGTATCTGTTTTATATAAGGACTCAGTGCGTACCGCGCTGTAAACACTCTCCACTTCGGTTATAAAAACCAGTCTCTTAATGTTTTACAAGGCAAAAGTTGCTGTTTGTTCTGAGATCCGTACAAAACACATAAACGCAATGTGGGCACCACGTAGAATTGTTTAATGTTAAACCGGGTGGTATGTGAAGTTACCGCTAGGCTTTAAAAGGTTAAAAGACACCTTTACACATTCGCCTCAGGATGGCAGTGCAACACCGAAACGTGTATCCACACACACACACACACACACACACACACACACACACACACACAAACACACACACACACACACACACACACACACACACACACACATTACGTTAGTAAGAGACACATTTATCCTAATCACACAAGAAGCAGCGGCATTTACGTAATATGCATTCTAGTTTATTTCGTCCAGAGTTTACATTGCTTTTCGCACACTGACGCTGACAATTTTTACAATCAAGGCAGCCTGACTGCTGAGTCTCATTAGAAACCTGACAATGAAGATCAAGTCTATCTCCGAAACGTCGGTGTGTTTGAAAAATCCGATGCGGCTGTCAACCGAAAAATTTAATTTAATTCCGCCGCTGTGAAAACTCCAAGACATAATTCTTACGAAGATATCGTTTCTTTCTTTCTTTCTTTCTTTCTTTCTTTCTTTCTTTCTTTCTTTCTTTCTTTCTTTCTTTCTTTCTTCGGAACAACAGCCCAACTCGGGCTTAGGTCGCCTTATTGTAAATGTTTCTAGATCCAACACAATTAGAAACACACACACACACGCGCACGCACGCACGCACACACGCGCGGTAGGATTTCTCTGGACGAGAGGTCAGCTCGTCGCAGAGGCTGCAGGACGATCATTAGCAGACCTAATTTTAAAAGGGATGTTTTCGTTTTCTGTGAGGTAGGAACTCAAAATGTATAAATTAATTCTAATCAGCCGCCGCTATGAAACGGTTAACGGAACGGCAGTATAGCACAGAGGGCAGTACTTGCATTTCGTTATCGAGAAATCCCGGACGCAAACGTCAGCGTGCTTGCCCACTGCCCTGACTTCAGCTACCCGCCGTTTACGTCAATGAACGCTTTACGTATGCCATACTAGTCGGTTGTTATTCTCTTCCATATTCTGCCTTTCTTTTTTTCCGCCTTGCGGTGTGCACAAAAGCAAATCGTGAAAACAATGATTCCATCTTGCGTGATTTCAGGCTTCCCCCGTGGTGTAAATATACCTGCACGTTTCCGGGATTTTACGTAGCGTAGATTGGTAGATTCCCACCCACGTTTTGGGACAAACTGTCGGCCCCATATTCAAGAGTCAAGAATTCCAAGAAGAATTATTCTTGTTGCATTGCTTGATCCTTGAAGATGGGACCGATAAGTAGTACCGAAACGTCAGTAGCATACTACCAATCTACGCTGTGTAAAATCCCGGAAGAGCGAAGATATCGATGAAAACATTAAATTCGACATGATGATAAGGTTGGGTGGAATCCCAGATGCGGTCTGGGTATTTTGGAGAAGAGAAAAATCCCTCACCTCAGACGGGATTCGACTCGCTAAAAGGGTTTACGCAACACTTAACATTGAGAAGGCACATTAAAAATTCCCGACGCGACAGTTTTGATAAAATCGAACAAGAATGACTGACACTTTAAATGAAGACCTACACCTGTTTTAGTGACCATTTGTAGCGGAACTGTAGATAAATATGTACATAGCGAAATATGTTACAAAGAGAAAGAACTGATAAAACAAAACATGTTTTACGTTCAGTGCATTTCTTTTATCAAACCGTAGCTTTTTACGACAGAGAAACGAAAACCGCCACAGTAATATCAGGCAATTCTTAACTAACTAACTAACTAACTGACTGACCGACTGACTGATTAACTAACTAACTAACTACATGAAGCAGAGTCCTTCTTGAGACGCTAACAGTTTCTCAGGTAGTCAAGAAATTCCCCGCATTTTATAGAACCCGGAGGTTCATCACTGCATTCACAAGAGCCCGCCACCTGTCCCTATCCTGAGCCAGCTCAATCTAGTTCATGCCCCCATCCCACTTCTTGACGATCCATTTTAATATTATCCTCCCATCTATGCCTGGGTCTCCCTAGTGGTCTCCTTCCCTCAGGTCTCCCTACTAAGATCCTGTATGCACCTCTCTTTCCTCCATACGTGCTACACGCCCATCTCATTCTTCTCGATTTGATTACCCGAATAATATTTGGTGATGAGTACAGGTCATTAAGTTCCTCGTTATGTAGTCTTTATCAGGCAATTCTTACATTTCCTAACTTGTTTGTTGGGCTATACAAGCCAATTACATTCGCTCATTTGAAAGGGCCCATAAGAAGCCCCAAACCGACGTCAATAAATTTCTCCAAAAGCGCAATATACTTAGACGCTAATATCCGCACTGTGTCTGTGAAGTCTCTAAAGGCACTGCATGGATGAAAAGCTGATAGTGGCACTTGTGGTTGATTGGCATATTTTCGTTACTGTTTTCAAAAGAGTGCGCGACTGAGCCTCAGTTTGAAGCACACATGACGACGTCAACATCACTTTTAATATTATACTTTCATGTAGGCACAAGCGTCCCTACCCCCCCCCTCCCCAGCTTTTGGAATTTCCATTTCAACTACAGTTTTGTACGTATTTACCATTCTGGCTCCGCCCTCTGCCCAGCTGTTCCCTACTGTCGCCGTTCATTGGATTTGGTTCGACTCCCCGCAGACCACCCTTTTAGTACGTAAACAAGGAAACATCCTGCACTTTGTGTTCCACCACAGCGGGGCCCTAGGTGGAGGGAGAGCTCTTGTCTTCTCGAATTTCAGTTATTTTTCTTCGGTCATGACGTTTATGGCTTAGGTTGCAAGAAATCGGCACACTTGGAGGTTTCATTTACAGAATCCCCCATTTCGGAATGGGAAATTTATGAACTGACTAACGAAATGAGACCTGTGGGACAGTTCACAGTGCGTGGTCCGTCTTCTGCCCACCGACCGACCGACCGACCGACCGACTGACTAACCAGCCAACCAACCAACCAACCAACCAACCAACCAACCAACCAACCAACCAACCAACTAACTAGCTAGCTAACCAACCAACCAACCAACCAACTAGCTAACCAACCAACCAACCAACCAACCAACCAACCAACCAACCAACCAACCAACCAACCAACCAACCAACCAACCAACCAACGAACCAACCAACCAACCAACCAAACAACTAACCAACTAGCTAACTAACTAACTAACTAACTAACTAACTAACTAACTACGCCCTGCCCAGCTGAGCCCCTGTTCAGTTATATTCTCTCTACCTATGCCCAGCCCAGCTATGACCCTTCTACCTATGACCCTCCCCCGCTATGCCCTGCCACACTATTCCCCTCTTTAGTTATTCCCTGCCGTGTTATGACCCTGTACAGCAATCCCCCTGTTCAGATATGACATCTCTAGCTACCCCCTGCCTAACTATGCACACAAAATATTTGTTGGAAACCCCAAGGGAAGAGGCCTGTAAGATGCAGGCATTCAATAAACGATTTAGAGAATATTCGCAGGCCGTAATACTTGTGGTGGGTTCGCACTGTTACTGTCCCTTCGCCGCACAGCAGTAACAGAATTTCATGAAAACACTGGACGTAACAGTACCTTAAATGTGCCTCTCTGAGCAGTAGCATTACAGTGGGTCATGTTCATGCTCAGATACGAACAAAACGTGTGCAAACACGTGTTTAATTACACTGAATTTATAAGGTCCAGTCGTAACCCTTTAAAGCCCAGTATTTACTGTACGTACCACCATGTCTGACACTCACAAATCCTACGTTCTGCCCACACAGTGTATTTATGTGTTTTGTGTGGATCTCAGAACAAACAGCGATTATTTCCCTATACAACATTAACTGGCTGGTTTTTATAACCGAGACGGAGTATGTTTACTGCGCGGTACGGACTGGATCTTTATGCATATAATTCTACGTTCTGCCCACACAGTGTGTTTGTGTGTTTTGTGTGGATCTCAGAACAAACAGCGATTATTTCCCTATACAGCATTAACTGACTGGTTTTTTATAGCCGAGACAGAGTGTGTTTGCTGCGCGGTACGGACTGGGTCTTTATGCATATAATTCTCCGTTCTGCCCACACAGTGTATTTATGTGTTTTGTGTGGATCTCAGGACAAACAGCGATTATTTCGCTATAAAGCATTAACTGACCGGTTTTTATAACGCAGACGGAGTATGTTTGCTGCGCGGTACGGACTGGGTCTTTATGCATATAATTCTACGTTCTGCCCACACAGTGTGTTTATGTATTTTGTGTGGATCTCAGAACAAACAGCGATTATTTCCCTATACAGCATTAGCTGGCTGGTTTTTATAACCGAGACGGAGTGTGTTTACTGCGCGGTACGGACTGGATCTTTATGCATATACTTCAGGTTACTCTGGGTGTGGAACTGTTTATGAATATGTGGCGTAAGGTCAAATGACTGAGTTCGTTTCGTTGCATTCTACACGCACACGCGAGTTTCTGTGTATTTCCGCTGGAATTACATGTTACAGCATATTAAGTGTAAATGACCAGACCTTACCATAAATGTAGATGGGCTACGTCGTGTTGTACCCTACGGTTAGTGCTGTCCAGTTTTAAACAAAACTGGTACAGTCGACAAATTTATTAAAACTCCGAAATATAACATTTCGCGAAAACGGGTCAAGTGGGAGATGAGTTTTTCCATACGGACAGATGGACGGACACGACCAAGTTAACAGACGTTTTGCGATTGTTTTAAGAACATGTTTATGAACTATACTTGCTTTAATTCTGGCAGTGCGGTGGGGCGAAGTCCCTTGATATAGCGGCCTGTTGTACAACGTCCAAATGGTACATGAATATGGAGCATCGGTGATAGGTAGCTGATGGACAAAACCCTGACACCTCAGAGAAAAACCTGCCCCACTACCGCTGCGCCATCATACATTGCAATCAGCTATTCTAAAACCGAAAACGGCACGAAACCTCCTGAGCTATGAAAATGCCGAAAATTATCCGAGCGAATCGAGGTGTATTGATGTGAAGTCCAGATTCTCTGTCCGAGGACAGCGACCAGCAGCGGGTAATGAGTCTCTTGGTCTCGTAACCCTTCAATGTCAGCCTCGGTGCACTGTACGGACCGTTTACTCTTTACATTCTGCCGACCTCGATGCACTGTAAGCCATGAATGCCTTTAAGGGTAAAGAAGAGCTATCCGATTAAAGGCCTGGTTAGACCGTGCGGACTCAGGCGGTTGAGGCTCCCAGAATTTCTAGGCAATCGGTATAAGAAGGTGGAAAGGTTGTCAGCACTACTCACCGGCCGCCTTAACCCCTGGTGCGGCTGAAAAAATTATGTAAATAAAAAATCCCAGTGACCGTATCGGGAATCGAACCCGCGACATTCCGGTTTGTAGCACAGTGCCTCAACCAACTGCACCACCGCGTGCAACTGTAGTACTACTTAAAAACGAATGTCTAGGCCGGAGTTGGACTTTAATCTCAAGAGCGTATGGAGAGTTAAGGAAAATATTTTCTTGTTCAATTCAGAGACTTGTTAGTCTTCTACGGCAGCAGCGTGGTGGCGATACTGGACGCGTGGCTTCTCTGCGCACGCGTGACGCGGTAAGGTTACACAACCCGGCAGCAATAGCGTGGGTCTCATTCAAGGTGCGAGCGGCACGGTATGAATGGAACAGCTGTTATGGCGTGCGGCACGCGGGGCGGCAAAGGGGAAATGACGTAATGACGTCACAGATGGGTCACTCTGTTACAATGCGCAAGCCTGTGGCGTAGACACGGCCGCAAAGTCTTTTCGCGGCTTCGCAATTCTAGCTCGCACAAATGTAATTTTAGAATTTCTCTTCAATTGAGATGTGTTTTGGCCGCACCTCTCGTAATACGTCAGTGGCTACACACCGGGAATACCCGGGCCATTGCACCTGATATCACTCCCCCGCCAGCACAAATATTTGAAGTTGCATACAGAGCTGCAACGACACAAATATAGGATTTATTTCCGTCAGCATGAGGAAAAGGAGAATCAAGTTAAGAGTGAAGCCGTAATTCCCAAAATGCTGCGGCCAGTTGCAAGCAGATGTTGTCCATGTGCTTGCCCATTTAAGTCGCGAAACATGGGACTGTTTAACCTTGATGATGGACCGATACGTTGTCCCGAAACGTAGGTAAACAATTACCACACGACGTCGCGTAATATCTCAGAAGAGCGCTGATCTCACCAACAGCGCGGTGGAAGACTGAAATCATGCGTTTGTTCAATGCTCCCACTCAAAACCCAAAAAAAGTGTTGGTTTTCTGAAGGTTCCTAGGCGTCGCCCCTTCGTCTTTCTGGTACTAAGATGAAGATGAACACGCAGCATTGGCGGCGTGACACTGTACTGGTGGGGTGACACCATACTGGCGGCGTGACACTGTACTGGTGGGAGGACACTGTACTGGCGGGGTGATACTGTACTGGCGGGGCGACACTGTACTGGCGGGGCGACACTGTACTGGCGGGGCGACACCATACTGGCGGGGTGACACCGTACTGGCGGGGTGACACCGTACTGGCGGGGTGACACCATACTGGCGGGGTGATACTGTACTGGCGGGGTGATACTGTACTGGCGGGGTGACACTGTACTGGCGGGGTGACACTGTACTGGCGGGGTGATACTGTACTGGCGGGGTGACACTGTACTGGCGGGGTCATACTGTACTGGCGGGGTGACACTGTACTGGCGGGGTGACACTGTACTGGTCAAGTGATACTGTACTGGCGGGGTGACACTGAACTGGCGGGGTGACACTGTACTGGCGGGGTGACACTGTACTGGCGGGGTCATACTGTACTGGCGGGGTGACACTGTATTGGCGGGGTGACACTGTACTGGTGGGGTGATACTGTCCTGGCGGGGTGACAATGAACTGGTGGGGTGACACTGTACTGGCGGGGTGACACTGTACTGGCGGGGTGACACCGTACACACTGACCTCATTTCGTGTCCCTGTCTAGCTCAGTACAGCAGGCAGGCTTTTTCGGGATTCGGTGTGCGCTCATCGACTGTGATACAGTTTTCGGCTGGTTGCATCTGACTTCTTACTTTATCACCACTATCATCATAATCATCATCACCATCATCATCATCCATCACGAGTTAGACCTCAACAGACCCGTTTCGGTCTCATCTAACAGTCCCTTCAAAGGTCTTCCAAGTCGTCTTCGTCCATTCGGTCCATAATTCAGCATCATTTTTGGACATCCTGTTGTTCATCCTTGTTACATGTTGTACCCAATTTGACTTGCGTCTGCTTAGTTTTCCGTCAAGTGTTTATTACCACTGTACTGCTTATTACAGAGTCCAGTCCGGTTAACTGCTTTAGGGCGAGGTGGTGTTCGTCTCAGGCACCTGAACTGTTTGGCAACTGGTCGCGTCACCAGCACGCCTCAGTAACACCCGAACTTCCTGTACGATAATCACGAACTGCACCCCGATTCTGACGAAAACCACGCCCTCTATAACCTACACCTGCATATTACGAACTAGCGCCGCTTCCTTCCTATATCGGAGCGTCCCGTCACGGTTTCAAACCTTAACTGAATAACAGCGTCAAATTGTCATTGGCCAGTACGGAATCTTCTCTTTGTCACCTCGGGTTCAAGGGTTACTGGCGTCAGGAGATTGTCCTTACACCCCCTATGGTACATTTTGAGTACTTCAGATTGACCTTGTGACCACACAACTTATGAGTTAGTCAGCTAGACTACTGAGTCGTTTCGCCGTCGCTCACAGGGTGTTCAAAACTTCTGGAGCAATGACCTTACGTCCCTCAGTGAAGTTTTCATGAATAGACCTCTATTGTGAGCTTTATGACCGAAGGCTCGGAATGTGTGCACAACGTTTAGATGTCATTCCGTTTTACGAATGGCTTCGAATCGCCCGTAACTGAGGTCTACCATTCTTTTTGCCTCATAAACAAATATATATAACAATTTTTTTTATTTTGTCTTCACTGTGCATTTTTCACATAGAATAACAATAATCACCAACAAAATGCACTATATCACAATCTATGTATTTAGTATTCATTACCCCGACATGTTTCGATGTTTGTCTACATCATCTTCAGGGGGACATCTTCACACGAATATCAAAAGACACTTGTCACTTTTTAGATTAAGGTAAGTGAGGCTGGTTTGATTAGAGTGTTGATACACCAACAGTCGTAGCTCAGCAACCCGCAGTACACAGACAACACTCCACCATGCAGAACACAACAGGAACACAACACAGACTGTTACACTAAACTTTCTTCGCCAGCGAGGATTTATGTGGCTTTTCAATCCATAAACAGACGACTGCATGACTGCCCAGTTATATAACAGCGTACTGTATAGTGAAAACAGTGTGTTGTATAATACAAAATATCGAATTTTAGCATTTTTAAACGTTTTAACATCTTATCTTTAGACTATAAACCAAGTGTAGTGCGACAATGTATTATGTAATGTGAAACATTGTTTTTACATTTTAATACTTTAACATTATCTGCAAACTGAAAATCGAAGTATCAACACTCTAATCAAACCAACCTGTTACCTTAATCTAAAAAGTGCCGAGTGTCTTATGACATTAGTGTGAAGACGTCCCCCTGAACATGATGTAGACAAACATCGAAAGATGTCGGGGTAATGAACACTAAATAAATTGATTGTGATATAGTGCATTTTGTTGGTGATTGTCGTTATTCTATACATAACAATGTTCGGCTACAATAGGGACAGGGGGAAACCGAAGTGTTGGGTGAGAAACTTGTACCAGTGCCACTTTGTCAAACACAAATCTGACTTGGGACGGTCAGGGATGCGCTGTCCCTATCTAGAAGCAGATACAGCTGAGGTTTCAGGCGAGCAAAGGCACGCCCTGCAGCTGTTATCTTCTTCCGCGACTTCAGGCTTCCGCTGCGATGATAATAACATATGCGCTCTTCGGGGGTATTACGCAGAGTCGCGTGGTAATCCTTTACGTACGTTCCTAGATAGCATATTATAACCGACCTAACTCTTCTTCTCTTCTCTTCTCTTCTCTTCTCTTCTCTTCTCTTCTGTTCTCTTCTCTTCTTCTTACGGCAGACCGATTACGTCCCAGGCCAGCATTGTCGGTAGTTGCACGGCCTCCACTCGAGGCAATCTACGTGTGGCGTATTCAGAGGTGTATATACCCAGTCCCTTGATTTGTTTGAATAATACACGATTTAATAAAGTTTATATGCTTTTACTTAAATAAAATTTGCTGTTCGTTACACGTGGTTTCCTGAATGTCTCGCGGCACTGAAGTACATTCTCACCTGGCCAAATCTTCAAAGAAAATTACAAAGGAATTATGCATAATTTTGACGACACTTCGCTTTATTCTTATTTCTGCAACCAAAACATAACAATTTCTAATTTTGACTGTGTCACTTAATACTTGTTCAGGAGATGTAATTTCACGTCCTTCCTGATTGCTGGAGAAAACGAGGGAGCGCTGCGTTCCTCCGTTTCCCGTACGCATACTAATTTAAAAAAAAACTCACAATTTTCCTATTGATTAATATGATTTAAAAAAAATCCATGGCTACTTCGAACCAAACGAGTGCAGTCCAAATGCTCCTGCACACGAGTTATGTCTACCCGACCTGTTCCCTTCAAGTCACATTGTCTCGCCGTTTCAAAAGTCCTTTTCCCCCAATAACCCGTCCGGTCAGGTCACTGGCTGCTACTCAGATACCTCCTATCTAAACATTACATACGGTCCGATTCATCAACTTACCCATAAAAATATACATAATTTCTAAATTAATTTACCTACCCTAATTCTCACATAAACACGAACCCTGTCCGTACAGTTACAGTATCTATGTCGTTGATGTTTTTAAAACGATTTTTTAAAACTCAAACATAATTATTTGGCGCCCCATTTAGCTTATCATTTTCGAGGGTCACCTATTTCGCCTGCATAGACTGACCGCCCCTAAATAGAAGCACCCTTTACTTAATTTGAAAACGAAATTTGAAACGAATTCCTGGCCGCCATTTTAACGTGGCACCATTGCACCAGTTGAAGGCAGTGTGAATCGTGTTTGTTACGGTATCTTAACCCTTGTCTGTTATTGGTTATTTCAGAGCATCACTCAAAAGAGGGCGGGTCTACCCAGGCGCCATCGTTGTTCGACGCCAGGGGGGTCCGAGGGAAGAAAGATCAGTAGCCATTTTGTTCTTCTAGATCCACCCACACAGTCCAGGAATAGAAGAGGAATGCCTCAACCCTCTGAAGCAGCAATGCCTTCTAACACGTACACAGCAATGCCTTCTAACACGTACACAGCAATGCCTTCTAACACATACACAGTAATGCCAGGAGGCACGCTACAGCTTTTTCAAAATATCTGTCAGTTTTTTGTACTACAGTTGAAGAAACGCCACTGTCTTCAGATAAAACTCCAGTGTGTCCAATTTGCAAATAAAGCAGAAATTTGAGAAAAGAAATGAAACTAATGCCCGAAATTTGAATTTAGGCCAAAGAAACAAAATGAAGAATCCATAATATTACAGCCAAAGCGACCGTCAAGTTTGGTAGTGAAGCCTGGGTGCTGAAGAAAAGAGACGAACAAAGACTGGAAGCAGCATAATGAAAATTCTAAGATTTGTTTTTTGTAATTACTAAGTTAGGCAGGGAACGAAATCAATCCGTCAGGGAGAATTTCGGAGTGCAGAACATTATTTTGGAAATAAAACAATACCAAAGAGAGTGGCTACAACACGTAGAGACAATGGGCATAGACAGGATAACCAAACAGGCACTGAAATATAGGACAAAGGGGAAGAGAAGCATAGGTCGTCCGAGGAAAAGATGGAAGGACCAGCTTCACTCGAGGGATAAAGAACAGGCACTGCGCTTAACAATTCACAGCGCATCATGATTATTATTATTATTATTATTATTATTATTATTATTATGACGACGACGACGACGACGATAACCAAGGTTTTTAGGTAGCGTCTTTCGCCAAAGCGCTACGGCTGGTTTCCACAGAGAAAATTTCTACCTACGATGTCATTAAAATTTGCTACCAAGTAATGTCCCTTTTATCGTGTCTCTCAATATGGGAGGTGTCAGTGGATATCCCAGCGGATGAAGGGCTTCGATGCCACAAAACTGCCGTGACCAGAGACACAATAAAAGGGACGACCTGTATTATTAGTGTCCTCCATTCACCAGATCAAATCCCGCCCAATCACAGTGCCTTACGCTGCCCAGACGCCAAATCGGCTACTGACCTTGCTTCTTAGATCAGTAGATCAGTAACGCGGGTCGATGTTTTCAATGCCGATGGCGATATTTTACTCACGCACTACTGTCGATCGCCATATTTCACATTCTTTTTCTAATTCAGTCATTCTTAAATTTTACCGCAGCTTGCACGGCAGTACATTTTCTGGAGCCCGTAATAAAATAAGTGTGTTTGAACCCCAAGATACAGCACGACAGTGAGACCGATAAAACATTTATTTTAATTTTAACACAAAAATTAAAACAAATTTGGCAAGTCTCTTACCCCCAGAAAGGGTATCTCGCACCTCAGGTTAATGACCACCGCTGTAATAGTTTATTGACCATCACAATCAAAGAGACAGCTAACTGGAATATTCGCACTTACACACTCACCTTATTTCACATCGTACCTAACAAACACCTTAACCAGAATTACGTATTTGCTAACATCATTGACCCTCTAAAGTCCAGTGCTAACTATACGTACCGCCAGGTTTAACATTCACAAATTCTACGTTCTGCCCACACAGTGTGTTTATGTGTTTTGTGTGGATCTCAGAACAAACAGCGATTATTTCCCTATACAGAATTAACTGACTGGTTTTTATAACCGAGTCGGAGAGTGTTTAACGCGCGGTGCGGACTGAGTCCTTATATAAAACAGACACGTTACGTTCTTACAGGGTTAACACACAGCATAGAATGTGTCTGAGTCTTCACAGGTTCCAGCGTCCTTCTTATTCCTATTAGGGTAATTACTATGGAAAATTAAATCGTGCGATTTTGGAGCCACTTCCAGTGGCACAGCATTCAAAGCAAGCTACAGAAATTTCGGTTACCTGTTTCAAAAATCTGTATGTGGGTCTCACAGGCAATGCAATAATGAAGACAACGTTGCATTCAAAAAACCACAAATTTCCTTGCACCTTCCGCGACGTGACGCTTGAATGACATTTAGTATCGGTTAGGGCTAGTAGTAACAAGCGGTGTGTTTTGCCAATAAAGCAAGTTGCGAGATCCGCGCTCTTCTGCGATGTTACGCAGTGTAGGGTGGTAATTCTGTACCGACGTTTCGGGGCAACCTATCGGTCGCACCTTCAATGGTCAAGAACTCCAAGAAGATTTCTTAATTATTGAAGATGGGACCGATAGGTTGTCCCGAAACGTCGATACAAAACTACCTCTCAATGCTGCATAATATCCCAGAAGAGTGCAGATCACATTTACGTCGCGGCGGAAGCCTGAAATTACGCAAAGCATTTTGTATTAGACTGCCACTTTTAAAAGGGCGACGTGTGACTTCAAACACGGCGGTATATCGCGCATCATGGAGGAAAGGGGAATACCCTACTTGCGGGACGGCCAAAAAAAATGGTAAACCAGTGCTGCATTACGTCAGAGCCTGCAAGCTTGTCGTGTCTACGTGTCAGAAGGAAACGCAATGCCAGTGACAGGTCTCTAATTCAAAACCATTTTCAGTTCAAGAACAACACGTAATTCGCAGACATGTATGGACCACCCGCCTGAACCCTAGCATCTCCACACTCTGCCCACACAGTGTATTTGTGTTTTCTATGATCCTCAGTTAAACAGAAATTGTTTATTGCAACTGCATTAACTGACTGGTTTTGGACCGTTTGACCCTTGAACATGGAACCGATAGGGTCTCCCGAAAAGTCGTTAACTACCAATTAACGCTGTGTAACATCGCAGAAGATCGAAGGCATCATTTACACTGCGCCGGAGGATGAAATCACGCAAACACTAAAACATATTATTGGGGGGGGGGGGCAAGTGATGTCTTGTTGTAGCAAAGTGTAGAAGGCACGAACAGTTACAATTATACTTGGAAACGTTACCAAACTTTGCCTAGTGTTACCAGACTTTACATAAAAATGTAAAGCAAAGCTAAACAGTTCACCCTACAGCAGGTCATGACGGACCAGCTGGGCAATAGAGATATAATTCTACCGTCTTCAACCTCGGCGCTAGACGGTGGCAAGGTGGTCAACACCACGCCCCGGCCACTTTACCCCCTGCGAAAGAGACCCGTACCCATTGTACAGGGAGCTGGGTGGGCCCCAGGGCCGGTTTGGACGGGTCTGGAAAATCTCACCCCCACCGGGATTCGATCATCGGACCGTCCAGGTCGTTACCATCTAAGCATTACATAACCCCTCTCAAATTCGTGACACAGATCCAACTATAATAAAAGTTCTTAATTATGAATTTTTTCGCCATATTACTGGGACATTATTTTATCTGACAACTCGTATAACTCTTCAGTCGCACAGTTTTGACGTTGACGGCGGACAGTGCAGGGTTCGCCGCTATTCCATTTTGCCGTGACGCGGTGTCCATGAGTTTTAGTTTAATGTACTGCAGTTAATGTTAGGTTCTTGCTCTCCGCATTCAAGGCTGCTGGAAATGTCTTCCTTTGGCTCGCAAACACGCGGCACATCTAACAAACATGTTATGCACTGCACATATAAGTTTTGTATGTCCAACGAGCTGACCGGAAGTGGCTAGCGACAGTTGTCAGATTAAATAATGACCCTGTATTATTATATTCATTATACCTAACTTATATTACAAAACAAGTCTTATATTTGTAAGGCAAGCTTCTCTTCTATGATTCTATATCACCAGCCGTTTGACTTGATAGCGACTCGGTCGTACAGACTTGCGTGTAATTACGTTTTGCAACATTTGCAGTAATTACGCAAACAGATTTAAAAATAACTCAAGTGGCTTTGTGTCCTTGGTCTTGCCAGTAGGAGAATTTCATCGCTGAACTTGAAATAGTGTCGTATGACGGCTACAGAAGTAATAAACTACATGTTAGGTGGGGGAAGTACGGTTTTTTTAGTTGCTCTTGTCACCGGCCTTGGCACCACTGTAGCATGCAAGGCTGTACACTTTGGCGAGGGGACCCGCCTTATCGCTTTGCATATCAGCACCCATACACTAACCTGCCGTAACAGAGCGTGTCCTGCAAAAGGTGTGTCCGTGACGCGGTACACAGACACAGCCAAGGCGTTCTTTACTTTCAGCACATCAGTGATGATAAAATCGAATTAACAAAATAAAATTTAACTTACGTATTTCGAAGCAATTTGGGCAAGTTCAGTGTCTTTAATTGCGACATCTCGAAGACAGCAAGTGTCAGATCGCAATAAAATTGAGGTTATGCAAAGTAGAGGCGAACGCCGTCAGTCATACCAGGATTTATGTTATATTAGTATAAAAATTTAAAGTGTGATATGTTTCGATTTAGGTAAAAAACGTCATCATCAGGGGAAATTAGAGTACCAAATAGAAGTTATTATGTAAAACTTCATTAGTTACTTGTTCATGTCGGTACCTAAAGAAGATAACTCAGACTTGCAGTCCTCATAAGATAAAACAAGCCGACATTATTACACCAAAATTATATAAAATTAAAACACGGACAGGATTAACACCAGAAAAACCGGTGACGCAGCAAATAAACAAGACTACCGCAAAATTACAGGACGTCCCCCCCTCGAGGCCGAAAAACAACATGTCACAGAATCTTTACTTTCACGCGAAGTACTAGACATTAATTTGAAGTATTCAATTTTAAACCCATGTTTTTAACGTCTGATGTACAATATGTCTCTTTTCGAAAAAGTTCAATAATTTCGGCCTATTTTTCTTATGAAAGCTGTAAAGTTGATATGTCAACTATATATACAGACCTCTATAATGAACTAATGTTGTTTACACCAGTGACCCTCAACGTGAAACACATGGCCCCCCCCCAGGGTCCACACCAAGTCTCTCAGAGGGCACAGTAAAGTGACGGAAAATTAGGGGGCTAAAGTAACTTTCGAGTGGGCCACCGAATTTTCACTGCGTGCCTAAAATATTTTAAATTCAAATTGTATCAAAGGTTCCCTCCTACCCGCACCACGTAAGTCAAAGTTGTGTTTTATTGCTTTCCCCAGACCTCATCTGGTTGCGTCCGGTTTCCGTCGCGTGACTTTATTGGCTGTCGAACGTACGTAACCGCCGTGACGTTGGCTTATCACTGACCACACCAACCGGAAATTCAAAAACTTGCAAGTGTTCATCAGGCCTAAGGAATACACTGAATATAACGCCAAGTGTTAACAGAATATTTGTATTTGTATAAGCAAACAATGTGTTGTACCTAAACAAAATATTTTAAAGCAATACAGTATTGTAAGTAAAAGTAATATTAGTGTATTCTAACATATGAAGTAACAATGTGAAAGTAAAGTAACGTCCTTTTTCCATAAGTAACAGCGGGTAGGAACGGTAGGGGGGGGGGTACACAGATAAATCAACCTCAAAGTGGGGCCACGAGCAAAACAGTGTTACGGAACACAAATGTAACGTGCTGATAGAATCGTCTAGTCTGAATGAAAATTAAAATGTACTGACAAACTTCACTGAAAACTCACGCCCCCCCACAGTATACAATTTTATGAGAACCCGTTCAGGGCTTATCAGGGTGCTTTACGTGCATGGAGAAACAGACGGACGGACGGACGAACGGACGGAGAGCGAGCGCGATTGTATTTAACGCTGCACCGGGCTGCAGATGTTCAAAAAATAACAAAAGGTGGTAAAGCCTAATAATTCCGTTCTTGCAGCATGTGACGCTGCGTCACAGGGTGTAATCGGATCCCGACGTTTCGAAAGAACGTGGCTTATATATTCACAACCAGGCAGTCTTTTATGCAGTACGCAAGGGCACTACGACCTTTCGGAAAGTCAGGAACTGCTGTCCCGCCTACACAGCGTCACACACCTGAAGACGTGAATCTTCTGTGACACCCAACGCTGTGATTAGTTCAAATGCGTCGGCTTCCGCACTAAGCAGTGCGCCTTACATATCTGGCAAACTGCCTTACACCTTCGCTGCGCTGGAAGCCTGAACACATGCAGGGACAATTTTGGTACTAATCTGTAGTTTAGTCACTAAATTCTGTACGAAGTAAAATTTCAATTGTGCCTGTATTTATTTAAGGACCTAGTCATGAATATATACAGGATGAGGGTGTTCGAGAAGTAGGTGCTGAGGAGGATATTTGGGCCTAAGAGGGACGAGGTGACAGGGGAGTGGAGAAGACTACTTAACGAGGAACTTTATACTCTGCACTCCTCACCAAAAATTATTCGCGCGATAAAATTAATAAAAATGAGATGAACGGGGCACGTAGCACGCATAAGGGTAGAGCAGAGGGACATACAGTGGAAGCCTGAGGGAAAGAGACCACTTGGAAGACCCAGGCGTAGATGCGGACAATATTAAAACGGATCTTTAAGAAGCTGGATGGACGGGCACGGACTGGATTGATCTGGAACAGGTGGCGGGCTCTTGTGAATGCGGCACTGAACCTCCGGGTTCCATAAAACGCGGGAAATTTCTTGACTAGCTGAGAAACTGTTAGCTTCTCAGGGAGGACTCTGCTCCGTTGAGTTAGTTAGTTAGTTAGTTAGTTAGCTAGCTAGTCAGTTAGTTAGTTAGTTAGTTAGTTAGTTAGTTAGTCAGTTAGTTAGTTAGTTAGTTAGTTAGCTGGTTAGTTAGTTAGTTAGTTAGTTCGTTAGTTAGCTAGCTAGCTAGTTAGTTACTTACTTAGTTAGTTAGTTAGTTAGTTAGTTAGTTAGTTAGTTAGTTAGTTAGTTGAGCATGAATATGTATGAGGGAGTGGAGTTAGTCCGAATTTCGACACCAGATGGTGTTTGAACACAACTTCACGCTCTGGCTACTTTACTCCCGTAGCAAGAGCTTCCGGTGTCCATTGAATAAGACGCTGGTTGGACCTCCCCCGTCTGGATGTTTTGGAGAAGGGACACATTTCTTACGCCTGCCTGGAATCAAGTCCTTACTACTGCGTCTTTCAGCTCGTAACACAGCCGCTATACTGAGCTACGTCGGTCCCGAATTATAACAGGAATAGTTCAGGGAAGTCGGGTCTTGTGGTTTCTTCCAGCATTTCCGTTCCTTTTTTAAGCGTTTCCGCAAAGGATGCGTCCTGACGATGTCATTCCTGAATAAATGACGATTACGTCATCAGACACATTCCTGACAGTGAAGACAATTACAAAGAAAAGCAAAAGTGTGTAACCTGCCGATCCGGTGGCCGCGCGGTCTAAGACGTGGGTGTGCGGCCGTTCGCTTACTGGGATTGCGGGTTCGAATTCCGCCGGTGGCATGGATATATGTCTCCTGTGAGTGCTGTGTGTCGTTAGGTAGAGGTCTCTGCGACAGGCTGATCACTCGTCCAGAGGAGTCCTACCGGGTGTGGTGTGAGTGTGATCGTGAAGCCACGATAATGAGGAGACCCTGGCCCACTGGGAGCTGTTGCGCCGTTGGAAAAAAAAAATGTATAAACCTGAACTTTACGGTATCGCGTCATCACGTGTGTTTATGATACCGTAAGTTAAGACCTCAACCTTACACAAAGGCGGTGTAAAATATAACAATTACTGTTGTACATCAGACTTTTGTTTGGCACCTTGCCAGCTTCATAATTGCTCTTTCTGCAGAAGCAGAAACATGTTCCAGTAACACTTCGCAACTTACAAATAACTGCTGTGAGTAACTGCTATTATCCTTACCTCTACACGTCCCTAATTCGCTCATTAACCGCACAACACGTTACAATCGAATGGATCCAACACCATCGTCATCAAAAATTCTCTCCTTTCCTGTTCCAAATATTTCCCGCTATCACTACTGACTCACGCTATCTGACTCACAGTTCTCGCCATATTCATGTCTACCGACGACAAAACACAAACACAGGGGTAAGCGTTCAGGTTCACTTCCCAGGGTAAGGGCGTGCAGTATACTAACTAACTAACTAACTAACTAACTAACTAACTAACTAACTAACTAACTAACTAACTAACTAACTAACTCCATGGAGCAGAGGCCTTCTTGAGAAGCTAACAGTTTCTCAGCTACTCAAAAAATTCCCCGCATTTTATGGAACCCGGAGGTTCATTACCGCATTCACAAGAGCCCGCCACCTGTGCCTATCCTGAGCCAGACCAATCCAGTCCATGCCCCATCCCACGTCTTCAAGATCCATTTTAATATTATCCTCCCATCTATGCCTGGGTCTCCAAAGTGGTCGCCTTCCCTCAGGTCTCCCCACCAAAATCCTGTATGCACCTCTCTTTTCCCCATACGTGCTACATGCCCCGCCCATCTCATTCTTCTCGATTTGATTACCCGAATAATATTTGGTGATGAGTACAGGTCATTAAGTTCCTCGTTATGTAGTCTTCTCCACTCCCCTGTCGCCTCGTCCCTCTTAGGCCCAAATATCCTCCTCAGCACCCTATTCTCGAACACCCTCAGACTTTGTTCCTCCCTCGCCCGGTACCCTTCTAGTAGAAATTTAGATGTGCCCAGGGCCGGTCCGCATGTTTTGGAGAACATAAGAATACCCCGTCCCTGCTGGAAACCGAACCCCGACTGTTCAGGCGTTCAGACCAGTGGTTACCAACGTGGGCCATACGGCTCACCAAAGCGCCACACCAAGTCTCTCAGAGGGCACAGTAAAATGACGAACAATTAGGGTGCCAAAGTAACTTTCGAGTGGGCCACCGAAATTTCACTGCGTGACTAAAATATTTTAAATTTCAAATTGTATCAAAGGTTCCCTCCTACCCGCACCACAGAAGTCTAAGTTGTGTGTATTGCTCTCCCCAGGCCTCGTCTGGTTGCGTCCGGTTCCGTCGCGTGACTTTATTCGCTGTCGAAAGTACGTAACAGCCTTGACGTTGTGAGGAGAGATTATCTTGGCTTATCACTGACCACTCCAACCGGAAATTCAAAAACTTGCAAGTGTTCATCAGGCCTAAGGAACACACTGAATATAACGCCAAGTGTTAAAAGAATATTTTTACTTATATAAGCAAACAATGTGTTGTACCTAAACAAAATATTTTAAAACAATACAGTATTGTAAATAAGAGTTACATCAATATATTCCAATACATAAATCAACAATGTGGAAATCAAATTACTTTATTTCCGAAAGTAACAACATCTAAGAAGTGTGGGGTTGGGGGAACACAGACAAACCAAGCCAAATGGCGTCCACGAGCAAAAAAAAAAAAAAGGGTTGAGAAACACTAGTCCAGACCTTTAGCCTTGTCACTATAGTGACTGAGCTATGGTGCAATAGAAGACGGTAACGTCCAACGAACGAGATTAGCTCCTTGTATCAGACCCAGTTCGGCAGTTGCCTCCGTGTCTTTTCGTATGGAGACAGAAAAATATCCACCTGTCGAAACACTGTGCTGCTTTTTGGAACAGTGCATAAGAGGATGGAGAAAGTGATGAGACTGATTGAGACTGAGCGTGAAACAACGTTATCAGAAAGACAGAAATCAGGTCGAAATTCTTCCAAACACAACTGACTTCCATTCATTATACAGAACTACATGTTTTGGACTACATCAGGTAATTTTCAGGTTCAGAATTGTGTTTAAAACATTAAGAACTATCAAAAAGCTGTAGAATTTACTAATGTAACTTTATACTTCCCTGTACAAAACCGCTTGACAAAGCAAGAATCAGCTGGTGATCTAAACTGTCTCTCTACTTATTTAAGTCATGCGAAGAGTCTACAGGAGGTATAAATTGCTCAGACGACGTTGTGTCCGTTGGCAAGGTCATTAGTGAAAAATGAATCATAAAGGATGTGGAAAGAAGCGGTTGTGGCTACATTGCGGGCATTACCTTGACTTCTGCATGGAAGGTGCCAACAAATACTGCGATGTGCGATATATCGTACGAGTTTCAAACTGACACTTCTGGAAGTTCACCGTCTGAGCCGCCGGACTAGCGACGGAATGTGTCGCCAAGTCGGCACAGGTCGTCCATCGAATCTGAGTGGCCAGGCGTGGCTAACAGCGTACCCCCCCCCCCCCCCCCCCCCGGCTCACCTGTCACCACACGTCGATACATGATCTACAATAGATCTACAATAACGGGTGAGGTTTTTTGATTAACATTAATATATGTGTCGAACAAGCAAATTCTTAAAAGAAATTATTTATTTATCACAAAATGATACAGATCATCATCTCATGAACATAACAGTGCATATATATAAACAAATTCTTTATTTATTATAGAACCATACAGATTATGATCTCATTAATATAAAAAACACTAAAGCTATCCCTGGGCCCTGTACAAGCCTGTCCAGACCTGTACAGGGCCACACAGGCCCTGAGGGCTCCAGCAGTTTCAGGCTTCCAGGACTTTTGTAGACAATTGACACATGAAGGTGGCAATGTTGTTAGTCCTACGCATCGGCCGCCTTTACCCCCAGGAAAAAAATATATATATACATATTCCAAATAAATACATTTGGCTACATGAAATCGAGGTATGTGTAATACAGGTGACAGTACTTTATAATGCAAATTCAATGGCAATCAGACAGTGGGCGTGGTTAACACGTTCACTTACAGATACAAAGTTCAGAAATGCTGCTGGTTTCTTATCTATAGCCTGTATATTACTCAAATATCGAAGTGTTATAGACACACAAGTTTCCAAACAGAAAAGGCTAACCCGTCTCAAGGGCTTTATTATTATTGTAACATCCTGTGCAATATCAAATGATAAGGCAGCCCTGTATTTGCTTGTACATAAACTACTGTTGTCGGTTCATGAGAACAGATTTGACCTTGGCAGTTGTGGCGTAGGCAGAAAACAGTTTGATCTTTATGACCAACAACCGATAAATTCTAATTAAGAAATATATATTGGGCTTAAGTGCAGTCGTGTCTTGTGCGTGCGAGTTAATTCTCTTATTTTCTGATGCGAAACGATCTGGTTAGAACTGTGCATAAATATGACTTCAGGCTTCTTGTAAGTTGAACGTCAGATGCAGTGACAGACTTGTATCTCTGAGGGGACATACCGTGTTTCCCCCGTAAGGTTAGCCCCGAGATACGAAACCCTACCCACTCCGTCAAGGTCAAAGCTGTGACAGTCAAGGACAGTGCATACAGAATACTATACTTTACCCAGCTTCGTGTCACAATACGAAACTGGGTGCTTTCAATCTGTGTTAACAAAGAAGACATGATTTGAAAGGCACTGCCTTTTGCAATGTGACGCCGTGTAGTTTGATAGAAACGTGCTGAGCCTCTTTGAAGCTCGTTAAATTTATAAAAGATTATATGATATAGCATCTTTATTCTGTCATGAAGATGAAAGCAGCGCTAACTCCGAGCACTCAGCCAGTTTTTATGAGATGCAAGAACAGGGCAATCCTCACAATTGCTGACGTTGAAAAATCACTTCTACCAAACATTGGCCTACATAACTAAACACTGTCTCAAACTGAAAATATCTTACATAAGTAACTGACAATACATAATATCGGTACCATTAGAAATATGCCTGGGCCTTCTGAATTATTGGGGTCTACATTCTTATAACTTCAGTCTGGTACACCCTGTAGCATGTAGCCTAATAAATAGTAGGAACTATAAATATCTACCCAGCAGCGGCGACTCGTCTGGTCTGTCCATCAGTGCGCCACAACGTAAGTAAAACGTCAGGAATGTGTAAAAAAAGTCTTTTTCTCTCCTACCTTAAAAGAAAGGTCTAATGATTTTAAGTCGCCTGCTAGAGATTTTGTAGTTCATCGACTATAGATTTGAGCAATTCTTGGACAATAGGACACGAATGTTCTCGCACACGCGTCGTCTTTGACAAGAGAGACAGAAAGGAAGAGAGAGAATGTGGTTTTCTTTGAGCCTGACCATGTCTGTTCCTTTTACACACATCGAAACTAGTATCAAAATATTCGTCACTGCTACCTCTGTAAGCAGTTCATTTTAGTAGATCTGTAAGGTTTCATATATTGTTCCGTCTTTTACTTCTCCTATTATTACGTGGGGTGCAAAACTACATGGAAATTGAAACTCCAGTTTTATTTGCGTTGGAGACTCTAAATATATTACAAAGAGTTAGGTGCCAAACTAAAACCAACAATTAACGGTACGAATTCCGCAACTGATAGAAATCGTGAGTATTGAAATAACACGGAAACACAGAACATCCTTTAAGGCACAACACTAAGTACGTACAGTCATAAACAAACGCGTTAATACCATTAATCGAGTACTGTTACGATTTTGTAATTTCTTGTGGAGGTCTCATCACAGCACACGGCTATACGACTATACAGAGGTGACGTGTGTTACGCAGACATATAAAATTAAAAACCTCACGCAATGGCAGTGACACACATCTTTAAATATTTTGGATTTTCTTTCGACGCTTTATGGTCTAATTCACGTGCAAAAATCGAGTTCCTACTTCACAGAGAACACCATCAGTCTCCATTACAAAGACAAAGCAGTTAATGCTGTATAGAGAGACTGAACATAATACTATTTGTAATTGATCAGGATGTTTTAAAAAAATAAATTAGGATTTAAATAACTAATTACAGTTTTAAAATTATACCAATAAATAATACCGAAAATAAAACCGAATAAAAATAGTTTGTACGAGAGAGCAACGGTTCAATAAAATCAATTGGAAAACCTTTGCGAAGCCCGCCTAATTTCGTGTCGTCACAAAACTGGTTCTGGTAAATTTAAACTAGTACATACCTGTATATTACTGACACGTCACAAACGCCTAATTTCTTGACGTCACAAAACTGGTTCTGGTAAATTTAAATCAAAAACTTGCCACCATACACTGCGACATGTTACAAACGCCTAATTACTACAACTTGGCGCTCTCATTTGCAATGAGAATGATCAAAATTGCGCGGGGGAAAAAAACCAGGCCTACATAAAGTTATACATGAAATATTTATGCAGTACCTCAGTCAACCTTCAATTTTAACTCCATCGCTTTATTACTGCACAGCACCAGGGTGGTGAGCAGGGTTGGTAGCTTCCTCAGACACACCGCTTCCTTTCGGGTGATACATACATCCCAGTTCCACTTTTGTTCCTTTTGGTGCTTTGGTACGAGCACTGGAATTTGCGACCACGACATAGGCCTGATAGCAGTTGTCCATAACATCTCTACAGTGAGCAGGGTTGTTGGCGCAATTTTTCAGCTGCGACTTGTCACAAAATATTCGAATGTTATTACCATCCCAGCTGACGTTGAAAGGGCAGTGAGCATTTATTTGTAACTCTTCAATATGTTTTTCTTTAGGGCGCCATTCAGGAACGGCTTCTTGTAAATTGGTACTATTATCGATATCGGTGGACGGACGCTCTCGTGTTCCAACCTGCAGGGCAGATGCAGGCGCCACTTGTAGCACCGTGTGTGCCGCCAGCAGACAGCAGGCTCCGACGAGGAACGTTGCGTAACATCCTGGCTGCATTATGTCGCGTTAAGATTTCTCAGTGGTACTGGATCACAAATCTCGTTCGTGTCAATCTTAGAATGAGACTTTATAAATTAGACTCGAATAACACTATGGATAGTGCTATTTCACGTGTCTGTCCTTGTAAAATAAATACAAAATGGCTTGTCGTGTATCAACTGGTTTCCTTCCACGTTGGTGTTTCCACACTCAGCAACCAGATTCACAGCTCCGCAATCATCTGGAAAGTGACGGCTTGCTGACGGCGGTCCGTAGATTTTGTATGCAGCATCCGCCCACACATCATGCGCGCGTTCCATTAAAACCAAGCCGCGAACCTTGCGTCTCATTACGAGTAATTCCACACATATCACCTCCGATACCGCCCTGTAGAGTTCCGCTTCTTACTCGAGTCGCCAACGGAGCAGCCGTCTGATGCTGTCATCTATCGGCCACACACTTAACTAACCGTCTTAAAAAACGCCTCAGTGAATTTATTCCACTTTTATGAATTTTACTTTACTAATGTTTCATTCAAGCATGCCTTCTGTTGCTTCGATATGTAGGGACGAAACAGAGGATAATCAACGAAAAATAAATCGTGGAATAATGTCTCAGGAAATGGTCGTGGCTTATTTTCAGTGTTTCGGAATATGTCTGAGGAAATCAAGGAAACCACAAACCACAAGAACCATATGTGAGCTGAGATGTGAAACAGGTAATCTGAGTGCTGGCCACTGGATGGTGCCGATAAACATGCAGTTTGAAAGGAAAAATAAAGGAAAAATACAGTAAATAAATTAAATCAATAAATAAAGGCATAAATTAAATTTTAAATTCTACACCATGACAAAAGTTTCTTGAAATTGTAACAAAATTTCCGAAGCTATGACGATGGATTGACTGTCACGTGGTCTGAGCCGTTGGCAACCCACGTGTCCACGTTTAATTAGCTACGATGGATGGTTCTTTAGACTCTATGCCAGCTTTTTCCTCGTATACACACCCCATGTACACTTTCTCACAGTCACCCTGAGGCTCCTGTGTCGTAATGTTCCGCGTACCCGGGTTCAAATACGCAAACACCTGACGGCAGTTACGTGGACACTGCGCATGCCGACTGCAATCAGAGAAGTCACACACTACATGAGTAACGCCATCGAACGACAGTGCCCTGAATGGACACTTTGCTTTCTTCTCCATTATTGTAATAACTTGCTCTGTCCACTTCGCATCGCCCAAATATTTAACAAGTTTCTCAAACACTTCCCTGTCTTCTTCCTCTCTTGGCCTTCCCATCTCAGTTTTAGCTTCGCGGAACGAGGCAGCAAGCACTGGAGACGTTTCTATTGCAAGAATGCAGGTTCCCAGCAGAATGGAGCACACAGCAAGTGCCAGTCCTGTGCAATGTGACTGCATATTCGTAGTGCCAGTCGGCCAATCAAACGAGTTGCAATAATGAACGAAATGAACACCCGCAAGTGGTCTTGGATTTCAGCGATAAGGCACCACAAATATAATGTCTTCGGGATACCGTCGCAGGTTAGTGATTTCGCAGAATTCGGCACTGAACTAACACCAAGCAACTTGTAGCAACTTCGATGCGTAGATTCAGTTTATAAGAATTTAAGACAGGGACGGTTCCCATCCACTGATTTGTGGCGCACTTGGAACGGAAAATCAGTAACGATGGATATATAAATAAAAACTATTTCCGTAATACAACGGATCCTTTTACATGTCGTTTTAAATGACGACACAACTATCTACGCGTTCGATAATTTTCGGAGACTCGCTGACTGCATAATTGAATGCCATGCACCAAGTGACTGACGACCAGACACGTTGACAGCCCATCTTATATTCCTTTCGGCAAGACCCGTTTCCTTCCATCGACGGCTGTGGAACACCAGACCATGATGACACCACCTGTTACGTACTTTGCGTAGTGACTGGCTATTGGCCGAGCTACACCCACACTCGCGTAAGTTGAGTAAGTTGAATAAGTAAGTTAATTCCTGGTTGACAGAACTGCACTCAGCGCTGGGGAAATGCTTCCCAATTTTGAGTTCAACATGCTGAATCATGTCACTTTGCTGCAGCCGCGATAGCTCAGTCGGTATAGTGATCAGAACAACGGGGCGGAAGATCCAGAGTTCGAACCACGGCAGGGCGATTTTTTTCCCCCTTCTGCAAAAAGTCAACACCGGTTCTGGGGGCCCACCTGGCCTCCTGTTCAATGGGAACCGGGGGCGTGAAGATCACCACTGACCTCCACTAGCGTCGAGTTTTAAACGAGTGGAACTGTACCTCTGCTCCGCCTATACGCCTTCCTGACGTTCATACGGATAACCCGACTTTTTCATTTTACGCTTTCATGTTAAATCCCCCTCCACCTCCCCCCGATAGCATCCCTATTTTGACACGGTGGTGGGGCTTCTGTGATCAAGGGATCATGACAACTCTGCTGGCCGTAGCGTAGCTACTGGCAGGGTCTCCTATACCGGACAGGTTAAAGGTGATGACCCAGACAAAAAGAGATACACTGCTCCTCTAGGTTGGGGGTTGGGCGTGAGAGTGAAACTTCGCCCAGTAAACAAGTTTATGTACAGAAAACTTCAGAGATGCCTCGGATGGGACTAATAACCAGGTCATGTGGCTACAAGGAGAAGAAAGGAGTTAGAGAAAAACGCAGGCACGTTTTGAGGGAGACCAGGGTCCAGAAGGGGCTGTAACGCCATACATGGACGGACCGATGGCAGGTCGGTTGCAACAGCTTTACTCCTAACAGTGAACAATAACGAATATTCAAACACTTCCTATCAGTGGTTCAGTTGTTAAACTTAATGTGAATACTGCGTGATCACAAAGTACCAGCACTTGCAGACAGCACAGCCTTCACACAGTGCTCACTTCGGCTGGCTGATGAAACGCGCGCACCCAAAAATTTTTCCTTGGAATGGGGGGGGGGGGGGGGACCCTGATGTTGTACATAATTTAGGTTTGATTTTAAAAATTGTGTTATAAAAACCATGCTGTAAGCACAACATAACCCTGCCTGCAACTGCATTTATATACATACGAATATAACTGCATGTTCCGTGACTCAGTCACAGTGTCGTGTCTTCTTGTTTTTTAATTTCATTAATTTACTTTTCAAAATTCTAATGTACTGGTCATCAGCTGATATCAGTGGCTGATTTCGGCTGAAGGAGACATCACGTAAAACGTTTGATATCATAATATCTACAAAATCTCTTTTTTAAATTTCGGTTTTGAGGGGTTTGGGGGGTTGCCGGGCCGCAGCCCTCCTTTGGGTGCGCACCTGTACGAATATAAATAAGGAATTAAAAATTTAATTCCCAACTCACAGAAAACACTTTGTGCGTCATAAAGACAAACTGGTTAACACTGGTGGAGGAAATAACAGGTATTGACAGGTGAATGACACGAAGAGCATAAATACATTGTGTAGAAAAAAATGCCTGTATCTTTCGTGTTAAAGCAGGCGATACAGATAGCTACCAAGTGCCTTAACGGGTTAAAACACGGCCAGCACCATACGGGATATTAACAACAGGCATACTGCTACGGGTATCCGTCTTTAACCGAGAAATCCCCTGACTGCGATGCATGTCATGGAAGGCGTAGTGAAAGGAAGCCGGTGGCAGAAACAAGGAAGATAGAACGGAAATTAAAAAGGAACGCGTGAATAACGGGGAAAGGGCAACTACTCGTGAAGCAGTTATTGTGCGCAAATACAACTTTATTAAGAGTATAAAAATACATATTATATATAAAATGTAATTAGGCCTAATGATGCTAGGGCTGGGTTTCAATGTGGAGTCTTACGCAGCAAGCACCGCACGGTCACCACTGTGGCATTAGTTGTGCTGTCATTCTAATTTGTTCAATATCCTGCTGACAGGGAACAACACACATCTGTATTTCAGTAAATAATGTGAACAGCTGGATTCAGAATATGATTATTCTAACTAAAACCGAAAAAATCACAATTGTTCCTTCTGTTTTATATAAGGACTCAGTGCGTACCGCGCTATAAACACTCTCCACTTCGGTTATAAAAACCAGTCTCTTAATGTTTTATAAGGCAAAAATTGCTGTTTGTTCTGATATCCGTACAAAACACATAAACGCAATGTGGGCACCACGTAGAATTTTTTAATGTTAAACCTGGTCGTATGTAAAGTTACCGCTAGGCTTTAAAAGGTTAAAACTCACAAGTAACTATAGGCACCACAACTTCAACCTCTTAATTTAGCCCGCAGAGCACATTTATGTGTTTCGTATGATTCTCGCTGTAAACACAGGCTATTTCCCTGCAGAATATTAACGGCTGTTCTATGTAATAAAGATTGTCTGTGTTCTCTGAAAGGTTGAGTCCAATTTTCATACATTACACAGATACGTCTTTGGATTCAGTTTAACCCTTTAAACTAAGAAGCTTATCTAAATACGCTTTACGAATGTAATTGTTACATAAAAGAAAACACACGTCCTTACGATTACAAATACAGGGACTAAATAGTATAAAGGATTTTACAAACAACTTTGGTCTCTTTACTCTGAAAACCAAGTGCAACAGTTACCACAAGTCTGTAAATGTTATTTTACGATTAGAAATATTATATATGTGTACACAGGGTGTCGAAAAGTCTCGAGGATAATAATTTTTTATGTTAAGTAATAAGTCAAATATGAAAGCATTGATATGTAAACACCTGTCTTAAAACACTAAACAAATTTGGTGGCAATCCTGTACATATGTTTTACAAGTGGCCAGAAGATGTCTCATTTTTAAACTGAAACACGTAGACACGATAAAACAAAACAATTTATTTTATTATTCAAGACGCATGAGACATACGCCTTATGCTGTAAGCAGACGCAGAGCGGGATGTCGCCTGTCAAGACCGACGAAAACAACGAATAGCGATGCCAGTTTGTCCGCAGAATAAAGGGACTAATCGTCCGCAACCTTCCACTTTTAGCCATCGATCGCACTCTTAATAAATTTACCTTCCTGAGCATAATAGTGGCAAAGTATAGTGTCTAGTATTAGATGTTAGGATAACACTGGCAGACTACACTGTCTAATGTGAGACGTTAGGATAACACTGGCAGACTACACTGTCTAATGTGAGACGTTAGGATAACACTGGCAGAGTCTACTGTCTAATGTGAGGCGTTAGGATAACACTGGCAGAGTATACTGTCTAAAGTGAGACGTTAGGATAACACTGGCAGAGTCTACTGTCTAATGTGAGGCGTTAGGAAAATACTGGCAAATTGTACTGTCTAATGTGAGATGTTAGGATAATGCTGGCAGAGTATACTGTCTAATGTGAAATGTTAGGATAACACTGGCAGAGTATACTGTCTAATGTGAGGCGTTAGGATAATACTGGCAAATTGTATTGTCTGTGACGTTAGGATAATAATGGCGAAGTATGCTGTTTAACATGAGACGTTAGAATAATCCTGGCAAATTTTATTGCAAAATATGAGCCGTTAGAATAATACTGTCAAGGTGTACTGCCTAATATGAGGCGTTAGAATAACACCGGCAGAATGTACTGTCTCATATGAGATGTTAGAAAAATACTGGCAAATTATACTGCATAATATGAGGCGTTAGAATAATACTTTCAAACTATACCGTCTTAATAGAAGAGACGTTAGGATAATACTGATAAAGTATACTGTCTAACATAAGAGGTTAGAATTTCAAAAAGAAAACCCCACAAAATAAACCTGCACAGTTTCATGACACCGTCACGCCACCCGTAGACAGCTGATCAAATCGACTGCAGAAGACAAACCCAATTTCGTGGCGAATTTCGAGAGGTGTGTCCAAAGTACAGCGTGTCACGAAACTGCGAAGGCATACACTGCAATGGTTCATGATTATTTTGACATTCCAATTTGCATTCCTGAAAAAAAAAGAGACGACCAACGCGCCTCATGTTACTCATGACTGTCACGCAACAAGTGCCTCTGTTGGCACTGACTTCAAACAGCCCTTCACATCGACGCTTACAGCTTAAAACGTAAAACTGGTATTCTCATTGAAATAAAAGGGTCTTTTGGATTCGGCGCTGTGTTGGTTGGTAACAACACCTCAGTACACAGTGTTACAACATAATATGCATTTGCACCGCCGTATAACCTCAACCCTTTGACGTCACATCCAAATACGCAGTACATAGAATAATACGAAATGAAATAACGTAAATGGCAACACGTCATAACACTTTGATATATAATAAGACAGTACGAAACAATACGTATATATAGAGAAGGCTGCATGACAGTATATACACAGTCGAACTCGGTTATGACGTCATGAAAGGGACTGAATACTTTGTGTCGTTATAAACGAGTGTTGTTATGACCGAAGCGTGTACTGTTATGGTTAACAGTGACGATTTAATTCGTACCACAGGAAGTTTCACTGTATAGGCGAGGTGTCGTATAAACCGAAGTCGTTATAACCGGGTTCGACTGTACTTTTAATGTAGGTGTTAACAGAAAGCAGGTTTACAAAGGCCTCTAACAAGTAATAGTGTATAAGTTTAAGACATAAAATAAAAATGTAAATTACGAAAACAACAGGCCAAAATAAACTATACTGATGAAGCAGACAGAAGTGGGGATAATGACGCTTGAGTTCTCAGCTTCGATCTACTGCTGCATGTCCCTCCTGTCCAGTGGTGTAATCACATTTGTCACCACACAAATTCTGCTTACGACTGAAGGGCACAGAGGGAATTACGATGGATGGAGGAAAATAACAGATGCTGTAGTCTGGAATTGTGTTCGGCTGATACCACGTGATCTGCTTCTAATAGTGCATACATAACAGAATATATTAACCCTTTAAAGACGAAAGGCAGTCTGTTTTGTATAAGCACTCAGCTCGTACCGCGTTGTAAACACTCTCCTCTTCGGTTATGAAAACCAGTCTCTTCATGACATACGAGGTAAAGGTTGCTGTTTGATCTGAGATCCACATAAAACACATAAACGCACTGTCAGTGTAATGTACAATTTTTGAACTTTGAACCAGATGCTGCGTAAAGTACTCGCTAGGCGTTAAATGTTTAAACAAAAAAAAAACTGAAATTTTGATTTAGAAATGATAAAAGATGGAAAACTCCTGATAAACCTAAATCACATGTCACAAATAATGTTTTGTGTTAAACTTTTTCTGTAACATAACGCTGCCCAGTAGCAATACATTTAATCCACATATTTGGAATCAGCTTATGTTCACGCAGTAGCCCATTAACGGTTCAGATGGTTCCCGCTTTCAGAAACAGTCACACAAATCGGCTGTCTGATCCAGGGCCAGCGCTTTGTTTGGATTGATGACTTTGCTTTGGATTATAAATGCAACCCGCTTCTACATCCTCATATTCCACTTGCCTCCTCTTTTTAGCACTTTTGTTTGCTTTACATTCTCCCGCTGTCTTACCTTGCTTCCTTTCAGGGCATCTCTTTGGAGAAATGTCTCTTGCTGCCATATACGCCTGCGTGCAGTCGCTGCACCACGCATAGTTGCTAAGGCAGTAGTCAAAGTCGCAAACCACTCGAGTATAACCTCGAAAACGAAGAACCTTAAAAGGACATTTTGAACTAGTTTGAAGTTCAGTTAAACTTTTCTTTATATATCTTTGCCTTTCTATTGCATTGATCAATCTATCATATTCCTTCATGTCTGCTTCGTTTTTGTTCGAAGACTGTGGCGCTGCTAGTGCCACCAGCAAACAGGCAGTGACCAGCAGCAAGAGAGCACAAGTCATGTTACGGCACGTCCGTGACGCCATGCTGTTGAATTGACAGAACAAACAGTGTTTCAAATATTCTGCCTGCTGAACAACCTTTCTGGAATTTATGACGTCTGAAACTGAATTTAAATAGTACTTTTGTCTTAACTCCTCTTGAGATTGCTCTCACTTTTAAACAATCAATTTTTATATTAACAATGACGTACTGAGTTACGGTAATATACAGGTTTGAAATTATTCCTCTTCGGCTTATAAGAAATTAAGTCACGACAAAAATATCTTGTAACGTACTATAATAGTTTGTTACTGTTTATAACTACGACAAAAACACGCTTATTATAAAACTTTGTATATGCGTGACTGTTAATGTTCAAAAGAAGAGACTGAAAATGTCTACAAGCTTACAACAGACCGAAACCAAGCACAGCTACTGGACTTCACACACGATCTGCTGTGTGTGTGTATGTGTACGTGTATATATACCCCTTTTTCTGCCTTACATTAATTGGGGTACTGTAAATCTTAATGTAACGCCCCTCCCTGCCCCTCCTTCCCGCGACTCTACATCGTGCTCCTGGAAACTCTCTATTGGCTTAAGTCTACGCACACGTCTGCAGCACTCTAATCACCTTTACACCTTATCATTTTATCTTTACTTCCCTGTTAAGGCTTTCCTATCCATATACAGAACTCTCACATGTAGGCCTGTCCTACACTGGTATACCAATTACGGTAGCGTTACGGAACGTATCCGAAAAAGTACTGGGCGAAGAAATACGAAATAAAAAATGATCAGAATTTATAACAAAAATCACAATTATAATAGTTAATGACAAGTGCTGGTTACAGTCAGACGGCAGCCCTGCAGGATCACCCATAGTCCTAGTTACAGTTAGATGGCAGCCCTGCAGGATCACCCATAGTGCTGGTTACAGTCAGACGGCAGCCCTGCAGGATCACCCATAGTACTGGTTACAGTCAGACGGCAGCCCTGCAGGATCACCCATAGTGCCGGTTAAGTCCGATGGAAGCCCTGCAGGATCACCCATAGTGCTGGTTACAGTCCGATGGAAGCCCTGCAGTATCACCCATAGTGCTGGTTACAGTCCGATGGAAGCCCTGCAGTATCACCCATAGTCCTAGTTACAGTTAGATGGCAGACCTGCAGTATCACCCATAGTCCTAGTTACAGTTAGATGGCAGACCTGCAGGATCACCCATAGTGCTGGTTACAGTTAGATGGCAGACCTGCAGTATCACCCATAGTGCTAGTTACAGTCCGATGGAAGCCCTGCAGTATCACCCACAGTGCTGGTTACAGTCCGATGGAAGCCCTGCAATATCACCCATAGTCCTAGTTACAGTCCGATGGAAGCCCTGCAGTATCAGCCATAGTGCTGGTTACAGTTAGATGGCAACCCTATAAAATGCGTGGAATTTTTTGACTAGCTCAGAAACTATCAGCTTCTCAGGAAAGACTCTGCTCTATGGAATTCGTTCGTTAGGTTACTTAGCTTTAAGGTAAAATATAAAACAAGCAAGGAAAATGTAAACAGTAATAAAGAAACAGCACACGATGGGTTAAGTAAAGTCGCGTAAACAGCAAGATAAGAACAGCTAACAAAATGAGTAGGAACGGTGATTTGAAGATAGCATAAAAATTAAAAACACCTTAATGCAAGCATTAGAATTAAGCAAACTTAACTAAAGATAATTTCAAAAGCAGTGGCCGATATTCTGTAAAGAAAAACACATGTAGACCAAGATATGATGGCCGGACAGGTCAGCGACGGTCAGATTACCGCCAGGACAGACCGTCTACTGTGTGACAAGTAACACTTGCCGCATAAACTACTGACGCCGTACAGACGTGAAGCTACGGCATTACGACTTTTGTATACAAATCTTAACCCTTGTACAAAACATGTGAAAGCACTGTATGAACTCTTCTCGGGCTGATATCCGTGTCAATTGTTTAAAAACCTCCGACTTCAGAGACACACTCCGCCTCAATCCTCAGGGAAAGTGATCTGGCTACTCAAACCAGAACCGTCTCTTATATATGCTGTGGCCGGGGACCAGCTGGTTTGAGCAGCCAGATCATTTTCCCTGAGGATGGAGACGCAGTGTGTCTCTGAAACGTCGGAGGTTTTTAAACAAGTGACATGGCTATCAGCCCGAGAAGAGTTCATACAATTTTGTCATCGTGAAAAGCCTAAAGACATGTATCCTGTGAAAGTAATCGAGACGTCCGTCCCTTCTAATACAGTGGCGTGCAAACACCGGATACCCCAGCACGTACCCTACACACGTTCTGATAGCAAAGTAAAGACGGAAGAAAAACCTAATGGCCCCCGTCAAGTCCCGACCTTAACTTCGCCATTACATGGGGGTGAGCTATTAGTTTCATGTCCCAACTGCTTTACCCCGGGTAACGGGGTAACGAACTCCCAGCACTCACTGAATATTAAGGCGGGTGTAACCAAGTGTAGATAGAAGAGAAAAATACTTTTACCCTGCTGGGATTCGAACCTCTTGTCGTCCAGCCCTTAGCCTAGTCAGTATGCCGCCTGTATCTTACAACATAAAAATTACAGTCGAACTCGGTTATAAGGACATCGGTTTATACGACACCTCGCCTATAGCGTCAGATATTCTGTGGTACCAATTAACTCTTCACAGTTAACCATAACACTATACTCCTCGTTTATAACGACACAAAGTATTCAGTCCCTGTCATGACGTTATAACCGAGTTGGACTCAGTTTTAAATAAAATTTGTACGTTTGTTACAAATATTTCTTAAGATTATATCAAGTGGAAGGAGCAGGTAGGAAATACGTACTTCCGCTGCGTTTTGTTACTGACCGTAGGATATGAATTACTAAGAATCTGGAGTGGCCTCGATTGTATTAATACAAACACCGCGTTTGAGTACCAGATATTTCAAACTTCCAAGCAGGGAAACCATGAAGATTATCTCATACGCTTGTTTAAACTTTCAAGAACGTAACACACAGATATAATTGTTATCTTATCGATCTGCTATGTCGTTAGCTAACTAACTCCATGGAGCAGAGCCCTCTTCCTGAGAAGCTAACAGTTTCTCAGCTAGTCAAGAAATACCCCGCATTTTATGGAACCCCGAAGGTTCATTACCGCATTCACAAAAGCCCGCCACCTTTCCCTATCCTGAGCAGATAAATCCAGTCCATGTCTCCCCATCCCACTTCTTGAAGATCCATTCTAATATTATCCTCCCGTCTACGCCTAGGTCTTCCAAATGATCTCTTTCCTTCAGGTCTCACCAACCAAACCCTTTATGCACCTCTTCTGTCTCCCATACGTGCTACGTGCCCTTCCTATCTCATTCTTCTAAACTGATTATCCGAAAAGAATTTGGTGAGGAGTACAGCCACAAAACTAGTTAAGTAGTCTTCTCCACCCCCCTGTCGTCTCGTCCCTCTTAGGCCCAAATATCTTCCTCAGCACCCTACTCTCGAACACCTTCAACCTGTGTTCTTCCCTCAGTGTGAGGGACCATGTTTCGCACCCATACAAAAAAAAAAAAGCAAAATTAAAGTTCTGTACATCTTAATCTTTATATTTTTGGATAGCAAACTAGAAGAGAAAAATATTCAGCGTCGAACGACAGCAAGCATTCCCTGACTTCAATGTGCTCTTAACTTCTTTACAAATAGAAGCGTTTTCCTTAAACGAAAGAGGTTAGGCTGAACACCCTCCTCTAAATTTACAGCTACTGACGTAGCTGTAAGATTCTTCTGAGTTTCATCATCAAAGGCAAGAACTTAGCACCGCACAAATGTGAGTGATGCATTGACAAGAACACGTTTGCACTACCAGTTAAAAGTAACGAGCGCTGACATTCCAAACTGTTTAAATACAGCATTATATATGACGTCAAATATCCAGTTCAAAGCCATGTTATACCTCTCCTGCCGACAAACCAACTGACATCAGAACTGCTAGCCGCGTGTCTGAGTTTCCTCTTTACAAACAACATACAGGATGTTCCGCGCAGTGGCGTTACTCTTTGCTCATTACAACCTTCCTAGCCCAGTTAACTGGTAAATTTTAACGGGCTATAAGACGGCTGTTGGCAATTCCAATATACCTGTATTATCCAAAGCCGCGTGTCTGAGTTTCCTCTTTACAAAAAACATAGAGGATGTTCCGTGCAGTGGCGTTACTCTTAGCTCATTACAAACAACCTTCCTAGCCCAGTTACTTGGTAAATTTTAACGAGCTATAAGACGGCTGTTGGCAATTCCAATATACCTGTATTATCCAAAGCCGCGTGTCTGAGTGTCCTCTTTACAAAACAACATACAGGATGTTCCGTGCAGTGGCGTTACTCTTATGTCATTACAAACAACCTTTCTAGCCCAGTTAACTGGTAAATTTTAACGAGCTATAAGACGGCTGTTGGCAATTCCAATACGCCTGTATTATTCAAAGCGGCGTGGTGCGTCACATAAAGAAGCTACCGCAAAATGCAGGACAAATCCACGACACAAAGTTCTGGCGAAGCTCAGGTATTTGGGAAAGACGCTAAATCATTGGAATTACAGCCTTGAAGAAATTACGAATTTTGGCGAAAGCCAGCTACCATTCGGTTCAGAATCTTTTGTCTTCTGGTCCGCCACTTACAGATATAGGAATGAGATCGCGTAAGACTCTTTTGTGCAAGTGTAAAACTTGGTTTTCAAAATTACGGGAAAAACACAGAAAGAGGGATTTGGAGAACAGGGCGCGCAAGAATTATTGGGCTCTAACAGGGAGATTGGGGTGAGTAGCACAAAGCAGAGGGTCATAATTAGTAGCAAACACCAGTTATTATGGGGAAGAAGAGATAGGTTGGGTAAGGCATGTAGCACGTAATGGAGTTGAGTAATAGGTACAGAATTTTGGTGAAACTCTTGAAAATAAAACAGAACTTGACAGAATTTAGTGCTGACTTAGAAAAAGAAGCATCGGAGGGTGTGGGCTGGATGCATCTAGATAGACCCTTGGATCAGTAGCAGGCTGTTGTGAATAGGGCAATGAACATTTGGGTTTCATAAAACGGTACATTTGAGTAGATAAGTTACTGTCAGCATACTGAAAGAAATATGTGCCGTGTACATAAGAACCTGGTTATAACGACATCGGTTTTTGCGACACCTCGCGTATAACGTCAGATATTCTGTGGTACCGAGTAATTCCTCACTGTTAACCATAACATTATACTCCTTGGTGATAACAGCACTCGTTTATAACGACACAAAATATTCAGTCCCTTTCATGACGTTATAACCGAGTTCAAGCGTACTTTCTAAATCAGTGTGTTGTTTTAGTCAATTTGCTCTAGTAAAGAACTGAACAAAATTTACAAACCTCAGTTGTTGTTACCTGCATTTGAGATAAGCTTGCAAGTAAAATGAGCGCTAATGAACAGAACGTAATTAATTATGAAATTTGTAGGCCTAGGAGGAATACAAACCAGCGACTAATTGGTTTCAGGCAGAGAACACGTTCGTGTCTTTTAGGTAGCAATATTCCGTATAAGCAGGTCCTGTCTCGAAATCAGAATGCAGGACAAAATCACAACATAAGATAGATAGTAAATCCTTTGAAAGGGTGGAATTATTCAAATATTTGGGAACAACCCTAAAGAAACGAAACTCCATTCATGAAGAAATTAACAGCAGACTGAAGTCGGGGAATGCTTGCTATCATTCGGTGCAGAATCTTTTGCCTTCCAGGTTGCTATCCAAAAACACAAAGACTGGGGTATACAGAACTATAATTTTACCTGTTGTTTTGTATGGGCGTGAAACTTGGTCTGAGGAACAAAGACTGAGGGTGTTCGAGAATAGGGTGCTGAGGAGGATATTTGGGCCTAAGAGGGACGAGGCGACAGGGGAGTGGAGAAGACTACATAACGAGGAACTTAATGACCTGTACTCATCACTAAATATTATTCGGGTAATCAAATCGAGAAGAATGAGATGGGCGGGTCATGTAGCACATATGGGGGAAAAAGAGGTGCATACCGAATTTTGGTGGGGAGACCTGAGGGAAGGCGACCACTTGGGAGACCCAGACGTAGATGGAAGGATAATATTAAAATGGATCTTCAAGAAATGGTATGGGGCATGGACTGGATTGGTCTGGCTCAGGATAGGGACAGGTGGCGGGCTGTTGTGAATGCGGTAATGAACCTCCGGGTTCCATAAATTGCGGGGAATTTTTTGACTGGCTGAGAAACTGTTAGCTTCTCAAGAAGGGCTCTGTTCCATGGAATTAGCCAGTTAGTTAGTCCCAGAGGGCCAAAAATTAAATGCTTCGTGAAAAAAAATTCTTCTTCTTCCTCCTCCTCCTGCTCAAACTCAAGCAGCTGGCACTGGAGGCCCCTTCCGGTGTTCACGAACTTCGAAGCTAGTTCCGCCATCTACTTGCAGGACTTCCAATTTCTGTCTTTTGCGATTACGTGAGTAGGCTAATGCAGACAATCTGATGGAAATATTACTAAGTAAACTCAAATGTACTGTCCAGACGTTTGATCGTTTAAAGAAAAGACTGGATAGCTTGACCCTTACAAATGGGAAGTATCGGTTGTCCCGAAACGTCAGTAATTACCAATCTACGGTGGGTAACATCCCAGAAGAGCGAAGATACAAACTTCCGATAGACAGCCGCCTGTGTTTGTGATTATACATAGACATATATGTATATATACATAGCATATATATATATGTATATACGTATATATGTATATATACATATATATATGAGTACACAGTTACAATCGACGTAAATATTTATTGGTTCATATCAATTCAAATTACATGGCTACAGGTTTCGACCAGAATTTTGGTCATCTTCAGGCCAGTACATTACACAAGGAATAAAAATTACAATTGAAATTTTATTTAATGGATAGACTGAGGTTTCAGTGCTTCGTATAACACACGTGTGAATTATCCGTGCGCTTTAGCGGGCTAGGGTTTTAACCTTGGAAATATTTTTAAGTTTCTTTTTATTATGTTACAGAGTGTGACTATTTTAACCCCCACAGGTAATTTATGCGTGTTTCATGCAACGTATTTAAGTCTCAAACTAAAGATAAAATAAAATTGCAGTTGTAATTTTTATCTCTGTGTAGTATACTGGCCTGAAAATAGCTAAAATTCTTGTCGAAAACATATAGCCATGAAATGTGAATTAATATAACGCAATAAACAGTTGTGCTCATGGTCACTGTGTACTAATTTTTTCCATAAATAGTTTCGTTTCGTAGTCCTTACTTCTTTTACCTGCTCACAGCAGGTGTCGAGGTTGTTTTATTTTCACTTGATCACACTCAGACACACACCACAGTCGGCAGGACTCCTCTGGACGAGGGATCGGCCCGTCGCAGAGACCTCTACCTGACAACACACTCACAGGAGACAACCATCCATGCCCCCGGTGGGATTCGAACCCACGATCCCAGCAAGCGTTCGGCTGCAGACCTACGCCTTAGACCGCGCGGCCACTGGGATCGGCGCGATAAATATTTTGACCAGCAGAACACGTGTTCGATTCCCAAGACGCATTCTGCTCCAGCCATTTGGTCACATGGTTCAGTTGCACGTCTCCGCGCTGAGAGACCACTCAAGGTCACGCTGCGGCATGAATGAACTGTTGGCTTAGCACCAGACCTGCAGTGCTTGACCCTGAACGTGAAGGCCCTACGATACTCCAAAACGTCGGGAACTACTTGGCCAACGACACGGCGTCACATCCGAGAAGACCTGCGTCTTTAGCAAGTCCGCTGTGACAACCCGAAATCAAGAAATTCAGTACACGTTGAACTGATAAAGGAAAGGGCGACACGAAACAGATTTCGCCTATAAGTTTTATCCAAGCAAATATTACGGCTCCAAATATTTTGTAGCTGATCTTAACCAAACCAGATGCAGGCACTGAACAAAGCAAAGCATTTATAACTTAAATTTCCTTCAATATATGTCATATGAACTGACGTCATCGTTCCGAATTATTTAAACACAAATTTATTCTTAGCCCAATATTCCATGTTAAGTGGGTCCCTGTCACCACGGCATGGCGCGTCCTCGGGTTGCGGATGGAGGAACGGCCTCCAGGTATGGAGGGTAGCTGCGAATACATTGAATAAGCAGTCGCGGACAGCCGACAAGGGGTGGTCCTCCAGCTTGGGGGTTGGGCGAGGTGCTAACAACTCCTCACCGTAAAAAATTATGATGTTACGAAACAGCCTACAAAGCCTCGGACCTGGACCGATTCTTTGGTACGACCCCAGCTACGGAAAAAGGATATGAGTTTTGGAACATGGAATGTGAGGAGCATGTATAGGCCAGGGTCACTTATGACAGTGGCCAGGGAATTAGCTAAGTACAAGTTAGATTTAGTGGGTGTACAGGAGGTTAGGTGGGACAAAGAAGGGACTGTAAGAGCCGGGGAGTATACTTTTTTCTATGGCAAAGGGCAGGAAAATCATCAATTGGGAACAGGTTTTTTTGTGCACCAGAGAATGGTATCAGCAATCAAGAGAGTGGAGTTTGTTAGTGCTAGGATGTCATACATAGTGCTGAGAGGCCGCTGGTGTAATATCATTGTTCTGAATGCGCATGCACCAACGGAAGAGAAGGGTGATGATTCAAAGGACAGCTTCTATGAGGAATTAGAAGGGGTTTTTGATCATTTTCCTAAATACCATATGAAAATTCTGTTAGGAGATTTTAATGCAAAAGTGGGGAGAGAGGATATTTTCAAACCGACTATTGGGAATGAGAGTTTACATCAGGATAGCAACGATAATGGTGTTAGAGTAGTAAACTTTGCCACATCAAAGAATCTAGTTGTTAAGAGCACTATGTTTCCGCACCGAAATATTCATAAATGCACCTGGACCTCTCCTGATGGGAAGACTCACAATCAGATCGATCACATATTGATAGATAGGAGACGGCATTCCAGTATACTCGATGTGCGATCTTTCAGGGGAGCTGACTGTGATACTGATCACTATCTGGTGGTTGCGAAAGTTAGGGAAAGACTGGCAGTAAGTAAACAAGCAGCACAGAAGTTTGATGTAGAGAGATTTAATCTCAAGAAGCTAAGTGAACTAGAGGCTAGGCAACAGTATCAGCTTAGCTTAAGATCTCAAACAGGTTTGCAGCTCTGGAAAACTTAAATGTTAGTGAGGACATGAATAGGGCTTGGGAAAACATTAAAGAGAATATCAAAATCTCGGCTCAAGAGAGTCTAGGTCTACACGAACGGAAGCAGCATAAACCATGGTTTGATGCAGAATGTGCAGAATTTTTAGATAAAAGGAAGCAGGCTAAAATTCAGTGCTTAAATAATCCAAACCAAATTAATGGAGATAATCTGCACAACGTAAGACGTGAAGCTAGTAGACATTTCAGGCACAAAAAGAAGGAATATCTGAAAGCTAAAATTAATGAAATTGAAACAAACAGTAAGAAGAAGAACATAAGAGACTTGTATAGGGGTATCAATGAGTTTAAGAGGGGGTACCAGCCTAGAAGTAATGTAGTAAAGGATGAGAAGGGTGACCTGGTTGCAGACTCCCACAGTATTTTGGCTAGGTGGAGGAATCATTTCTCCCAGCTGTTGAATATACACGGGGTTAACGATGTTAGGCAGATTGAAGTACACACAGCAGAGCCACTAGTGCCTGAGCCCAGTGCCTTTGAGGTTGAGATGGCTATTGGAAAACTAAAAAGCCACAAATCATCAGGTATTGATCAGATTCCAGCAGAATTGATTAAAGCAGGGGGTAGGATTATTCGGTCTGAAATCCATAAACTTATTATTTCTATTTGGAATAAGGAGGAATTGCCTGAGGAATGGAAGGAGTCGGTCATTGTGCCTATTTATAAGAAGGGTGATAAGACAGATTGCAATAACTATCGAGGCATATCACTTTTGTCGACTACGTACAAAATTCTATCCAACATCCTTTTGTCAAGGTTAACTCCATATGCAGAGGAAATTATTGGGGATCATCAGTGTGGATTTCGACGTAACAGGTCAACCACTGATCATATATTCAGCATTCGTCAAATACTTGAGAAAAAATGGGAATACAATGAGGCAGTGCATCAGCTATTTATAGACTTCAAGAAAGCCTATGATTCAGTTAGGAGGGAGGTCTTGTATAATATTCTCATTGAGATCGGTATCCCCATGAAACTAGTAAGGTTAATAAAAATGTGCCTAAGTGAAACATATAGCAGAGTTCGGGTAGGCAAACATCTGTCTGACACGTTCCCTATTAAGAATGGCTTGAAACAAGGAGATGCTCTGTCGCCATTGCTTTTCAACTTTGCTTTAGAATATGCCATTAGGAGGGTTCAGGCAAACCAGGAGGGCTTGAAATTGAATGGTACACATCAGCTTCTGGTTTATGCTGATGATGTTAATATATTGGGCGGAAGCGTACATAGCATAAAGAAAAATGCAGAAGATTTAATTGTTGCTAGTAAGGAGATTGGTCTAGAAGTAAATGCTGAGAAAACTAAGTACATGGTCATGTCTCGAAATCAGAATGCAGGACACAATCGCAACATAAATATAGATAATAAATCCTTTGAAAGGGTGGAAGAATTCAAATATTTGGGAGCAACCCTAACGAATCGAAACTCCATTCATGAAGAAATTAAGAGCAGATTGAAGTCGGGGAATGCTTGCTATCATTCGGTGCAGAATCTTTTGTCTTCCAGGTTGCTATCCAAAAACACAAAGATTAGGGTATACAGAACTATAATTTTACCTGTTGTTCTGTATGGATGCGAAACTTGGTCTCTCACACTGAGGGAGGAACAAAGACTGAGGGTGTTCGAGAATAGGGTGCTGAGGAGGATATTTGGGCCTAAGAGGGACGAGGCGACAGGGGAGTGGAGAAGACTACATAACGAGGAACTTAATGACCTGTACTCATCACCAAATATTATTCGGGTAATCAAATCGAGAAGACTGAGATGGGCGGGGCATGTGGCACGTATGGGGGAGGAGAGAGGTGCATACCGGATTTTGGTGGGGAGACCCGAGGGAAGGCGACCACTTGGGAGACCCAGGCGTAGATGGGAGGATAATATTAAGATGGATATTCGGGAAGTGGGATGGGAGGACATGAACTGGATTGAGCTGGCTCAGGATAGGGACGGGTGGCGGGCTCTTGTGAATGCGGTAATGAACCTTCGGGTTCCATAAAATGCGGGGAATTTCTTGACTAGCTGAGAAACTGTTAGCTTCTCAAGAAGGCCTCTGCTCCATGGAGTTAGTTAGTTAGTTAGCCCAATATTCAGTGGGGGCCCAGTTGGTTGAGGCACTGCGCTACAAACCGGAAGGGCGCGGGTTCGATTCCCGATGGTGTCATTGGAATTTTTCATTGACAAAATCCTTCCGGCCGCACTATGGCCCTGGGGTCGACTCAGCCTCTAACAGAAATGAGTACCAGGAATATTTCGTGGGGGGTAAACGCAGCCGGTGCGTAGGGCTGGCAACCTTACCACCTTGAAGTGCCGATTGTCTAGACATCTGGGAGCCTCAAACTCTGGAACCCTAAGGGCCTGTCCAGGCCTGTAATGGGATTGCTTTACCTTTTTACCAATATTCAGTCCTCCATCTGCCGTCAATAGTTTGGTCTTTGAACGTTCAGTCTACGGTTCTAAATTTACATGATTCCAGCAGGCCATGCCATGGTTCAGACGGTTATTCGCCGGCCTTTCACCTCAGAGGCCCGGGTTCGATCCCAGGTCAGTCCATGTAGGATTTGTTGTGAACAAACTGGCACTGGGACAGGTTTCTCTGCCAGTACTTCGCTATTCCCCTGCCAGTATCATTCCACCTTTTCTCCACACTCAGTCAACGCTGTCAATTAACGCACGCACCGTGGCCCGAGGCGCGCTAAGTGCCAGGGCCGGCGGACGTTGGTCTCTCCCTACGAGTTTCCACTTCCCGCGCATTCACGCACATCTAAGGATTAGTTTCCTTGTTGACTCATGATATCATTACTCTTTTACGCAATGGCACAGGCGATTAAAAACCAAACTTTATTATGAATTTCCCACTGTGAAACTGGCGTTTCTTGTGACGTCACGGCAATCGCTAATGTCTTCTTCCTTCACTTCTGGTGCTCACCTGTTAGGTAAAGACCAGCCCTGGCAGTAAGCAGCCCGTTGTGTAAGCACATACACAGGAATACACTTTCAAGTATCGCCCTGTCCAAAATAGTAAAGACTGAAATATAAGAAATTTAAATTACTCTCTCGTTTGTGCAGTTATACAACTTGGTATCTTACGCTAAGAACAGAGAGAGAGGGTGATATCTGAGGTTCTCAGGGCCTCAGATATCATGAATGCTGTCTTATGGGATAAGACGCCGTATAGTTTCGTAAAAATCTTACTACGGTTCGGAGGCACGTCCTGCTTCCATCATCAGGATGGATAAATTTATTCTCACTACATTTTGTATCTTCTTACAACACTAACATTTGAAAACACATGAATTATGTAATCGAGAAAAGTTGCTAAATAAGCCACACCAGCATTCAAGTAAGGGGGCCATTGGTAGTCATTGAATAAATCTTTGACATCCATACTTATTACCGGCATCATTCGTACTTTTACTTGCAATCATCAGCAAATAAGCCGACCCCAGTGGCCGCGCGGTCTAAGGCGTAGGTCTGCGGCCGAGCGCTTGCTCGGATATTGGGTTCGAATCCCGCCGGGGACATGGATTTTTTTCTCTTGTACAGTGTTTGTGCTGTCAGGTAGAGGTCTCTGCGACGGGCCGATCCCTCGTCCAGAGGAATCCTACTGACTGTGGTGTGTGTCTGAGTGTGATCAAATGAAACTACACAACCTCGACACCTGCTGTGAGTAGGTAGAAGAGGGAAGGACTACGAAACGAAACAAATTAAATACGCCTTTTAACAGCCTATAATTACATCGTACAAAGTAGAAATATATAAAGAGTCAACCAGTTAAAATGTGGGAGTTTGTTGTAAAATGGATCCTGGTGTACTGGGAATTAATGTTAGAGAATATTAAATTAATTAAAATATAAACAGGAATAAACATCTGAAATATACATAAATGTACAAAATATGCATAAAGATTTTTTTTTAGTAGTGAAGGGCCCCGCAGCAGACGCTACGGACGCACTGCAGCCTTGAGGCTTCTTGTGCAACCCTGTGATGAAGATGATGATGATTTTTTATCCTTTTCCTAGTAATGGAGCATTGGTGGAATGAAATTGACAGGGTTAAATCGAAGTACTCGGGGAAAAACCTGTCCCAGTGCCACTTTGTCCACCACAAATCCCACATGGACTGACCCGGGATCGAACCCGGGCCTCCACGGTGGGAGGCCGGCGGCTAACCGCCTGAGCCATGGCACGGCCCTACAGAAAGATTTAGATCGTACAACGACAGGTGCGATAACAAATACAGTACGTGCCCGTGTTTTGGAGACAAGGATTTAAACTGGCTCCGTTAACAATAAGCTAAAAACTCATCTCAATAAAACGTAAAAGGTTAGGAAAGGTATGCGGAACGTTACAGTTTTGGCGCGCATTGTTATTATTTATAGATTTTAGATTCGCGAATAAGTCCAAGAAACACTGAAAATGCACGTATTGTAAATGTGTTGCACGTCGTACACAACACGCTCTGTGTTTCCTTCATTAGCAACAGCGTTACAATTGATTGCAATGCTGATTCAGTGCATAGCTAGCCTGTGCAAAGTAAGACTGCAAACAGCGAAACTGCTTGACGGACTGCACAGAATTTACCAATATCTCCTTGACTTTCATAACATTACACAGTTTCAAGGCAAGCGGGTAAGCTGAATATTATTTTCGCCTCTAAGTAAAGAATATTTATTCGCTGTGCCAGTTCAGAAACACTCACAGTTACTTAGCAAATTTTTGTAGACATACGTCCTTTACCCGAATCGGATGAAGAATGTAGAAAACAGGACATAACTCCATTTACGCCCGTATATAAAGTGTAATTTCATTGAAACCATTCTTCACGATTCCTGTAACTGTTGAAAGCTTTATGTGGAGATTTTGTATGCCAAATTTCACCAAAATCAGTGAAAGAACGTGGAAATAACGGTAAGAATTTCATTTACGCCCTCAGATTAAGTACGTAACTGAGCAGATTGTGAACAAAATAGCGCTTTCACGACAACATTTTGCAAGGAATTCCATAGAGATCCAACAATTTAGTCAAAACACACAACACTCAAACCAATAAAATGCATTATTATTTTTAGATATTACATATTACATATTACAATATCTGTAGAATAATCCAACATGTTTCGATCCCTCACGCGATCATCATAACGGATTCATGCAAGAGTAACAATTGCACAGAGAGAACTAACAATAGATGTACACGTTAAAAAGATGTACAATGTATAAAAGACGATAAAATATAACAGAGTGCGTTTTGTTGGTTTGAGTATTGTGTCTTTATAAGCAACAATGCACTTATGAACAATATAAAATTTAAACTAGTTAGTCTCTGCTATTAGGTCGTATATAGACTGAGAGGTGGGCATTATTGTCACATATAGCCCTCTTTCTTCCCCCCTTGTAATGCAAACCTTATAGTGGTAATTGGAAGCTTCAAATTGGCCTTAATACAGCGTTATATTACAATAAAGGAACAAATCACTCTCGAACACTGTACACACTGAATCTCCAGGCGCACCAGTATTTTGTAAAATGTTCTCTTTAGATCTTTAACTCTTTCTTCGGCCTCTCTGTCGTACTCGTGTTATAAACAAAGAGATGTTATAATAAATGTACGTACGTCGTTACATAAAGTGTGGTATACTTGTCGAATGTTAATCAAATCTGGATTTTATAAGCAGATTTTAGCAAAACGTCCCCAATGTGAAATGTCACGGGAATCCGCTTACAGGAAGCCGAGCAGCTCCATGGGGACAAACAGACGGACTAGACGCAATCCAGTCCCTGTCGTAACCGCTTTGAGAACGCGCCTTCCCGTTATTACCTCTCAGAAAACACACTGAGTTCTTATTAAACACGCGAAATTCTTTGGGGAAAATAAACAGCTGTTTATACAATATTTAATCAAACACACTGCACATACAAGAATAAACAATCAATTCTGCCATTGACAGAATTTGTTGTTTACCTTTGTATAAACCAGTCTGATTACGATCTTGTAGAGGTCGAAACATGTAGAAATTTGTAGTACTAAATAGTGCATAACCAGTCTACCGCTCGTAATATGGATTACATAAATCCGCCGCGTGTTGTTACAGAACTGCGGTACGCATAATAAGTACACTGCGTGGGCAGGGCTCAGCCTTTCTTTGCGTTTTATATGAGGTAGCATGTATAGTTGCCACTGTGCGTTGGCGAGTTAAATCAAAAAGATGCGGAATGTTGCAAACCTTTAGTGAAGTCAAGTTCAAGGGGCATCGCTGACGTCATGGCGAAAGCCACCTTGAAATAATACAGCAGTGACCATGTATTCATGCCATACCTGTTGCTACGAAAGACGTCCGAGACTCATTACAGTAAATCAGAATCCCCTGCTATTTTAAGACACACACACTCAGTACAGTGATTACGCTGAGAACAGCGCATCCCACGCGATGTTGCATTGGAAGCGTGGACAACTTGTTCACAACGTAACCCGAAGGCGTCACGCCATTCCACTGTTACCTACTACGCGACCAATATTACGTCACACCTGTAGGACAGGTGTGTTGGGGGGGGCGTCATAGCTTGATTGTTAGGTTACGCGGCCAACTGCGTGCGTAATGGATGCCTGCCGGGACTTCCCAGTACCATGCATAATACTATGTATACTGCGGGCCGCAGACCGCCTGTAACATGCCGTCGCCCAACTAAAGGTTGATGTTCAACAACCACGCGTCCTTTAATGCGTGAAGCGTGATCCGTTATAGTGGTACTCGCGCAAACTTAAAACCACGCGCGTGATCGTCACGTTATGACGCATGCGTTATCAACTATACGTATTACGCATCACCTGCCGTCCCGCCGCCTGTTGCGTGTCACGCAGACCTGTCAGCTTAAACACGATGATTTTCAGCACTGCAATATAAACCCTTTAATCATGTTTTGGTTGCGACGTTTGATTTGCTGCGTGAGACAGTCGAGCCGTCGCCAGATTTACTGATAAACTGACAGTCTGAACCCCACTATGGCCTGTGTGTTCCCCTGATACTCACTTCACAAGCCTGGCAGGGAACTGGACCTGTCTATGATTAGTCTGTTACACATAATGTAATGACAATGCCGCAGCGAAGCAAAGGTGAGGGGTGCATCTGTTGAAAACTACCATCACGCAAGCACGCATTCACGGATGCGGTGTTCGTGACAGCTAAGTGCCTAAGTTGACCTTCCCTCACAAACCCTACGTAACGACGCTGCGAGCCACCGGATTATGACAGTGTACTCTGCCTGATGGTTACCAACATCCTGGAGGCACACACGTTTCCGTCTGGTTTGGACGTCAGCGGGAAGAGTGATCCTGCATGCAGTCGGAAGGTACCGTCTGTGATATGCCAGTGGCCGTCCGCCCGCCCGTCCGTCCGTCCGTCCGTCCGTCACTCTGTCTTAGGTTTTCTTGCAGGAAGCACGTACGGTTCCAGCCCTCGGATAATGATGACGGAAAGGTCGCTACCTTAATCAAAGGTCATGACGTCATGACTGTGACGTTTTGACATTATAAGAGACGTCAACACATCACTCTGTGTTGACGTCATAAGAGACGTCAACACATCACCAGCCCCACTTGCAAAGAGGGCGTTTCACCGTTGACCACTGTGCCTTCCTTACCGCATGTTTCATCTCCAAAATTATTCCGCACTAGTGTGCATACGTCTGTTCATATTCGAGCGAACAAAATTTGAAAACTGCAACCCGCAACTACAGTTTCCATACACCGACTATCTGCTGATCTACTGTTAACTTCATAGTCCATGGACGGCATCTTTAAATCAAAGTCTTCACCCAACACACGTATGTACGCCATGGACTTGTAAAATATCTTTGAAAGAATAACAGGTGTCGCTACCTGCACACTTATTATCGGCAAATGCAGACGCTGCAATATCGACTGAATCTCAACACATTACATTTGGCAATCACTGCCACATGACGCATATATTCATAACTATAAAAATGGCTTACCATATGGGAAAACAATAACGGCACAATTTCAAACCTGACACCTGCGCGTATGTGAGCGACGTTTGATAATGGCGTCTGCAAAACAGAACTCACTTGGCGAGACCAATCGCGATCCAGAATCGCAGGAAGCTTTTGTAAGAATAAATGTAAAACACTAGTAAGCCTGTTCTTGATTAACCCTTTAAAGACGAAGCGTATCTGTTTTATATAAGGACTCAGTGCGTACCGCGCTGTAAACACTCTCCACTTCGGTTATAAAAACCAGTCTCTTAATGTTTTATAAGGCAAAAGTTGCTCTTTGTTTTGAGATCCGTACAAAACACATAAACGCAATGTGGGCACCATGTAGAATTTTTTAATGTTAAACCTGGTAGTACGTAAAGTTACCGCTAGGCTTTAAAAGGTTAAGCACCACGCCATTAAGGCATATGGGGTAATGCAGGTATAGATCCACTCATTCTTGACCTCGACACTACCTGGAGGAGAGTGATCAGCTTCACGCCTCGGCCGATTTACGGCCCGGAGAATGGGTGGGCCCGAAAACCGGTTTAGACAGTGGAGTAAAAAAACTCCTGTTCTGCTGGAAATGAAACCGCGATTTCAAGGTCGTCCACCTCGTATTCCAGTGAATGTACCAACATATTAACAAGCAAAAATATGTATATAAATAAAGGTTTCTGGGGGCAAAGAGTTTAACACAATACATTACGGACAGATCGCAACAAGGCGGACCTGTATTCCAATATGTGTGTCTTTATCAGCCATTTCTTCGGCATCTGGTTGTCTTCCTTCTACATGTCTACATACAGAGCTCGTCACTGCAGCTTAAAACATAACGTTACGAAAAAGCAATTAAGGTTTCGTTATGTAATTTTTGAAAAGTAGAAAAGAAACTAACGTGCGAATCGTGTACAGTAACTGTACCGCAATACTGGCACACCGCTTTCACAGCTGTGGCTACCGTATATATTGGTAACAGTGTGGCCTGATACAGTGACAGTGAGGATTCGAATCGCGTACAGTAACTGTACCGCAATACTGGCACATCGCTTTCACAGCCGTGGCTACCGTACGTAATGCTAAAGGTACAGTCTAAATTTTATAACATCCGACAAGTTCTCTGTTTGGTCCGCTGTAGCAAACATGAAACAGGCAGCAAGGTCACCCTCCGGATTTAAAGGTACCAAAATTAAACCACGCATGCCCTTTCTGGCTTGCTGTCACTGAATTCGGCAAGTGCAATGTACAGGGTGTGCTGAAGAAACTTCAACCAGGGCCTATCCCAACATAAAAGCTGACACTGAGGAGTTCCTTGACATATTTTTTTATAATTATTCGTTTAAAGTGAAGTACATTTGTTTCAAAAACACTAATCGCCAACAAATGCACAAAGAGAGTTTTATCATCAATCTAACACACTCCTACATGTTTCGACCTTGCTGGGTCATCTTCAGGGAGAACTTTTTCGTTACCTTTACACTAGGGTTGCACTTTACAGTTGAGTGAGAATGTGCTGTTGACTGTGTACTGCGTTGTTTTTGTGGGCGTGAACTCTCTCCTACACGTTTCGACCCTGCTGGGTCATCTTCAGGGAGAACTCTCCGCGGTCCGGGCCCGGACCACAGAGAGTTCACGCCTCCAAAAACAACACAGTACACAGTCAACAGCACATTCTCACTCAACTGTAAGTGCAACATTAGTGTAACGATAACAAAACGTTCTCCCTGAAGATGACCCAGCAGGGTCGAAACATGTAGGAATGTGTTACGATTGATGATAAAACTCTCTTTGTGCATTTGTTGGTGATTAGTGTTTTTGTATGATAAAGTGCACGGACATGGAACACGTTAAATTTGTTCCGTTTGGACAGTAAGTCGAAGTGTTTTCCGTTCTACAGTGTCATACAGCAAGACATTGCCGGTTCGAGGACTGACGTCCGCATTATACGGATTTATAGACAGTCGACACAGAGATGTCTGAACCAAGACGTCCTTTCTCTTGACAGCGTTGAGATCGGGGACCTCCCGACTGCGTGGTGCGGTGACGTCACACCAGTGAGCTATACAACCCACGTCCAACATGTGAGATTTCGCCCTTCCTTCAGAGTATCCGCCCTTCGCCGAGAGCTTCACATGCTAGTCTGATCAATAGTACACCGGTACATCAGATTACACTCCGTGCTTGGGAAATCCAGGGACGAAACCTCGGCAAGCACAGCTGTTGTCCCTTTTGGGGGGGGGGGGATTTACTGCTCGTTCTCAGCCCTTCCAAGTCAAAAAACAGGGGCATCACTTCAAATTGTTAAAACAATCACTAAAATTTCTACCACTGAACGCCCCATAGCACTGAAAAGCAACCTTTGATTGCACAAGGGTCATTTTAAATTCTCCTGAACCTATGCAAGGCGCCAATTTTTAATATTACCTTTTCAAACAAATCATCTCATATTTGCGATCCACGTACTAGAATCATTGTTAATTAATTATTCGCACTATTGTAATTAAAATCCAGTCCAGTGATTAATTATAACTTGAGTGTCGTGTGTTATCATGTAGAGTTTTCTGCGTCCGGCCGACCACTCGTCCAGAGGAGTCCTACACGAGTGTGTTGTGTCTGAGTGCGATCGTGAAGCCTCGACAATGAGGAGGCCCTGGCCCACTGGGGGCTGTCGCGCCACGGGGGGGAAAAATTAATTGTAACTGGGTTTTTAGGGCGTAACATTACTTTTACCGATGAAATAACGTCAGAGACAGTTTTCTAAGAGCAATAGAGACATCCATTGTGTAAAATTGTAACTATAAATATAAACAAATGCTGTCTTCACAACTTATTCTTAATTTATTAAAAATTAATTGGCAACATGTTTCGACCAAGTGGCCATCATCAGGCCATAGAAGAAATGTAACAGGAAAATGCTGAGTTTATTGAGCTCAATAATCTCAATAATCTCAGCATTTTTCTGTTGCATTTTTTCTATGGTCTGATGATGGCCACTTGGTCGAAACATGTTGCCAATTAATTTTTAATAAATTAATAATAAGTTGTGAAGAAAGCATTTATTACATTTATATTTCCAGTGCTCACAACGGTACGAACATTGCAAAGAAAATTAAAACTGTTGGCCCCTGAAATTTATTATTACAGTATACTCAAAACTGAGATAGTAAGGGGAATGTACGATTTTAACATTTTGTACTACTGTCAGTCCTCATAATACCAGGTGTCAAGTTTCCAACACAGGATGTTCGCGTGCGGTATGTACGAAAAACATTACTCGTACAATTTAAATATGTACACAAATACATAAAAAGTACCAAATAATGCACTTTCTTAATACGGTTTATGAAATTTAAAACTACTTGCGAAATTCACGAAAAAAACTAAAAAATTGGCCTCCATTCTGATGGGGGTTTATGAGTTACGCGTGTTCGAAATCCGACGCGGACCACAGGCATAAGCTGAGGGAGCCGTGGGCTGCACATCTGAGCTAATAAGAGCATCCTTAAAATAAGCAAGGATAAAATTTTGTGCTTACTGTAGGAACACCACACAAGCAAGACGCCAATGACAGGACGATTGAGCAACTGAAAACAATTTGCAAGCAAGCGGCTGTAGTGTAACTGTAGCGCCACCGTGAAATTTGCACGAAAACGGTAGAAGAAAGAAACATTCAGCAATGTATCCGATGTCTCTGCCTAGTTCCGAACCCCGTACCATCGGAATATAAGTCTGGAGAATTACCGCTACACTAACCTGCTCGGTACACCAAGAACGGTTAGACCAGCAAGTACAGGGACATACATAAACTGCAGTAAAGGGTAAAGAAGCAGAAATAATATACGATGGAGAAATAACGCACTTCGTGTCCTTGAAGGCAGAAAAAAGTTGTCGCCCTGCTTAATTCAACACTACGCCATGAGGCATATGTGGGAGTGGAGGTATAGCTCCATGCATTTAATGTCGGAATTAGATTGAGGTCAGTGGTCAGCTTTACGCATGGCCACTTTATCCCGGTACACACCGAATAAGACGCTGGGTGACTCCCAGAGCCGGCATGGAGCCCGTTTCATTCATTCTGCACTCTGCCTTACGACAGCTCTGTAGCCTCTTCCAAAGCGAGTTCTCCACAGACTGCGATCTAGTGCTTCCTCTTCCAATTCCCGGTACCATCTCTTTTCCTTAAGATCATCCAGTAGCTGCTTACGTCTTCTTCCTTGTCTTCCCGTCACTTCTATCCTTCCCTTTATCTTTCCTGCAATAACGAGTTTCAGAAGGCATTTCCTACGCAAGATGTGACCAATCCCGTTAGCCCTCCTCCTTTTTACTGTATGGAGGATATTTCTCTCCTCCTTGACTCTGTGTAATACTTCTTCATTTCTCACACGATCGGTCCAGCTGACCTTCTCCATATATATTCTGCTCCTGCAGTGAATTTAAATCGCGCATTTAGAGCCCAGAACTTTCAGTGACCGAGCTTTCCAGTCAGTGCACTTTAATATTATGACGAGAATAAGTCAAGAAGTTCGAGATTTCGAACCAACCCTTTGGTCTCATTCTATACAATACATGAGAAACTTACGAATACTTACAGTTCAAGCAGAGATGTCAGTTAACAATCTGAATCACAGCCGTAACCACTATTACTGTCTGCTTTAACTTGTCGGGGGTTTATTCAACAACGGTTTCTGACCCTCACACTACATCGCAGATTATGTAACGATGAACTGAAAGGCGGTAACACGGGGTTAGTTGCTTCGAAAGACCGAGGGGTATCACAAAAGCCTCAGAGAAGATAGTCCAAGTATCGACAGGGATGCGAACCTGGCACATTCGAAAGTTGGGCCGAAGATTCAACGTATCATCCAACTCCCTCGGTACCAAGTTCAACATCCAAAATTGAATTCTACCAACACAGTATATTTGTGTGCTTCGCGTGAGTCTCACAGTCTAAGCAACATTAATCTTTGTGATGGAGAGATACTGTGTTCTTCGTGAGGTGGGCACAGAATTTTTATGTATTAAGTAATAAACTTCGGGCTTAAAACGGTGAAGACAAGTAAATGTGATGCTCTGATCAACTGTTTGTCGACTGGTAACCAGCAGTCTACGTGGCTGGCAGTGCTCCTGTCTCCTTCTGCAACAAGCAGCGCATGGCTACAGAATAACGACGGCTACACGAGTCAGACAGCTCGACTTCAGCCGGCGTCGTGAGGACACAGCGTGCTGTGCGGTGGTTTCACCATCCACCGACGGAAATGCAAAAATATTTCGAGGGATTCCCCGCTATACGTACGAGTACATGGGGAAGGGCCTGAGTCACATCGTATTAAGGCAAGCCATTAAGTTTCGCCAGTTCTGCCAACATTTAATGCCTTAGTTCTGTGACAGTCTGCAACCGCACAGCCTGCTTCAGACTGTAACACGTCTACGTCCGGAAGGTGTCCGATTTTAATCCCAGCCAGAACACTTGACTTTCCTCACTCAAGATTTCGGTGTTTTTCTTCAGCACTTCCAAGCAAATACCTTGCTTGTATTTCAGTCCAAGACGGCTTCGTTCCACACCCCTTTACAAATGATTCACTAATCATCGGTCATTAGACGCAACACTGACGCGTCATTAAAAATACCATAACTAGACGCGTGTGTCGATTCCCAGTGGCCGTGCGGTCTAAGGCGTGGGTCTGCGGCCGCTCGCTTGCTGGGACTGTGGGTTCGAATACCGCCGGGGGCGTAGATATCTGTCTCTTGTGAGTGTTGTGTGTTGTCAGGTAGAGGTCTCTGCGTCAAGCCGATCACTCGTCCAGAGAAGTCCTACCGAGTGTGGTGTGTCTGAGTGTGATCGTGAAGCCTCGATAATGAGGAGGCCCTGGCCCCACTGGGGGCTGTTGGGCCATGGGAAGAAGAAGAAGAAGAAGAAGAAGAAGAAGAAGAAGAAGAAGCAGAAGAAGAAGAAGCAGAAGAAGAAGAAGAAGACGCGCGTAGTCTGGTAGTTATTACCAAAATTTCGAAACCGTACACTGCCTTCGTCATGAGGAATTGTTTACGAAAATTAAGGCAGAAGGCTCCTATAAATGTTTGTAGCTTTGTGCCAATCTACACGGTGTCATTACCCAGAATACAGCAACCCAGACTCTCCCATCTTGCCCACTGATAGCCAAGTGCTCTCGAAAAATCACCTACCCACTTCGCAAAACTTTGTCAAATGACATGAGCCAAAATAAGCGGCTGCATTTTTTTGTGGTGTCAACCCCTTCCTATTCCCGTCAAGTTCACCGAAACACTTTTCTTTTGTACGTACACATTACCGCGGTAAGTATCCAGCACAATGAAGCAGAGTCCTTCAGAAGCTGACAGTTCCTCACCTACTCACAACACTGCCTGCATTTTATTTAACCCGAAGGTTCAATACCGCATTCACAACAGCCCATCACTTGTCCATACACTGAGCCAGATTAATTCAGTCTACCATTTCTCAATCAAATTCATTAAGATAAATTTTTAATATTATCATTCCGTCCACGTCTGGGACTTAAAGTGTTCTCCTGCCGCCTTCAGATTTCCCAACCAAAATTCTGTATGCATTTCTCTTCTCCCCTATAAGGGCCACACGCCCTGACCATCCCATCCTCCCTGATTTAATCACTCTGATAATATCTGGTGAGCAGCGTAAATTAAATATTTCCGTCATAAGCCACAAATTACGCGCCACAAAATGCGGATGTATGTGGGAGTGAAAGGATAGCTCCACGCCTTCTTAAATACGTAAGCAGATAGCGGCAAGGATTTCGATTATCCTGAATCTGTTTGTGGCTTTTTTCAGTGTTCTTAGTTACACGCAGGTCTGTCTTCAAGCACGCCACAATCCCCTTCTTACTAATCCTTACCTGGTTACCACCTGCGATCATTTTCCCGTAACATCTAAAGTTATGTAACTTCTGCAGTTGGGTCAATATCGCCTAATACTTCGAAAGCGATATAAAATAACGTCACGATTATAAGGTGCACTGATAACAGCAGTTCCGCTTGTTATTAGTTTATATTTACCGTCACAGTGATAAGGCCTCCTACACTGATTTGCGTCCTGCTCAGGATGCAAATTTTACGTCACAACACCGTCACAGTCACTGCGGTGCTGTTTACATTACCTTATGGAATCCAAAAGCGACACCGGAACCAACAGCGGACATTGAGCGGGTGGCACTACTGCAGCACGTTAGGGAGGTCCTGGTTTCGAGTATCAGCCGGCAGACTAGCTATGCTCACTGGTTTTTGAGGTTTTCCTCAGTTCCCCCAGGCCAGTGCACATCGTACCAGGCCACGACCGGTTCCTTCTATATCCCGTCTTAGTCATTATTCACTTATCACCTTGTCAGAGACTGTACAGTGTCGGCTACTGCCAGCGTCTTTAAACGAACCATAAATGAATGACTGAGATGGGGATTCAAGTACCCAGTCGTGTGTGACCCTGGGTTAGAAGTGTCCGGCATTTCGAGGGAACTTAGTGCCTGAGCAACGTCAGGAACTACTAAAGAAAACAGCACTACGTACCGTCGAAAGGCTAAGTATCTTCGAAACGTCGCAAGCCATTAACTTAGCGACACAGCGCCACATCTGAAAATATCTGGATCCTCACCTCATTAATTCATTTAGTTCTCAGCTACCCATCGAAGAGCGCAACTGACAGCCAAGCTGGCCGCGACACGCTGTTATGACATCTGGTTTCCGATTCTCAAAAATCCTTAAGGAAATATACCCCGCTGATCCAAAAACATCTCTACAAAGACGCCCAATTTACTGAAAAATTAAAATTAAAGCGCCGACACTGCCAACAGAAATCTCGAAGCATGTTAACTGAGTTACTTCATAGTTTTGGGCTGCCCTCATAGCAAAACTGGATCCTACTTTACCTGTTTCAAGAAAAATGGGACTCACCGTCAAGACTAACTGAGATCTTTCCTGCAACGGATTCGATTATTCTACGGAAAAAAAACCGGCATATGAATGGATGCTGGCTCAATCACAGTATTAGCTTAGGGCTATGTTACTCCAATTTTTCTGTGAACGGGTTTACAGTCTAAAAACAGTGGATTTGTGAAGTTTTCACTTAGGCTTTTGTACAATTTGATTAAGGATCCGTGTTCTTAACATTTATACATATACGTGATGATGGCTCGGCCGAGCCGAAACATGTAGTATAGTGGCACAACCTTGCTGTAAAATGTAGTGTGCAGAATAATATATGCTGTGGCGTGTCAGGCTGTGTTAGTTATTACTGTAACTCATTTATGGTTTGTGCTGCAGTAGTGCCACCCGCTCAAAGTCCGCTGTTTCTTCCGGTGTCGCTTGTGGATTCCATAAGGTAATGTAAACAGCACCGCAGTGACTGTGACGGTGTTGTGACGTAAGATTTGCATCCTGAGCAGGACGCAAATCAGTGTAGGGCGCCTTATCACTATGACGCTAAATATAAACTGATAAAAGCGGAACTGCTGTTATCAGTGTACCTCACATGCGTGACGATCTGATTGCAAAATCGGTTATGTTTCTACGAGTTACGGGGCCCGATGTGGATTAGCCCAGTTGCTACGGCGACTGTGGGCCGGGATAGCGTATTCGGTATAGCGAGTCGCTACGGGCTGGACGGTCCGGGTATCGAAACCTGGTGGGGGGCAACGTTTTCCGCACCCGTCCAAACGGGCACTGTAGGCCCAACAGCCTCCCATACAATGGGTAACGGGTCTCTTTCCCCGGGGGTAAAATGGCCAGGGCTTGGAGTTGACCACCCACCCCACCTAGCACCGAGGTTAAAGAAAGATTAGAGCTATTACCTACTCTTTTTCAGGGCCTTTGTGGCCTGTTCTGGGGTGCCCTTTACCTTTACCATTTATTTTCATTTGACAACGTCGCTGTTGCAATTACAGAAGGGCATCCACAAGGTATAGAAAATTACAGCCTGATAACATCAAACATTTTCTATCGAAAAGTGCTCTGAGACTTTAAGAATACAAACAACGTTTTTCTATTAGGTATTTTATTGTTTTTGAATGCGAATTATTTGCAATTGTTAAAACCAGTACAGTTGTGTTACTGGCACCATGTCTATATAATGGTGAGTATCAGGAACTACATGGCTGAAAATTACATTCATGGTCTCCATTTATGTACCTCATATGAGTACATTTGTAGGTAACATCACAGAGCGAACACAGCACAAAATTATACAACAATTACAAAAACATTCCTATACAAGATGCAGGTGATATAAATAAGTTTAAATAAACAAAAATGTGAAAGTAATAAATTAGAATTACAAATATTCGCACACGATTCAGTATAACCTACACGTATGTACACGTTACAATGCGATTTTCAGTACACAATAACAAACCAGACCACTTGTGTACAATACAAGAGACCAGACACCTCATTTCAGTTTTCTTAGCATTAGAACACATGCCAATGCCCAGGCAACCTGCTCAGTTACATAACATACTGCATTTCGTAATGCCACGCTATAAACTCCATTATAATGTATGGAGAAGTCCTGAATTCTAAATGTTACAAGCATTGTACTCAATTGACTAGACCAAATAAACGCACATTTTTAGTTACATATGAGTGTTTAACACTTTGCTCCGACGTGTTTCGGTACAAGCAACGTATTTAACAATCATATGTAACTAACAACATGCATTTAGTTGGTACAATAAATTGAATACATTGTTAAAAAAATACACAGACTGGACAACCCAAAAATATGTTAAAACACGCCCAATATCGTGCCAAGATATCAGAATTGTCACAGGCAGTAAATTACGCGACACAACTGGGTGCATTTGAGGGCTGTATATCGACAGTCTTTTATACATGTTCATGATTTGCCAAGTAAACAAAGAACGAACAGTCTTTCAAAGACGTGACTGTCTGTGTGGGAGTGTCACCAGAAATTTGCCGCACACGTGAGTAACACAGTGACACTGAAATTATTAGCACTGCAACAAGAATTAATTTAGCAAATGCATAAAACTCAGTTCTGCCTCACAGAGGACACAGACTTCAGTAAAGAAGTAATCGCTCATTGGTGCTAGGGAAACAATCGCTGTTTACCGTAAGAACCCTTTCTTGTGTAAAATGCACCTTTTCTTTGTGTTAAAGCACGTAGTACACATTGTTGACACTACGACTTGAAGGGGTTAAATGACCAAACCACTTCCCGTGCCTTCTACCGTGCTCGAATTTCTGAGATCTTCCAAAGAATACACACAGCCATATGGTATTTTTTCCTTCCTAGGAGTCATTGCACCATTGTTGTAAAACGCTATTTCCAGATATACTTGCTTACAATGTGCGTTTTCGATACAAATAATCCTGTAGATGACACCACGATTTCCCGTTATACCACTTCTGTCTCCGTATTTCTGTTCACATACCTTAAAACGACAATACGCTCTGTTTTCCAGACTTCTCAGGTCCAACTTAGATAAAGGGCTGGTGTCCGCTTTACACAAATCCACATCTCTTTCGGGACGTGTGTGATTAGTAGCGACGTTCTTTGTGCTCTCATCTGTAGGAGCTGCCACGGCCACTAGGATTGTTGCTGAGATGAAAAACAGATGACAACAGAAGCTAACTGGTTTGATGGAATGCATTGTTGAAGGCTGCGGCTGTACAAACTGGTCACGGATAAGAACGATCGCTACGAATTATGGTAGACGATGTAACGTGACCTGCACGAATAAGCTGCTGCTGACTACTCGATTTCTATTTATATCGGATTATTTTACGTAAATACATCGTCATATATTGATACGACGTCTCGGACCCCCTTAACCAAGTACCTGCTTCTATGACAAATAATTCCCCGTCATCCACCCACACTTTAATATCAGTGTTTCCAATACGAATTATTTGCGTAGCTTGTACGTAACGACATGCGTTACGAATATTATTCATCTCTGACCGCGCTGAGATAAGGATGCCGACATGAAGACGGAATTGCTTCCGCTTCCTGTGTTCAGGAACAGGAATTAGGTTCATTAATTTTGCGTATTTGAAATTAACTGCATGGAGCTAAGTCATTCTTGAAAATCCCATGGCTTGTCAGTCAGTCAATAAATTCCTCGCAATTTATGGAACCCGAAGGTTCATTACAGTGTTCACAGCAGCCCGCCACTTGTCCATATCCTAAGCCAGACCAATCCAGACCATATATTCTCATTCCATTTCTTGAAGATTCCTTTTAACATTGTTCTTCCGTCTACTCCTAGGTATCACAGGTGTTCACTTTCCTTCAGGGTTTTCCACCAAAACTCTGTATGCATTTTTATCGGAAAAATCTCATTTGTCACTTCCTGTCACCTCGCTTAGCGTATTAACGTAACCACTTCAGCCGCCCTACCGCACGCTCGGTGAAATATAGCTGAGAAGCGACAAATGATGTGTGTCATATAAAATAATTGTTATTTCAGGACGATACAAATGGTTAAGATTCTCGTATAGCGTTGATGTTAGATGAAACAATGAGCACGGTGCATTGGTGGAATGATAGTGACAGGGGAAAGCAAAAGTACAGCCACTCCCCAAAATACGCAATTACAATTTACGCGATTCCAGAATTACGCAATTTTTAAAAGGTACAAAAAAGAAAAAAATATAAAATTTTTGAAAGGCGCGCCGAATTTTTCCTTGTGGGAATGAAAGCGCGATGAGGCGAAGGTGGAGGAAGAATACTGTCGGGCGATAACACAGGCGGTAGGGCGGTCACGCTGCGGCTGATCCGGTTGCGGTGTGTCATGAGTTTGATTTTCAATTGGACACCCTTGTACATACACGTACAGCTCATAATACACATACACAATTCCGATTTGCATCGCATCTTCCGTAACGTAACTACTGCGTAAATCGGGGAGTGTCCGTACTCGAAGACCAACCTGCGCAGTGTCATTTTTTCTACCACAAATCCCACATTGGCCCTTCCGGAATATACAGTAAGGACCCTGTAGAAAAACACGCAAATGAAACCAAGTCCTGGGGAATGCTTCAGTATTTAACTTGTTGTTGTGATTTACAGCTTAGATGCCTTTTATCTACAGTGCTTCCTTTGTGACATCACGCAGTACGCTCTTCAGTTACTCCAGTGGTTTACCGTTTTTATGTTCATGTTCTCAAAATGCGAGTATTTCCACACTGCGGTGAATCCCCTTCTGTGCTAAAGCAATGCGAGTTCTGAGCCGATCTCGGTGGCTAAGCCATCTGTCTTCTACCGCTCTAACATAGGGTTCTTGGGTTCGAATGTCACTTGAGGTATAGAGGTTTTCTGTGTTGTCCTGTGTAGGTAGAGGCCTCGCGAAGGACCGATCCCCCGTCCATGGGCTCCTACCAAATGCTGGTGACTAAAATTCTGAAACCCAAACATTCGGGTGCCATGTGCGCTTTGACCCGTAGCGCTATTGGGCAAAAAATAGTGTCAGATTACTGCTGCATAATATGAGAGAGATTTACAAACGTATCGGAAGAGTTTACTTCTTCCATCCGCGAGGTAGAACATCAGGTTCCGCGGAAACATGATGTGACAAATACAGGCAAGAAATTTTAACTGGCAAGCGAGACAACGGCCGACGACAATCACAGTAGGCATATACGTAGCGCAGCGGCTTACTCGCCAATCCTGAAGAAAGAGGCAAGAAGTTCCTCCGAAACCTTGCTCTTTGTGTAACATACTGCTTAGTATCACACCCAAAATAATGTAGCCATAAATGACTGTGTTAAGCACGGCATAGCGTTAAAACTGCAAAACATGGTACGGGGTAATGTGGCACGTATGGGGGAAAGGAGATGTGCATGCAAAATCTTGGTAGGGAAAACTAAAATAAAGGGACCACTTGGAAGACCTAGGCGTAGACTGAGGATAATATTAAAATAAATCTTAAGGAAATCGGTTGCGAGGTCGTAGAAGGGATTGATCTTACTCTGGATAAGGAGAATTCTGTAGCTCTTGTAGACGCAGTGATAAACTTCCGGGTTCCACAAAATGCGGGGAATTTCTTGACTAGCTGAGGAACTATTAGCTTTTAAAGAAGGACTCTGTTCAATTGATTTAGTTTCTCCATTTAAGATAGTGTAAATCAGCGCTTATACGCAACACAACTTAAATTCTGCAGAGCCTGTCCAATGTAGCAGTGGCTTTTTCCAATTGTGCAACTTTAACAGAAGACGTGCCCAAGACATGACGTACCGTCATAATACCCACACGTCAGTCCACTGAAACGCTGTAAAAATGGGAAACAAACTACAGGCGTGACATGCCAAATAAGACTGGGGGGAGGGGGGAATAGACCATCGGTGTTAGGAACCCAGACACCACAAACCTGCATCCCGTAAAACTTAGGTTTTTCGTTTTTCTGTCTTCTGACCACTCAAACAATTGTTCTGAAAACTTTTCTATTCTTTTTTGCTCCTCTTGAACTCAGTAGCCAAAAAAACTATTCTTAAGTATAAAAAATACCGGAGAGACATTTGCACCCCTTTCAGCCGCAGCGTTACGCCAGAGAAACACACGACTGGCGTGGGTAACAGTGACTAACAAAGGAAGAAAATACGTTAACAACTGAAACCCGTCAACCATGGATTATTATCGACTGCTATACATTATCCATTACAATCGATCAGTATAGATTAATATCGATTGCTCTAGATTATTATTGACAACCATTGACTCGGGATGTGACACAGGTAACTCACATGGATATTATGCAGGGTATACACAAAAGAATGGTGAGGTTTCAAAAGTTAACAAGAAATTTATTTCTCACCTTGTATAAAGCAACTGAGGCCAAATCATCTTTCCTTTAGATTAATCGCTGTTGTGTTGATAGGCCATGGCGGTACGACCTATTATGACCAATGAAAAAATATGGGGCCAAAGGTGCAAATGTTGATACGCAATTTCATGAATATTGGTCAACTTGCTTCAAGCTGAAATGGAAACACACACACACACATACACGTAACGCCGATATCACAAGCCAAATTTCTTTCCTTAACACCGTGGAGCCTGCAGAACAGGAAGACGAAGAAGAAAGAAAGAAAGAAAAAGTGGGAGTACGGGCTGATAGACATTGCACTGATTAAAGGGAAACAACATTTATGCGTCTGGAAGTCACCACGCAGTTCCCGTCTTTCCTTCTGGCGAAGGTGATTTGGAGACACAGTAAAGCGTTCAGAAATGAGGAAGATACACTAGGGCACGGGTCTCCAACCTGCGACCCGCCAGGCTATATTATGCGGCCCGCGGCCACATCTGTAAATTACGTGCATAATATAAAAACTGCACAATAATTTAGGCTCTTAGCTATAACATTTACTGTTATTCTTCCACGTGCGGCCCTCAGACCAGCCAACAATAATGGGTGTGGCCCTTTGCCGTAAAAAGTTTGGACGCCCCTGGACAAAGGCAGTGGTTCCCAAAGTGTGCTCTACGGATGCTAAGGGATCTGAGGATACATTTCTGTAATGGCTACTTTAAAGTTCACTAATTTTTTAGAATTAAATTAATAACGTTTTGTTAAAAATAATCGCGGAACTTCTTTAATTGGTGATACGTTTATTTCGTATGGCCGTTAGAGTATCTAATAAGGAACACCCTGTACCCACGAAGCGAGCGACAATCACTTTAATTAAGGTCACATCATGCAAATGCATTGTTACGTGCGCTACTGGTATGCATTCCTAGCTATCTATAACCAGTTCTGAGAGATACGTTTTTAATTTTGCATACCTATCATCCGGACATCCTGTATTTACTGGAGCAAGGATGTGAGGATCTGTGGTTATTTTTCGAAGCAAAAATGGGTCCGCGAGCAAAATGTTTGGAAAACACTGCACTAAGGGATCTGCGTCGCTGAGGAAGTCGGCCGGAAAACAACAGACATGACTCAGTCATACAAACGCGTAATAACGTTCCAATTATGCGCTTTCTGCGTAACAAACCACAAACATACAGAAAATGTCAGTGAGGTTGTGGGCGATCACGCAATTGCGGGTTACGCCGTACACATTCACGGATACTTTGTTACTGAAAACAGTGGCAGATGGGACGTGGACTGTTTGAGTATGCAGCAGAGGAAATGAGTACAGGAGCCTGCCTATCCGGAATGAATTTTGAATTCGGAAGGCTCCAGTGGAGCTGAATTTTGAACCCTGTTGCCCATCTAAATACAATTTAAAAATACAGCTTCTACCGCACAGAAAACACATTCCGTTCCCATAAAACACCAACCAGACAAAGGTGTAGATACAAGAATAATCACAATGTGTTATGCGAATCACGCTAATTTCTAAAGCTTAAAAGCGGTGGTAAAAAGGTAAACTTTTCCTTGTTCACGCCATGAAGACATATAGGGGGAACACAAGTATAACTCCACTTATTCTTAACCTCAACATTAGGTGGAGATGAGAGGTAAATTTCACGTCCCGTCCGCTTTAAACCTGGGACAAGAACGCCGGTACAAAAGGAATAGGACGCTGGGTGGGCCCCAGTTTAGAAAGTTAAATATACTTCCTTTCTATTCCCAATATATATTGTCCTTGTTATTATTTGTGGTGAAAAATATACAATTATTTACAATTAATACTGAGATTTACGCTATAAATACACGACAAAATACTAATTTACATTTACCATCAGCAAAATTGACGAAATACAAAAAAGGTGTTTATTATATGGTTGTATCAATCTTTAATCATTTGCCACGGGATATAAGGAAACTGTCATACGATGTAAAAAAGTTTAAATTTGTTACTAAAAACCTGCTCTTAAAAGGAATAGTTTTATCCAATTAATGAGTACCTTGAATGGACAGAAAAGAAAAATCATTGTTCCTTGTAAAGGGTCATTTTTAATGTAACCAAAGTTGAGTGCTTGTCATTTTATTATATCTTTACATCTGAAGTGTCCTAGTTATACATTTTGGTCGTATGTCATTTTGTTACTTACATATTTAATATTACTTATTTACACTGTATGAAGTATTATAAAATGATTGACGCAAATATTGTTGAGTGATTATATATTGTAATATTTTGACAAGGTTGTGAGTCATAACTGCTTTTAACCGTGTTTTAGACTGATATACTTAATTAATTTTATATTATTCATTTTATTGTTACTCCTTGACAGTTAAGTGGACTACTTCTATATCCTGTGGTGTTTTATTTTCACCTGTATGGATTGTTCGAAGACAAATAAAGAATAGAATAGAATAGAATAGAATAGAATAGAATAGAATAGAATAGAATAGAATAGAATAAAAGAATAGGACGCTGGGTGGGCCCCAGTTCCGGTCTGGATGTTTTTGAAAAGAGCAAATTATTATACCTCTGCCGGGTATTCGAACCCCGGACAGTGCAGCCTGTAGCTTAGTCGCTATATCGATATGGCTATCTCGGTTTCCTACATAATGTGGTACATATATTTACCACCGTGCCCTAAAGACTTAGTGAACAGCATATCTAGGTCAGCTTGAATTCTGGTTGAGGCCCTAACAGGGATCAGTCTCTCTGCATTTTTCCTGCACATACTCTCTGTAAATACACTCGGATTTCCCCTGTAGCTGTGTAGGTGTATTGTCGGGATATGTGCAGGGTTATCACGGCAGCACAACCGCGGTGAATCCCCTCCTTCCGAGTCACGCTTACACGTGTCAAAAAATAAAAACGAAGACACGTAAGCATAACGCAACAATCACCGCCGGTTCGCTTGCTTGTATTTAACCATTTCCAAAACTGTAAGATGTGCCGAGCAAAAAGCATGGCTGTCATTTCTTTCTGCAAAATCTGTTCGAAACAGTTTTCCTTCCGATGAACCTTTGATGATTTACACGCGACAAGGCCTCTACTCCAAATCAGCTCAGAAAGGCACGCAAAATGTACGTTACTTTTGTCAGATTTTAACCAAAACGGATGTGCCAATCAAGTTTAGTAAACGGTCAACCATCGAATTTCGTGTTTAGTCATTCAGCGTTTCTGGAGCTGTTAAATGCGGAAAGAGGGCAAACACGGCAAAATAATAGTGTGTTTTCGAGGCAGATTCAAAACCAGTACACTGTATATCAAATGTCTTAGTGCGTCGATATTACATTCCTCTGAAAGGTCGACATAGCAATACCGACTGAAAGCTCCCACTTAATGCTGCCGCCCTTTCTCCCATTTTATCACTGCCCGTTTTCAGTCTTCTGAATCTCAACCTGATTTAATTTTCTACGTCTGTGTAGCTTGCGCTTAGACACGGATGCCTTAACCCATCCTAGCCTGAATGGATGAATGAATGAATGAATGAATGAATGAATGAATTTACGTACAAACGTAATAACGTGGTGCGTCGCTTTACCACTGTTGCCGTGGAAAAGCAATAATTATTACACATTCTGAGTGTGTGTCTATAACCTTAGGTATCCAGCACGCAAAGCGCATGCGTCGTATTATTGTCATCTGTGGCCTGCCTGCCTGTATCATATTTTTCCACATTACTTCATAAACGGCACGATTTTCGGGAAAAAATTATTCAACATAAAATGTGTGTTTTGATTTTCTCTACAAGTTTTGTCTGAAACATTTCTCATTCTAAGAGGAAGTCCGCGAGATATTATCATATGTACACGGGTCTTCATGTAAAGTTCCCCTTTATTCTGCGTCACATTTTAATGAAACTTGAACTTGCTCGACAGATTTTCGAAAAATCCTCAAGTATCAAATTTCATGAAAATCCGTCCAGTGGCAGCCACATTGTTGGATGCGGACGAACGGAGAGACAGACACGACGAAGCTAACAGTCGCTTTTCGCAGTTTTGCGAAGGCACCTAAAAATCGAACGGACAGTTTTCATCTAAATATAAAACTTGTGTTCTTCACTCACAGAAAACACTGTCCATCTCCATTACAACGGCTAAATGGGTAACACTGTTGCGAAAGACAATTTCATTCTGTGGCAAAATACAGAGTTTGTGAATGTAAAGGTGTCGGTATATACAATGCCGCAGTGCTTGCAAGAGCTCTGCAAACTGAAATTTGTTGCGTCATCTCTACTCACCCAGTCCTGCTGCTGCAGCTGTGGTCCCTGTTGTGGACGAAACTTGAGCCGGTTTCGTGCCAGGGCACTCTCTTATTTAAGAACTGCGTCGCACACACTGAGAAGTCATTTTGATAAAACCAAACGCACTCGTCTTCTTACAGTTCCGTGATTTCATTTTTTTTTATTCACACCACAGCACAGCACAGCACAACACAACACACGAAAACACGCACTTTAACAACCTACCAGCCAGCCAGCCAGCCAGCCAGCACCTGCAGTTCGCCTAGACGGTTGTTGTCGCCTAATTCCAATACGATCACATTTCGAGATAAACACGGGCCTGTATGAGCAACTATTTAACTCTTCGAGATTTACAAACACGAGTAAATTGTCTGCATTCCCGACAACATTACCGGAGACTAATGTTGCCAACTTATGAAACTAATCGCATGAATGACGTTAAAATTTACACGGGGAATTATTAGAAACCAATTTAGTCAACAGTACTAACCCTGCGAGATTAGAAGTATTGCTACAGACTCAAATCTTATAAGATGTGAGGCTGTGTTTGGATAGGTACTTCAATACCAGCCTTAATATACTGAACAGTTCTGCAAAGACAGCTACTTTTATCCAGGTATGCGGAACTTGATTGAATAAAGGTGCTAAGAGTAATTTTTGGCAAGGCTAAGCACTGTTCTATTCCTATTTGTAACTACTAACGTACACAGTCATAAGAAAACGTCTGAGAATGAAGTCTTGTATGTGCTGTAAGACCACAAATTTAAGGTGCCAGAATCTTCTGTGAACATCCGGAATATTGTCACATTTACCTCTAATACTGAGTTAGATGGTGAAACGTATTTAAATATCAATTTTAAATGCCCTTAACAAAAGAGTTATACAGGCCCAGGCAGGCCCTTACGTTTCCAGGAGGTTGACGCTCCCAGCTTTCCGGACAGTCGGTACATGAAGGTGATAAGGTTGCCAGACCTACGCACCGGCTGTCTTTACCCCCCAGTTACTCATTTCTGCTAGAGGCTGGGTCGACTTCAGGACCATAGTGCGGGCGGAAGGATTATGTTAACGAAAAATTCCAATGACAACATCGGGAATCGAACCCGCGGCCTTCCGGCAAATATCTTTAAGAAAAATATATTTTATTACCTGTCAAACATTCATTCATAACGAAACAAACTTCTCTATCTTTTATATTTCAGAGCCTATAATAGTTATAATTCTGTAGCAGCTATTTTTAGAGAAATCATTCTTAACACAGCCTTCCACTTCTAGGCAATAACTCTACATTCAGATTTTATGCAACAAAATGTATCCATTACTATGTAACATAATTGACTATACGTTTTTATGCTGCTATTCAAGTTACTGGGTAATCTAACAGACGTTTTACATTGTTTGATTCAGTGCACTGTACTTGAGACAATTTTCACTCAGTCGACGCAATAACAAATCCCGCACTGGACACAACTCTCTCATACAATTCATTTCTGTTGGCAACTTACTCCTCTTAGACTTATTCTAATCGCGGTCATAAAAAAAGCTGGTAAAACCGTATCCCTAGAAAGACATGGCAACCAACGTGTTAAATGCATTTTGTGTTTGTCCTGCATTACAAAAGTCTCCGTGTATGTGAGTTAAACTAGATCTTAACTAACATGGCGACATAAATTAGGCCTAGAGCTGAGGCTTAGTGTTAATTTACATGGGCCTAAAACCTAATCAAAATTACTGAATTTCTGACGAGACACATTAAGTCTACCGGGAAGTGTGGTAAAGCTTTCGCAAACGATATTAACTTCAGAAGTTTCATCTTCTTAATCTACGTTCATTTACCAAGCAAAGAGGTGGATACTTTGTCCAACACCCAACCGATATTGGCTGACTTTCGACTGATCCTGGATACCATTTAGTCTACATCGACAAATATAAAACAATAATTACTAACCACACAGTCTATGCAACTTACGATGCTGTTCCTATTTGACACACAAGTATTCTTACGTTGCAACCACGACGCTAACACAAACCACATTTCTCTCCACGGACTAGGGTTTCTGCTTCAAAGAGACAGAACAACGTACTCAGGTAGCAGATTTTACCGACAGATGTCAGTACAAATCAGGCTCCCGAAAACAAGAGAACACGTTCAAGCGGAACAAATGACTGACAGGCCTAGTACCTTTCCTCCCAGCCTGCATGCAGTAGAAGGGTGGGGGAATGGTGTCGAGATTTTTCGCATCTATTTTCTCACATATAAAATACAAGAACAGACAACTATATGCTAAAAAACTGCTACAGACGTTTATGAAACGCCTTCTTTGCTTCATTTTGATATTTATTTACTGAACACACAGAACTATTTTTGCAAAGTTAATGACAACACAGATATCACACTCCACAGAATCTGAAATTATTTTCTTATTTTTCTTCCTACAACTCTTCGGTGCGTTTCCAGGCCCTGTCTTCCCCTACTTTTTTACTATTGCGTTAAATATAACCGTACACGCTATACCGATGGATGCCTAAATCCTGTAAACGTTTAAGGTCCTAGACGTAAGGATTTATTTTACAACGCTTTAGCTTTCCTCATGCAAGATATAGATGAATTTGGATATAACCTGATTGTATAGACTGAGGTAATTTCCTACAGATGCGAAACTGAGACTCCCACATTAAAGTCAAACCCGGCGGTACAAAGACTAACTACTAGGCTTGAAACGATTCATTACATTAGATATGCGTACAGACACGCAGCTCCGTTACGTATGCGTGCACATTGACCCGTAGCTCAGTAACTAACGTGACCGGCTACGTCTTGGAAGGCCGGGGATTATTTTGGCAGAGATATCCCCTCCCACCACAGTGCCCAGACAATCTGTAATGCACAAATATTCCCATAGCCAGTACAGAACTTTGGTCTGTCCCCGTGGTAAAGAGTCCAACGGATGATGTAAACTTTCGCCGCCATCTAAAACTAAGGTTAGGAATACGTGGAGCTATACCACCACTTCACCATAAGTCTTCATGACTTGGTGGTTATGCATAGGGTTATCTCCACTTTCAGCGCAGAATACGACCACTAATACATATATTCCTTCAGGATGTCCTTCTGTAAAGGTCCCTCAGGTCATCATTACTGATGTCATCAGCTTCATGATATATCGAGGGCGTGGTGAGGTCCGGACGGATGCACTAAGAGCTAGACCTTGTGACAGACAGCATCCTACCTCGTTATGATTCATAACCAGCAGCGCATTTGTATCCCTTCTCTGTTCCGGCTCTACCAGAGGTACATTACCTTAACAAAATATGCTTAAAGAAGTTTCCCTCCGAATTTAACGCACTTGAAATATATAGAAATCTTGTCACATAAAAACTGAGAGGAAGTTTTATTTAATAAACGTGTAACCATTTAGAGTCGACCTCGTTATAACGTCATGAAAGGGATGGAATATTTTGTGTCATTATAAACGAGTGTTGTTATAACCGAGGAGTATAACGTTGTGGTTAAGAGTGAGGAATTAATTGGTACCACAGAATATTTGACACTATAGACAAGGTGTCGTATAAAGAGATGTCGTTATAACAGGGTTCAAGTGTATGTGTCCTCTTTTTTAACCTCCTTTTTCGCTTGTATCTCCTCTTTTTTATGGTCGAGACGTCGGAAACCTCTCGTCTCTTGTGACATACACGGTAACCCGAGTACACAGTATCATTTTACTTCTGTCTGGCGTCAGTTGGAGCTTCTTGTGAATTTCTTATTCCCCTTTTTAAAAGATTTTATTGATACTATCATTAATTAACGGAATTGTGTGTTTGTTATCACGTCACCAAATTAGTGATGTTTACTGTTGAAAAAATTGTTGTTTGATACAAACAAATATAAGAACAGTTTGGAATGAATTATGACTCACATGTTTAAACCTCTGTTTAGCTATGCTTTTTCACCCAATTTGTCTAAGATAGTTCCGAGTGCGCGGGGAGGGGTGGGGGCAATAAACGAAACGCACATGCAGTAATCATTAAACAGGATGTATCTAAAACGCTCGAACAAACTTCAGGAATGAGTTCCTCACATAGAAATAAGAAAGAAAAGTGAATAACAATATATCTCCGTCAACACTTAGTTTTCAAGAGACAGCCCCCACGTTCGTCCGACCTCAATGCTTTAAATTTTTATCTGTGAGGACAATTAAAAACCTTAGGGTATTTAACTCCAATTGAAAATGAACAGACACTTCATCAACGCATTTTTTATGCCTGTCAAAAAATTCATATCCACTACGGGACCTTTGGAAGGGTGAGATAGTCCATGATAAGACGTGCCCATGCTGCAGTGTTTTAGGTGGACATTTTGAGCGATTTTTTGTGAAATATGACTTGATTTGTGACTTGTGATTTTACTGACTAAGCAATCCAGATTCGTGAAACGATTTCGACTGTGATAAATAATTTTCCCTTGCGAGCACATCTTCGCCATTAGCACTACGTATTTCGGAAACCTCGCATATGTCGTCGTGTGCCATCTGTTGATGCTAGTGTAAAGTACGGCTGTGACACTCAGGGACACCACCAGAGCAAATAATAATTAACCGACATACTGAACGCGGTTCGCATACCTACTTGCCGCGTTTATGGTAGGCCACGGTTGGCGGATAAACGAGAAATTAACGCGCCAAATTTATATTTTAATCGCACAATTTTCAAACTGTCGCTTTGTACAGTTCTTATTTTTATCTTACGTAAACATTACACCACTCTTCAGTTTAAAACTACGAACTTCTGTGCAGTAATTTGTACAAGAAAATGCAGCCTAGCTGTCCTTCGAAGTACAGTGACTACGTTACGGGCAGGACGACCGAGGAATAGCAGTTCGATTTTCGGCAGGGGACAGAATTTTCTCTTCTGTTATTTGTCCACATCGACTCTGCGTCCTCCCACCCTCCTATTCAATAGGTGCAAAATATGAAGCGGTCGGAGCCAGAAGAAGACATACAGTGTTGAACTCAAGAATGTATGGAGCTATACGTCCACTTCCTCTTACACAAACAAGTACACGAAAATCTGACCTTTGTACGGCTTAGCAGTTGGTTGGCAGGTTATTTGGAACGTACATGACACAGGACAATGAACACTGTCCGTTACATTAATAACAAGAATGAGAATAGTATAGTGCATTTTGGTGTTCTTCTAATTTTATTGAAGCTATATTCTTTTAGAATAATTCATCCAATCGTATGGATTCACCTGACAAAAACACGGCTATAATACTGACCTTGAAACAGTACATTTGAACTGAAATTTCTTCTTGGACTTCTTGAGCCTTGAATACTGGACCGATACTTTGCCCCGAAACGTCGGTAAGGATATATCACTCGGCGCTGCGTATTATCCCAGAAGAGTGCAGATCTCATCAACATCGCGGCGAAAGCTTGCAGTGATGAATTAAGTAGTTTCATTCTCTGGTCAGGGTTAAGTAAAAACAAAACTGCTAAGCAGGCATCGACACGGCTTTCATCTTCTCTGGATGGCTAATGCCGGAGGGGAGAACTTGCTGCCTCTGTCGGAAAACTTTGTTGTGGTACGGGGTTGTTGATGGATAATTTTTGGAATGATAACTGACAGGGGAGGACATAAGTACTCGGATAAACACATGGCCGAACAGTACAGCTCTCATAGAGTCTCGCTTCCAGGGAAATTCACACGAAAGGCGATAACACACCTTTGATTATACTCAAAACATAGAGGGCTATGACTTTAGATCCGTGCTGTATCATGTAAATAATTTGACGTCATACCAGTATGTTTAAGACAGTTGTAAATAGGTTCGTAGGGCGACCGTTATCAACAATGGCACATAATGGTAAATTAAAAGGCAAGGTTGCAATTATCACGGCATCAACTGATGGGTAAGATCGATATCTGCTGCATTGCGTGATGAAAAATGCATATTACCTCTTCAAATTTCGTGGGATGAAGTCCATTTCTTCGTGGATAGAAACCCACCAAGAACTGGACAATTGTATATGACTAGAATTTGTAGAGAAACTAGATAATGTGACGCCTACGAAATTTGAGGTTAGATTCTTTATATTTGTGGTACATAAAACGTACCAGTGTCAAGAAAACGCTTTCTGTGGCATTAATGTTTTGTGTATGAATCTGTTTGAACTCTGCACTCACACCTATTTTATTTGCAATAGCATTGGTTTTGCAATTGCTGAACGTCTAGCAGCTGATGGGGCAAGTGTGGTTGTAAGCAGCCGTAAAGAGAGCAATGTCACCAAGGCTGTTGAGAAACTCAAAGCCTCTGGCTATTCAGTTTCAGGCGTCGTATGTCATGTGTCAAAAGCGTCCGATAGAGAACGTCTCATTAAGGAAGCTCACGAGAAATTTGGTGGCATTGATATTCTTGTTTCAAATGCTGCTGTTAACCCAGCAGTTGGACCTGTGTTGGAGGTAATTTATTGGGTTAACTTGTTTCTACATCTGTTATAATTCCATTCATAACATAAGACATCGTTTTTGTAATTTCTTAGGTGTCTGCACATTATGTGGACCATCTCACAACCAAGCCTGCCCCTCTGTCTCTTTCTCTGCAGAGCTGCAGTCAAGTTTTTTCCCCCAACATTCCTCCACCATTTTGTGTCACATTTCCTAATCGAACCTATATGGATGCTTCAGAGAATGCGGAAGTCTGCTGCTATCATGGAAAGTGATTTCCTGATTCCTTGGTCAACCAGCCCATAGCTTTATTGCTGTAACAGCCGAGCTGTGTAACTAGTTGTGATTAAACCTGATGTTGTCACAAATGTGACTTATATTCACTTTGTCTTGTAGAGCCCTGAAGATATTTGGGACAAGATATTTGAGGTGAATGTGAAAGCTGCCTACCTTCTGTCCAAGGAAGTCCTGCCTTACTTGAGGAAGCGCCATGGTGGTAGCATTGTATATGTATCTTCTATTGCCGGTTTTGATCCTCTGGGGGTTAGTATTAAAAATGATTTCAAGATAGGAATGTACAGCATAAGACCCACTAAGATCTGCTTTCTAATTATATGCAAACTAATCTAACAGTCTTTTTATTAACCATTTAAACCATACTTTTGTGGTTATGTACCACCTGGTTTAACAATAAAAATCTCTGAATTTTACGTGTTGTGTTTGTGGTGGAGATGTAATTTGTTTCCTATGACAAGAGCTGAGCTTTTAAATACTATGTAAACAAGTTTCATGCTAGAAAGGATTAATGATATTTAACGTTTTACAGTTTAGCCCACTTAGGCTTTATTGAAGGTCTGCTTTGTCCAAAGTTCATGTCTGCATCAACTTTTTGTAAATTTAGTGATAAAACATCTGTAATCTCAAACCTAAATTTCCAATATATCAGTTCTTGACAATGGTATAACAACCCTCATATCACTGACATTTTGTAGGACTTTTTCCATCATCAAACAATTAAAAATCACATTTCAGAAGAAAACTTCTTCCATCCTCAGGTGATAACCATGGTGATAGCCACTAGTTACCACCAGAGGATAGGAGAAGTTTCTTTCCGAAACGCTGTGATTTTTAATTGTTTGATAATGGAAAAAGTCCTGCAAGATGTTAGTGATATGAGTATAAATTTCCAATTTGTGCATAAAATTTACAGTTATAAGTAACTTCAGATGAGTACGCCTATTCCTGAAACCATACTCATTAAGATTATGGTCTTCTGGAATGTTATTGCTGTTTGGTAGGCATCGTCTTCTGCCCTTAACCTCAAAACAACAGGTTTGTCAGGTAGTTATAGTTGCTGGCCCTTCATTGTGGAGGCCTAGGTTCAATCGGAGGCTGTCTAAAGTTGTCCCCAGGGTCGATGCTTTCTGGCACCTTTTTTAAATTTCCAGCCTCACTATTACAAGCCACTAATCTGCATGAGAATTTTTATTAGGAAGGGCAACACTTTAATGTGCAAAAATTTGATATTCCTGCCACCCGTTGTTCACATATGTGAACTGCTACAAGAGGTGTCCAAGAACATAAAGCTCAAATGTACAGCAATTAGCATATTATCATTATGTGTTAAAGTGGTGCTGGAAGGCTTCCAAAAGTCACCCATTACAGGGAGATTATGCGAGAAGTATCCCCAACAGAGGACGGAAGAGAGCTAAGCAGCACATCACATATGTTTGAATAAGAATTGGAGGTAGAGTTCCACACATTCTTAACTTTGGAATGAGAAGTGGTCAGTGGTCAGCTTCACTCTATTTGGCCACTAACCCGAAGAAAAGGACTCTCAGTATTGACGGGGCAGGAATCAAGAGTGGGGCCCCAGAGCTGGTCTGAACACGGTGGCTGGTAGAAAATTGTTGCCACCACCAGAAATCTGATTTTAGTCATTACTGTCTGTCTTCCGCTGTGTTCTGAGTAGCAGATCCATTGGCACAAAGTAATTTCCTGTAATGACACCTTTGCAGCTGTTGGGTGTGTACTCTGTAAGTAAGACTGCACTATTGGGCCTCACCAAAGCAGCAGCCAAAGATTTAGCCCCAGAAAACATCAGAGTTAATTGCATTGCACCTGGAGTAGTCATCACAAAGTTTTCAGCAGGGGTAAGTACCTCACATTGCTCATTTGGTATTAAAACTATCGGTTGCTATGAATCACTGTTGCTACTTGTCTGGTGGCTCTGGAAGTCTGTGTTGACCTTTCTCCAGCCCACCTGGGCAAGGTTGTAGAATACATTTCTGAGGTAGGAAACCCGACAGGATAGACTCTTACTCCTTCAGTGACTGGGTAATGTGGGCTCCAAACCACAGGGAGGCCAGGTGTTTTACATGTCAGAGTTTTGTCTTTTGTGTACAGGTTTCGGTCTGAGCAGAAGATTGGCATACATGACAGGGATAATACTCAAAACCCTAAGAGTGAGTCCACTTTCATCACAAGGCTACAGGGCCTGACAGTTTATGTGAAAGTTAGCATTGTAGAACACTTTTGACTTTTTACAGAAGTCCCAGCATTTCTGAACTTCTTACATATGTACTAGTTATGTATACAAAACTAGTCTGTAAGTCTGTCAGTGGCTTGAATCGACTGCCAAGATCTCCCAGTCTTCAGAAAATTTGATAAGCTTTGGAGTGTAAAATTTTAAGAGGTGGGGACCATTTCAATATGTAGCACGTGTGTTGTAAATTTACACACAGTTACAAAGCCTGTGCTACAAATGTGCAAAATTCACCTGGCAAAAGGCTCTCCACACCATCTCCTGGACACAGTACTGAGATGTACTGTGTGTGGTCGAACATTATACATTTTGCAAGTACCTTTTATTTTGCAGCTGCGTCAGACAAAAGAGGCTGAGGTGGAAATTCTTCGAAATATTCCCATGGGAAGGTACGTACTTAATTCAGATGGTTCTTTGATGTGTGTGTAGTGCTGTACCAGGGTGCCCAGGCTGGAGATGTAAGTAAGAAAATACCTTCCATTTAAAGACAAAAAGAGATATCTTCAAGATACAAGTCACATACTGTGTATAAATACTCACAAGTTATTAATCCTGATTGCAATTGCTGCCTCAGGTACACAAATAAATACAGTAATCAGAGAAGTTCTGTCTGTAATTTTTAAACACAAGCCAAAAACGGTTATTAAACATCTAATCAACTTTTATATTGAGGGCTTTCTTTCTGGCAGTATGCAGCCGCACACAGTACTGGTGCCCTTTCCCAGAAAATAACAAGACAGGCAGCATATGTAAAACATAACATTGAGGTGCTTTCATGAAACCACTGTTGCCATGGAAAAGCAATAAGTATTACATATTCTGAGTGTGTGTCTGTAGCATTAGTTATCCAGCATGCAAAGCACATGCCCCATATTATATTGACATCTGTGGCCTGTCCGGCTGTACCATATTTTGCACAGTATATCATAAATGGCACGATTTTCAGGAAAAACGTACTGAACATAAAATGTGTGTTTTGATTTTCTCTGCAACTTTTGTCTGAAACATTTCTCATTCTGAGAAGAATTCAGCGAGATACTATCATATATGTGCACAGGTCTTCATGTAAACTACCAGGTATTCTTGTCAGGTTCTAATGAAACTTGAATTTTGTTGACAGATTTTTAAAAAATACCAAAATATTAAATTCCATGAAAATCTGTCCTGTGTGAGCAGAGTTGTTCCATGCGGGCAGACAGACAGACAGACAGACAGACATGACAAAGCTAATAGTAGCTTTTTGCAATTTTGCAAACCTGCTTAAAAACACTACTTATTTCGAAGCACTAGCTGTAATTTAGCAATATAAATAAATGCATGTTGTCTCTAATAATTCTCATTTAATCCACTTCACAGGCTGGCCCTTCCTAAGGAGATATCTGGTGTTGTATCATTTCTGGTATCAGATGATGCCTCATATATAACTGGAGAAACAATTGTTGCTTCTGGGGGAATGACATCTAGACTCTAAGCGTGTGACTGGAGTGCTCACGGGAGTAAAGGTAATACATCCTGAAGCTGATATTTCCAAATTTTCCTGGCTTGCAATACACATTTGTACTTATTAGTTCTTTACAAAGTGACAAGTTGAGAAATGTAAACACAGCGTGACTATGATGGCATATTTACTCTTCTGCAACTCTTGTACAAAATATTTTCTGCTCTGCTGATTATTTAGTGAGGTATGCCTGATGTGTATGCAAATGCATGCACCAAAATTGTCTGCAGTGATTAATACTGAAATGGTTTGACAGTTTATAAGAGTTCTGTGTCAAATTTCACGAAAATTATTCACCACTTGCCAAGCTATATGCAATAGATGTATGGACAGAAAGTGATTTTAATAGGCAAGCAGCAGGGATGTGAACAAGCCTAACAACACTTTATGCAGTACCTGTTTGTCTGTCTGTGAGCTAGTACCAGTACCCTAACCCATTCTGTAAAGAGGCCACACATAAGCTTAATAAATGGTAAAGAATGCAACTACCATGAGGTTAGCAAGGAGTGTTGAAAAATACAGAGTGTGTGGTCACATTATGCACTGAAGCTTGTAGAAACTGGTGTTAAAGTGGAAGAAGCGTCAAAAGACAAACCTGTTTTAGATGCAGAACTTTGTAATCTATTTGCTGTGCTGAATTACACAATTACAATGCCTTTTTCTTTTTTTCAGAATACAAACCAGTGCCAAGACCTAATCTGTAATCACACTGAAGATAACCAGCATTAGGCATGCAAAGTGTGTTAGAAGATACACTCAGGGAAGAGGGAGGTTTCCACTTGAGATTTCTATGTCTGACAACAGATCCTCGATAACGATCTTGGTTCATTCGGTATCCCTGAAAGTTCTTCTGTAAGCAGCAACATTAAATATGCAGTATAATTCTTATGTAGGAAACTTACGTGGGTTATTCGGGCATCATAAGAAGATGGATGCAGGCAGTGGGCTTAGTTGGGATATGTAAAGTTTAGTTACGACTTTCAAGCAGTTTAAAGAATAGTGTATTTGTGCCAATGTACTCCACATACTTGTGTAAGCTGTACCTTAAGTTTATTGTGGGAATTAAAAACATAATAAAATCTCATTTAGAAGCTCCATCAGACTTCTTAAATTAATTCTCCCTCAAGTATCAGCCAGAAGTACAAATGGCATTGGTTGACAAACCATACTGTGATGCACTGATCTCCCATCCACGTGCACATAGTACAGCGCAGTATCATTCTCTTATGTATTCTTGCACACATCTTGTCCAATGCTCCCAGATCATCCTTACAATTCATTTTAATTTTTTTATGTGAACATAAAACAGATGGCAATCCATGTTGTGTGTCATAATCACTTATCACAGATTAGTGTCAATTCTTGCACCAAGGTTGTGTACCAAATTGGGACTATTTGTTATGTAAAGGCATTGTGATTATATACTGTGTGCATGCATATGTAAGATGCTGTCAATTTGGAATGCATGTGTTGAAACACATATTACACAGGAACTTTTCTTAAAAAATATTCTGGAACAGTACAAATGTCTCAGGTGCGAGACTTGAGCATTCTGGTATTCTGATGTGTCACGCTGTGTAGTGGGTTTGAATGATCGTGACCTGAAAACACACCACCTTTCATTTCATAATGACTGAAGTGACACAGACACGTAGAAAAGACATGTTTGTGGGGAAGTGGAACACAAACTGCCGCGCTTATTACTTGTACTGCAGGGCCTGCTACTCACCGAGTCAGAATCTCTCCGAGTTTCCCATAAACAAAACCACTTGCAGAACCTCAAAATGTTATGGAAATAGTTGGTACCTCAGCATGAACATTTATAGATTTGATTGGTCAGGCGAGGTTTCAACGTGGGGCCTCTGCTCATTCTGCCACCCGCGTGGCAATTCTTGAGGTTAATGGGAGTCCCTCAGCCCTCCATGCATACTAACCACAACATAAGTCTTGCATCAACCAACCATTATTCTCTTACGCCCTCTGGCACGTACCTCATCCAACTTTTTCAATACAGCCTGTGATTCTGTTTTATTTTCTTTTACATATGCACTTAAAATAGTTTGGAAGAGCTGGTCTATGTTGGCATGTGTGCTTATCAGTGCTCGCTCTAAGACGTAAAGATCCACACCTTTGTCTTCCACACTAGAATCCACACGGCTTAACCCAAAATCAATTAAGACAACTGTTGGCATTTCACTTCCATCCTTCACTAGTAACATGTTTGATGTCGTTAAATCACCATGTATAATGTTGTTGGCATGTAACGTTCCCAGCATTTTGCCAATTACCTGAGCAACTGGGTTTAATTTCATTAACAAGTCTTCTGCATTTCCATTAACTGTCCCCTCAGATATCTCAGCAATATAATCTTTCATTGTTGTACTATTCTGTATGTGTTCCATATATATGCGTCTCCTTTCAAAGTCAACCAAATATAAAGCAGGAGTGCGGATTCCTGAAATGGAACAGGTGCTACTTCAATAAAAGATTTATAAACTACGAACATTCTGTCTCATAGGCGCACCCAGAATTTTCCTTTGTGGGGGTGTGCCGACACTGAAGCTATATATAATTTATGTCTGGTTTTAAAAACTGTTACAAAAATCATGTCAAAATCTCTGAGCCAACATCTAGTTAGATTATGAAGAAGATTAAAACTAACCGAAGAAGAAAATAATCTACATATTTGCAAGTTTCATTTATATTTTTCAATATTTCAAAGTACTAGTCATCAGCCAATTTCAGTGTCTGATTTAGGCTGAAACGTAAATCACGTAAAACCTTTGATAAGACTGTGTCTACAAAATCTGTGTTTTTTAAATTTTGCTTTTGGGGGGGGGGGGCGGGGGGCCGCCTGGGGGGCCCCCCCCCCCCAAAGTGCGCTGATGTCCTGTCTCAACAAAAACTGCTTGTTACTTTATAACAATTTTGATGCCTTCAAGCTGTCTGTACACTGAAACAAATTGTGGGAAGGATTTACAATGCTTATGTTATTTCATGAACTTTAGCCTCAACCCAGCCCAGTATCGGATGTGGTTTCAAGTGCACACTGGTCATTAAAGATCCCTGGTGACTGAGCCCCATTTTACCAGATCTCAGAGACAATGTTACGGAAAGAAAAACAAGCAACTCGAAAGAACGAATACACTGTAACATATAACATAGTGCATACAAGCCAAAATAATGCATCTGAGATACACTCTCAGTCAAATAAACAAGCACATCAGGTGCCCCATTTGGCTATGTGAGTAACCAGCTCTATTCAGTTCCAAGGTCACATTTTGCTAACAAGGTAAGAAGAAAAGTTGTCTGTGTGCATGCCATGAAGGCACAGAGGGGGAGAACAGGTACAGCTCTTCTCATTCTTAACCTCAGCACTAGACGGAGGTGAGTGGTAAACATCACGCCCTGGCCATTTACCCCCATGAAAGAGCCCTGGTACCCACTGAGAAGGGGGACGGATGCACTCCAGAGCTGGTATGGACAATTTCAGGGAAACATATCTTGCTCCTGTCAGGATTCAGACTCTGGACTGTCTGCAGGGCTGTGGAGTCAGAGTCAGAAGAAATTTTTGGCTGAGTCGGAGTTGGTAAAAATGTACCGACTCCAACCTTGATATAAAATCTTAAACAGATACTAGCTACAATAACCATTAGACTTATACTTAAATATACGTTGTACGTCTAAACAGTAGCCTGATGATTCATGTGGTGGTGATGAAATGTCTTATGATACCATTTACCATTTTAGTAGGTTTACCATTATTAATACATATTGAGCTTTTATGAAGGAGTCAAGAGTTCAAGATTTAAAAATTGAGGAGCTGGGGTCAGAGGTTTTGTGTACTCACTTCACAGCCCTTAAGGTAACAAACATAATGACAGAATACTGGCAGCACCAGCCTTCCCTATCTAAAGAGAGTTCTGGCTAATGTAAGTGTATGAGCTTCAGGTGACTGAGGTATCACAATGGATTCCTGGAAGGGTAAGATGTTCAGCAGCCAATCACCAGGCCCTGTTTTGTCTCTCACCCTTTTGTACTGGGCATGTTTTATATGATATCAGCATAGATGAGAGAAGACAGAGAGGTTGAGATATGTGGTGAATTGGTGCTCTCCATCTTCCATTCACTTCTGCACAAGTCAGCTCTCTTCTCTTGATGCAGTCTTGCCAGGAGATGGGGATTTTAGTGGTAGATACTGTTTCTGATCAGGTTGTTGGTGTGTTTATTTTTGTGCTGGTTATCACAGATGATTTTTGGTTTCTGTGGCTGCTTTGTGGTTCATGATGTCATGATGTTTGAGAGTTGGAGAGGTTTGTCATGCTAGGAGGTACAGGTTTTTGATCTTGGTTTATTTCAATGTGAATTCTTTATTTTTGTCTGTAAACGCTGTTGGCTGGAGCCAGGATAGCATAGTTGGTATAGTGAGTATGCTACAGCCTGGACGTTCAGGACCGTGGAGTCCGTACACAAAACCTTGGATTCCAACTCCTCAATTTTTACATCTCCAACTCCGACTCATTCATAAAAGCTCAGTATGTATTAACAACAGTAAACCTACTAAAATGGTAAATAGTATCTTAAGACATTTCATCACCACCACGTGAATGATCACGCTACTTTTTAGCCTTACAACCTATATATAAGCATAAGTACAATGGTTATTGTAGCTAGTATCTATTTAAGATTTTATATCGAGGTTGGAGTCAGAATCGGTATATTTTTACTGACTCTGACTCCACCCAAAATTTCTTCTGACTCCAACTCCACAGCCTGGTTAGCAAGTAAGTGCATCTCAGACACGGTAACCAGCACGGGAAGGCACACCCCTGTTATTGTAGTACATACAGCTACTAAAAATTTCACAATGACTCTACATACACTTGCAGTTTAGTGCATACTGTTATTCTACCAAGTTTACTAGCACAGTATCTCTTTCTAGACTTTCTCATATACTGAGGTTAGGCAATTTTTCACAAAGATTGTTTTTATATGCCAAAAATGTTGTACATAAGAGGTTTACTAAATAGATTTTATGGTCCAAATTCAACAATGACGATGAAGATGATGATAACTGCAATAACTGCCTGATAAAACAGCAAAAGATTTATTCTTGTATGTTAATAATTACATAACTTAATGATGCACATCTGTTCACCAGCACAAAATCTGTGTAAGTTTAATTTTCCTTATTCACTTCACATTTTTTTGTTGCTGCCTTACTTGTTAACTGTTAAACACATAAACAAACTATTCATACAGAACTTGTGGGTTCTGTTTATGCTATCTGCATAGGACATTTCATATCAGGATGGTTTATTCATTTATCACTATGAAATGGAAACACAGAACACAAATTTCATGAACCAACCATGCTGCTGTACATTCCAGCATCCCCTCTCCCCACACACCAAAATGTGTTAAAAGTACTATGTATTTCAAAGATCTACCATCAATCAGAATTTCTGGACCTTGTACTTTTTTCTGGAGGGGTGCTAATGTTGACACTGTAATACTGACAAAGGGCACGATGGGATAGAGAAGTCACAAGAAATATGAAAGACTATTTCTTCTGGGTCATGAAACATGCTGATGGAACTCTCAGTTTCAATACATGCCCATTCAATTGACAGTGTCCTACTAAGACTCAATGCTGACTATTCAACTCCCAACAGTTCCAGCACATGCACAAAACGTACCTCATAAATTTATACAAAACTAAAAGGAAGCAACATTATTAACAACTTTGTCTGAAAGAGAGGGTTTAATTGGACAAGTGTAGGAGGATCATTAGGTCATTACTGTGCCAGCCAAAAGCCATGAGACAGGAAAAGGATGAACTGAAAGTGAAGGAATCAAGTCAGTTCCCTGGACTATCAAACAATAAATTATGCAACTAAAGCAATACCAATATACTTTAACATACTTTAACATACAACCTTAAACAAACCGAACAAAAAAAAAGTTATTCGACTGTCAGGTTATCGCTGACATGCGACTTTACGTCATTTTGCACACTGAACACATATGTGAAGGATATTCCGCAATCTGTAACCTTGTTTTCAAAACTTAAAGAGCTGAAATAATTGGAACTGAAAGGCTGTAGTCAAGCGTATGTAGATGTCATAATAATTAATACACATGAATCCTAACTTTAAGACACAGTCTGGTTATACTCGAACATCAACCCTCCTACAAAACTGAGTTTCTAAATACGTCCAATATTTAAACTCGCAAGAATAACTTAGCCACTACAACATAAAAGGGCCCACACATTAACCACCACAAAGCAAAAATATTGCCTCGGAAGCGACAAAATTCAAGAGAAAATAAATAGATACCGGCAAGCTTGCACCTCAATACGGCTCTTGCTTCGGATTTCATTCTTTCTTTCGTTAGATGATTATCTAAATCAACATGGCGGTAACTTTTCTTAAATCGCTCCTTCACAATAGTTGGTCGGCCCAAGTAAGTGCCTTCGTACAGTTTAGCTTCAGCTCCTTGCTTGATTAATTTGAAATCACTCTCAAACTTCGTTCCACCACCACACATGTCAGCCATGCTTATCAACCGGACGAAGAATGCAGCCACAGCACAGACCATACACGACCATCACATGGACGTCAGGAGCACAGATTAATAAATATCTTGGCCAGACTGGAAAATCCGTGGAAACGTAAAACTGCAACGCCATATGTGGCTACTTCGTGGGTTACGGTACGGGCATGGCTCGCTCGCTCGCTGTGGTTAAAGCTTGCGCCTGCATGACTTCAGCAATGCAGACCCCCGCTTTGCCATAACTCTCTCCTTCTCGCCCCCCCCCCCCCCAAAACTAAATGCACCTATTAGGCAATATTGTTTTACGTTATATTTTCTCCGACATACTGCTGCTCACATCAAAATATAAAGTAAGATGATAAGGTATATTTATTGCCTAATACCTGTATTAAGATTTCTATTCAGTAATGATACACCAGTATTCTTGCTGCATGACACACAGAAGAATACTGCAAAAGTGTGTCCACTGCCTTTTTTAATGTACTAAATGTGGTATATGGAAGGGCATCTGAAGTGTCTTGTCACACAATGTCATGATGCATTGTTCAAGCATTGATGTGCTCTAGGCAGGACTTCTTTGTCATTCTTTTAGGATTCACTTTGTTCTCATTATTCTGCCAATTGTGTGGCACAAAATAATTCCTACCCCCTCAACTGGCACCCTTTGAACAGGTCTACATATACAAATCCCAATGTTCAAACATTAACACTAGTGTGAAAAAGCAGAACAAATGAGAAACAACAATATTTAGGGTTTGTGTAGCAGCCATACTATAAGGACATAAATACATATATTTGCAGTTGGTTTTCAAATGGTTAACCCTTCAAAAAACAATGTTTCTTATAATCAAGTACCCATAGTGTATTTATGTGCTTCATATGGTCCTCACAATAAATTGCGATAATTTCCCTAAACAATATTAACCATTTGATCCTAGTAAATCATATGGACTGTGTTCTCTGTGAGGTAACAACTGGATTTTTATATAGCACTTAAATGCACTGAAGGATTATCAATTCTTCTGACACATAACAAAATAGTGTTTTTCACATTCATTCAACATAAAATTTTATGTTAGAATTTCACGACAGGAATCAAGAATTTATGAAACAGCAGACAGCACATACAGCAAAATTCCTTCAATCCTACTCGCATGGCACTGGACAGGTGCCAAATTATTGAATATTCCAGATTATCAGACAGTACCTATACTGACTTGTGTCTAACACAAATGAGTATGAGGGATATGTCCTGGAGGATAAAGGCAGCCAGTGTGTAGGACTGACAACCTTACCACTTTCATGTGCCAATTATCTAGAAGTTCTGGGAGCCTCAACCTCCTGAAGCCCTAACAGTCAGTCCAGGCCTGTAATGGGATAGCTTCAGCTTGTACCTATACTGACACAAGTTCTTACAGGTAATTTTCTGTTACAGCTCCTATACTTGGGCTGCACAATTAATGAGAGGAGTATTCCACTCGGATATCTGCATCATCAGCTGTCAGGGTTATCAGACTCGTCTTCTGTGTTTTCTGGAGTTTTCGTAGCTGAAGGTGATAGAGCAGAACACAAGGGGCCAGGAAATACCAAAAGAGTTGATGTACAAACACTCTTTGAGGCCTTTTGCACATGTCCATGAAATCTGCCTGCCTCATTGATGAAATTTTATTCCGGTAAAAAGCAAAACTTCCAATCTTGGGACCACTCTCCACAAATGCCAGATTACCATGATTCCCGTATTATCGAATGTCGGATTAAAGGAAATTTTGCTGCACTGCACAGTGCTGACACCTGAAATGGCTCATCATGTAATGGGTAATTCCTACACCTTTATAGCAACTGTACTGCTAGTGTGTCACAGTCATCCTGAACAAAGAAAATGAGACAGGACATATTTCAGGTATAATTTTATAAATATGTCTTCCAGTAAATAAAATCAATTACTTTTCCATAATTGCATCTATGTAGAAAAGTAAAAATTTTGGTGTATACTGTCACAAGTTAGTGGCAAGTAAAAAAATTAATATCACATACATATACACATATACATCCCAAATGTAAGCACAATAATAACACTAAACGTAACTGTTAGAGGCTAAATGCAAGTAGTAAAAAAAAAATAAATAAATAAATTCCAAAATGGAAGAGGAATACACTGGGGTCTCTTGTTGTTCTTCATAGATGTAATGACTGAAGGCATTACCAGTTTTTTTAATCTTTTCTTTCGTTTTAATGTCACAAGTCATAATTGAATTACATGCCAAAGTAATCAGTTACAGCGTGCAGCAACACTGACTGGGCCACTTCAAGGGTTCTGCAGGCTTCTGTAACATCACACACTATGTAACATTCCTCCCGAACTTCAGTTTGGATCAACTTGGGCCGTAGTGCTTGCAGCATTGGTGCTAGTGTTGGTTGTGGTGGTAGAGCCTGTCTCACTCTGCGGTGAGGCCTCCCCAATATTGAGCCACGGTAGTCGCCTCTGCAGTTCCAACCTACAAAGTCAGCTGCAAACTCGTTAGATCAGGGTGACACAAATACCGTGTTCTGCTGGAAAATACTGTACAATATTCTCCTGCATCTTATGGTCTGAAGGTTCTTCAAATTAGCAAAACATATTTTTTTCTCCTCAATTTGCCTTCTGAAACCTTGGTGAGTTTATGGTTCAGCATTTCTAATGGTCCGTGAAATATGGTATTTAACATCTACTTTAACCCTTAAAAGCACTGTGGAAACTATATGTACCATCTGCTTTAACATTAAACACTCTATATTTTGCCTATCCAGTGCATTCACATGTTCTGCATGATCCTCACAACAACAGCAGTCTTTTCGCTAAACAGCAACCAGCATTTCAGAGAAACGTCATGCCTGCATCATCAGGGTACAATGCTCACAACTTACGATCTTCCCTCAAAACAACAGACTATACATGTGTTTCATACCATACAAGATTCCTGGTAGCATTACTTTGTATATATTCATCTTCAGTGTTTTGGAAAGTAATCAAATCATATTACAGATTTGTTTTGTTAGTGTTATGTGGCAAAAAAGCCTAACATAACATACTACTGTGTTTCATGTTGTTCATTTCTGTACATATAATTATATTACGACAGAATTAAACCAACAAATAAACAATATTAGGTTTTTATTTTATTTTTACTTTAACTTTTTCCCACATGTTTTGGCATTTTATTGCCATTTTCAAGGGGGTTACCTTAATTACATAAAACTTTTTCAGCGTGCAGTAACATGTTACTAGTGTGTACTGACGAAAGTATGGTTTGTGTGTAACAGAGTGAAATGCTGGAAAGTTTAAAACATGATGAAGATGTTATACCAAAACAACGGCTACAAGATTCATAACATTTTAGATGTTTAATGGGAAAAGCTACAGGTGTTGTCGTTAAAGATGACTTCATCCTTGAACCTATTTGCATCCTGTCACAACACTTCTCAGTCTACTAATCCTACCCCAAAGTCCATGCCTTCAGCCACTAACTTTCCAAATTTAATGCCAGGTTGTGATCACTCAGTGTCACATGTTTGCTCTCCCTGTCATGTGACATCTCTTCTGCTAGGCAAGAACTGAGGTTCTCACCATAGGGATTATGCAGATTGCGGTGCTCTGGAATGTGATGGCATGTAGGCTGGAAGAAGTGGAATGGAGGCAGTAGGATTCTCTGAAATGTTGGTACATTTCTGTCAGGCATATGGTGTAACATCCCAAGCAGTCTTCAAGTATCCTACTTCATAGCATCTAGCAACAATGGATGGCAGAAGTTTTATTATTTTCACACACCTAAGTGACTTCCAATTTTTTAATTTCCATACAATTTAATGCGTACAGGTTAGGAATGAGGTTGGAAATGAAAAGAATGGGAAACGGTTAAGAATACTTGCAGTATGAAAGATGACTCACCTGTATCTTGGATGACTGATGGCATAAACGTACGGGTCTACGCATGCAACAAGTTTGCAACTTAATGCTGGAATCATGCTAACTGCAGGTGTCAGGAGAGCTCTAGAACATCCATAAAAATTGCAAACTGTGTATAAACATGCGGCATTTGGGCCTCTCACAGCAGTTGTCACATCTCTGAAGACCTGAATCTTCACTTATTATTACCTGCTACTTTTTGTTACAATCAGGGAACAACATTATGACTGTTAGAACGAATACCACGACAAATGGAAGAAACTGAAAAATGTAATGATTAGCAAAATTTTACATTCATACTGCAATGCAAAAATCATTATACTGAATGCATTTTCAAGATAACTACAGTTTGCTGTAAGATTTCACTATAAATGAAGGAACAAGGAACAATGAGCCATAACTGATATAGTTACATCATTACATACTGGTTTCCAAATGCTCCAATGAGGGCCATCACAGCATACGGTGTCCATGACAACACAAACAGAAAACAGATGCTGATGGCAGCTTTAGTTATCCGAATTTCAGTCGATGTCTGGTTCTGCTGCTGATTGCTACGCAAGGAATCCACATGCATCTTCTTAGCCTGCAAACACAAACAGTACTTGCAATACTTACACGGCATCAGGAAAAGCACATAATTACTACCTGGTCTGCACAAATGCAGGTGTAATTTCCTAAAACAGGGAGCTAATCTTCTTACAAATATCTGTTGCTTACCACAGACCTGAAAGAGACCACACTGAGATACTACGCATTACAAACTTTACTCTGTAATCTTACCAATATGTATCGCAGCCACAGCAGCTAAAGAGATGTGCAAATAGCAGTAGAGTTTTTGGATGCAATACTTATAGTCATTGCAAATCCTGTTTTAAGATTACATCAGTAAATTTTAATTTTTGAAAGTGTAATCCCTTCTTCCAAGTTTTAGCTACTACACATTGTGATACTGACAAATGCCAGTGACTCTGACAGGCAGCTATCACTGTGTTACTGACAGGCAATATTTAGGTTTGAAATAGTACCAAATGTCCAAGATGTCAGGTGACAACAAAATACTTCATGCAAACACTAACACTATTTGGTTCATTTTTTCATGCATAGAACAACACATGAATGGGTTATAAAATGACACACACACACACACACACACACACACACACACGCACACACACACACACACACACACACACAGGGTGTCTTCTGTATGGTGTCCCTAATCATGGAAGCTATGACGTCACGTCCCAGCAGATGCAGGCATTCTATGCAATAAAGACGCCGTTATCAGGGACATGACAAAAGAGGCAACCTGTGCGCGTACATCCTGTATAATCTGCGCATTTTTTTTACACTTGAAACATGGCTCAACTGTCATCATACGTAAATGATACAATAAAAAAACGTTATTAACTAAAATTTCCTAGCATGTGCCCCAAATTTTCATGACTATGTTCCCCTGGACCCCATCTGGGGCCAACTAAATTCAGTCCACATGGTCACACCTTGTTTGCTTAAGAGCTAACACCAGTATCTTCTCAACTGTGCTTGAAATCCTGGAAATTTCAAGAAATTATTCACTAAGTCTAAAACCAACAACTTAACATTTTGGTATTGGAAGTAATACATATGTAACATGCAGCGCAATGGTCAAAACATCAAACACCATAAAAATGTATTGGTTCTTATGCAGCCCCCTTACGCAGGGAGCTTTTAAATTCTGGTCTTCTGCATATCACTAAGGGTATTTAATCCCAGCACCAGAGGGTCAATCAAAAGAACATTCTCATAATATCAACACAAATTCATTAGTAAACAATGCTTCTTGTTTACAACATTTAGTTACATGTATCTAGACTCATGAAAAAGTTGTTTCATTCATGTCAGGAAGCACAGCAGAACACCACATACAAAGATCAACCACTCACTTGCTCACGCAGGGTCTTCTCGTGGTTAACCACATGACTGACGATCTGTGAGTAGAAATAGATGATCAGGCTCATTGGCAGCATATACGAGAATATGAAGATTGTTACCACAAAGAACTGGTTCTCCGGTGTTGTTGTCAAGTAATCAAAGGTGCAGCTTGTTAGAAAGCCCTCTGCAACATCAAAATGTGATATTCAATTATCTATTTAGCAACTTAATGTCACTGCTTAAAATACATGTACAAGACTAAATGAAATACAATATCAAATGTTGCACCAACAGTTCTCTAAAGCTATGCCATATCTGTTGACCAGTGAGTAATTGCTGTGACTTTCTTCTGCCAAATTTTCAAAGACATTGAAGCCGTTAAATTATATGCGGTTCTGACAATGGTACACTGAACTGATGACTGAGAATTCAAGTCTTCTGGAATATGACTGTGTGTTGCTGTCTGAGTGGTTCCCAACATTCTGAACGTACCGTGACCCTTTGAAATGCTGGCAACTACTCACCCAATGACACAGCTTTGCTTCCCATAACACTTCATCTTCAGCAACACTGTCACGAGAACCACAAACCTTGCATAATGAGGAACTTCATAATTCTTAATGTTCATCATACTGTTAGCATGATTAAGATAACAAGGATGAGACAAATGCATATGAAATCATAGTTGGAAAACAAGAACATTGGACACCTAGGAGTAGGTAAGGAACAGTGTTAAAATTAATCTTGAAGAAGCAGGATGCAGTAAACTGCCACACTTGTTACTTACAGGTTATCACAGCGATATACAACTTCACTTTTCTGACCTGATCATATAAGTCTTGTGTCCACATCGACACTTACAATTGCACTACCTACCATCTTCCTTTACTTTCACACCACAGCACCTACGCTGGCTCTGGGGTCTATCAGCTCCTGACTAATGAATCCCAGAGGCTCCTCTCTCCAGCAGAAAGCAGCCAAAGGGAGATACCATCTAACCCACCAGGTGCCAAGGCTATGAAACAATGGAGCTATACCTCCACAAAGCAAACAATCCTCACAGTAAGCTGTCCATTTTCCACCTTCCTACCATTTTTCTTATGCGAGATCTTTCTTATGACAGCTTTGGAAACCTCACCTGGTACAAATCGTCCCCAGATGTCCAACATTGGCATGATTGCCCATGGTAAAGTATAGGCCCACACAAATATGAGCATAATAAGGGCTCGCCCCTTTGTTACTCTGCCATCAAATGGTCTTGCAATGGTGCTGCAACAGAACCACTCACTGATTACTGTCACAATTATGGCCTGCCATCTCACTGGTGAGCACACATCAGCAACTGAGCTGCAGAAAATACTGTGACATAATGGGGAGGCAGTGACATAAGGATGGCAAAACTGTAATAATGAGGAGCTGCATAAAGCATACTCCACCAAACGTTATTAGTGAGCATAACAGTTGCTTGACAAATTCCCTAGAGATTCAAAGTCTTCTGGGATGCAGTGCTGTTGAGTAATTGGTACCTGATGTTTTCAAGGAACACAGTGCCTTCACCTGCGAGGGTCTAGAGTTCTGAGAACAATCTGGAACTCTAGACCCTAGCAGATGAAAGCACTACATTCCTTTGAAATGTCAGGAACCAATGAAGCAGTGTCATATCCCAAAAGAATGGAATCCTCAAACATGTGACTGTGAACATCGAAACTCACATTGTATTGCTTGGTCAGAGAGTGTGAAGGCGCCCACTTACGTGTATCGGTCATACGCAATGCAGGCATTCGTCAGAGCAGCACCAATGCCAGATAATGATCCAATGAAGGCAAAAATCTGGCAAGCCACATGTCCTGCTGCAAATCCCTTACTGAATGAATTGTAAATGAAGATAGGTGCCTTGGTCATCATGAGAAAGTCCAGTATCGCCAGATTCACCACAAACATGTTCGACGGGGTCTGAAGTGTCTTTGATCTGTATAGAAAATAGCATTAAAAAAATAATGATATTACCAGCATACGCAAGGTTATGTGAGGGAGGTCCACAAAGTAAGGTAACACAATTTGCTGACATGTCTTATTTGGCACCAGTGAACACACTTATGACTCAAGGCACATATAATTTTATACGATTTAGTTGCCGTAAAAGCCTGAAGACATATATGAAGGCACAGTCTTGTTTGTTCAAGCCTCTAATGCCGCACCTTTCTGGAAGGAAGATTGAGACAGATGCAGACATTCATAATGAAGAGCACTGCTGAGCCCAGGGTGTGTATAATCCCAATGCACTGTGTGACTAGACATGGCAATTATGCTACAAAAGCGCTCACACGTACTTTGATTGACGTGTACTATGGCTGGAAACCTTCTCATGAACAAATGTGTTACCTTCCTTGTTCAACTCCCTGGACACACATGGACTATCATTTAACTGTAAGTCATTGTGTAAAACTGTACTGTATCCTATATGTTAACGGCATAATACCACAACAGCATGCAATGGCACAGAACCACTTCAAGGATGTCACTTAGCTGTCACAGTGCTCTTACGTGGAGAAAATCCAAATGACAAGTCCATTGCCAACAAGACAAACAGCAAAGAAGAAGCAGTAGACAAGACCAAGGGAGTAGTGCATCATGGGCTCCACCTCAGGAAACGACAGCCAATGTGATGGGATATGGATCAACTCTTCGGCAGGTACATTCCACCCCAGTAACCGTGGCGCAACCCTGAAACATAGCAGAACTGTTAACATCAGGGACATTCCATGTGCTTCTGTAGCTAGTACAACAGGCAGACATACCAAAGGATTATAAATGTTGAAAAAGACAGAGTGATCATAAAGTTGCAGTGAATTTACAAGTATTTATGGTTTCAAAATTAAAGTCTCATGGGATCTGATACCATGCAGTTTGGTGGGTAGGTACCAACATTCTGGAGGAAGCTGAAATCCCTGCTCCTTCAGTAAGGACAGTTGATAAATATTCTGTATGTGTTACCTGAACTTAGCACAGTGGTTGCTGTATGTATCACCTGCATTAACATGAGAAACTCTTCGTATTTTGCACAAAATACGCATGATTTTCACCCAAAAAAAAACAGCGACTCTTTTCCTAAACAGCATTGACCATGTAAATATGAAGTTCTCACAGTGGTGTTGCTGGAATGTGTTACTCAGCAAATGCATCCTGACATTTATAATGAACATACTGCCTTCATCTTCATGGCTAAGCAGTCCAAAAAGAATTCTTCTTGGGTTGTTTAAACCTGAAGATAAAGGCACTATGATCCTCCGAAACGTAAGGGATTACTTCCCCAGATACATAGAGTCACACTGCAAAACACTGCCATCTCCAGCATTACCCAGTTGGGTCTTCACAGTGCAGATCAACTAAGTTCTCTGTGGGGTAAGATGTGTAATTTTATATTCTTAACATTTTGCACTGTCCACGTATTTTGTCACAGTTTATTAAAAGCCACTTAATTAGGTTACATACACCTCATTATTTTATATTACAGTATCTGCAACATGTTTTGGCTTCTATTGAGCCATCAACAGGGAGAAAAATCTGTATGTTTACTTACAAGCACAGAGTACTACACATGCACCTCTCTGTATACAAGATGTCGACGCATCAAATATAGTTTGCGTTAATAATTCTTTTTTGTTAGTTAAATATTAGTCTCAATATGTTTGGATATAATACACTGATGATTAAAACTGAAGACTAAAATTATTAAATGCTTGTTTTATGTATTTAATAGCCACAGATATTCCTATATATGGTTGTAGAAGTCAGGATTTCATTCAAACATCTATGGTATGTCATCAATCATTCTCGCTGCACTGCTGGAGTGAACACACTTGAACACACTGCACAACGTGTTCATTCCAGCAGTGCAGCGAGAATGATCTTAATCTCCAATTTGAACTATTAATATATTACATCTACACACACATGCGCACACATATTGAGACTAATATTTAACTACCAAACAATTGTAAACATGAATAATATTTAACGCCGCTACATCTTGTAGACAAAGAGACACATACGTAGTGCTGTCTAATGTAACTGCAAACTCAAACATATGTTCCCTTGTATTTGTCTCCCTGACGATGGCTTGATATAAGCCGAAACATGTCTCAGATACTGTAATGTAAAATAACAAGGTGTATAAAACCTAATAAAGAGAATTTTGGTGGATTTTAATAAACAGTAACTTGATATATTATTTACATAAATTCCAGGCTCCAGTAAATTACAGACCCTGACAGAAAGTACTTACAGCAAAAACAGTTACAATTTCTTGTGTGACAGAATTCTCACCTGGCACTGGGTAGCCACACAGAGTAATTTGAATGGTCACTATCCTGGGGTTCCATCCTGTACAGCACTGGAAATCCAGGGCACGAATCACTACTATTATATATATATGTCTAAGCTTGATCCGATTAGATTCCTGTGTCAGCAGATATCACTAACTAATCCCATTCAATGATGGAATTAGTTCCGTTGCTACAGATGAAGCCATGTGAATGTCACGATACAATACACACTGTAACCATGAGAATGTACTTACTAATTAATTTATTTACCTCGATACAAGGCATCCTGCAGTGTCTAGAATATAAGGGTCAAATGCAATGGTACATCAATGGACTTTCACTACACAGACATTCAAATCCTTCAAGCAAGCTATAATATGCACGATACTACAGAAAGATTCTGATTGAATAGTGCTGATACACTTCGTGTTTCAAAAGACTGATCAAGTACATACACCGAAGGATGCACGTGTTACCAACTACATACCATCACGACATATTTCAGAAGAGCAGGTTATGTAAGTATCCATAACTCAAATCACCTTCCAGTGTTTAAATAGATCACAGTCTGAAACAAAGTACGTTTTAACAAATAATCTGAATACTCACAAATAGTTTTAGTGTTTTAGAAATTCAGTATAGATCGTGCATGGAAATGCAGTAATAGCAGGTCCACTCAGCAGCTTATATCCATCACAAAACTCAGTATATTTAATATATTCTATTGTGTGGGCAACTTTGGGGATAAAATTATCTGTGATCAGCAACAAAATTAAACACAAAAGAACTGAGATCTCACCACCTTCATTAAAAAATTAAGATACTATAATCATTTTTTAACATTCCTCTGGATATTTTAAACAAATGAGCCTGATAATAGTAAACTTTGATGCTGAAACATGTAGCTACACTATAAAACAAACAATGTAAATATCTGTATAACCTACTTGGTCTGTTTTATTCAGCATACGTAACAGTATAAATTTTCAGTTCATCTGTCATCCTGCAGTATCTTCCTCCTGCATCTTAAACTTCCATCTTCTTCTCACCAACTTTATCATCATAAATAAATACCATGAAACGGAGACATCATTTTATGTGACAACTATCACTAGTGACTTCTTGTGTGCTTGTGTAAACTTATGAAACTTTGATGTGTCTGAGTGGAAGGATGCGAGGCATCAGATAAAATAATGTTCCAGCAGTGTATGTATTTATTTGTATTTTTTGACCAATTCTATATTCCATGGTCTTTTATTTTACCTTTTGTCGATCATTGAATTTGAATAAACAAAGTATAAAATATAAAGTACAAAGTATGTATGATGCCAGTGTTGATTTGGGTTGACTTTCCGCAACTTCCGTTCCGTATCCCAATCAGTCCCATACAATACCAAAATTTTCACTCCTTAGGATACTGTTTCTTTCCCTTTACTGGGTTTCACTTTGACATCTACATTCTACGTGACTGCAGGCTTCCGCCGGGGTGCTGATGAGATCTGCGCTCTTCTGGGGTATAACGCAGCGTCGTGTGGTAATCCTTTACTGACGTTTCGGGACTACGTATCGGTCCCATCTTCAAGGGCCAAAAAGTCCAAGAAGAGTATACGTGGACTTTTTGACCCTTGATATGACTGATACGTTGTCCCGAAACGTCGGTATAGGATTATCACTCGACGCTGCATTATACCCCAGAAAAGCGCAATCTCATCTACATTGTACTTTTACACTGCATTTACATTATGGGCACACACACAATATATTTCACTCCCCAGGAGTACGTGCACGGTTTCTTTCGCTTTACTTGATTTCACTTCGATATTATGATAGTTTAGTCCAGTACAGGTTAGATTTCGTTAGGTTAGGTACGGTTTGGTTAGGATAGTTCAGGATTATTTACGATCACATAGGTTAGCTCAGGTTAGGTTATGTGATGCTGCCCATATCAACGGCGTCTTCCTTCCCGTAACGGCACTACTCTACACCAGTTCCCGAATTTCTTCGGCCACCACAGCTCCCTGGTGCTTTATATGTTAACTAGAAATTTAAAATCACGGATCAGAAATAGTGACCACGACGACACTCCCCCAAATACGACCATTTCTGCACCACGTGGTGTTTTCCCCCACAAGGTGATCACCTATGTTGGCAGTCTGGTGGCAACAATATGGTCGGATTGTGGGGACGTTGTGTTGATAGCGTCTGTTCGTGGTGCTGCATATGATACATTAAAATGTGTGCGAGACGCAGTTAAACTGCATATACAACGCTACCGCATACGTTGTGGGAAACACATTTTAGTCAAAAAGTATTAACCATTTATGGTTGTCTTTGAAACGATCACAACAATAGCGAGGAGCCTGCCGGAGTCGGTCTAGTGTGCACTTAAAGAAGAAATGTTGACGTCCTGGGCAAATTTGGGACTGTCTTTAGTTTTTGCAGTAATCGTTCCGGAAATTGTGATGTACTATGTGAATCGATATAGGAAACATTCTAAACCAAATGCAGAGCATTTGAATGAGGTTATGTTTCTTACAGATAAGGGGTTTCAGTGTAAAGAACACTGCTACAACAGGTTCATTTGCACGAAAGACTCATGTTCATATCGTCATGTGAGGTACACTTAGCTAATAACTGTTTGCTTTCGCTTACTGTGCGTTTCTCTGCTTGTTTATTGCTGCCATTCTTGCTGAGGAGAATTAGAAGCTTTAAAGTATGTGTTGTACACGTACATAAACGCGTCCACACACACACACACACACACACACACACACACACACACACACACATGTATCCAATTTAGAGTTTGCTGTTGTGTTTAGTAATATTATGGAAGTAATTAAGTTAATTTAGTTATTGTGTGAGTTTTGAGGTTTGTGCAGTGGTGTGGTTGATGATTCCATTTGTGTGGGATATCATGCTGTGTTAATATGTAATTCATTACCCAGTGACACAGCATAATATCCCAAAGGAATGGAGTGCCCTAATTTAGTTACTGTTTTCTAGACGTCTCATTGAGCTGCTGGAAATGGCTACATCATCGCTGGATGTGTGTATGTACTTCATTACAAGCCAAGTATTGTCAGAAACTATTGTCAGGGTGCATAGAAAAGGTGTCAGTGTGAGAGTCATAGCTGATGCTGAGATGGCAGATGGCTCTGGTACTCAAATACCTATGCTCAGGAAACATGGTAAGGAAAAATATTAAAGGTTTTTTGGCATTTTGAACACATAAACAGGAGAGAGTACAGCAGAAAGGTGTGTCCTCATGTATATACGGTGCTGCATGGAGGACTGCTGTCAGGATAGAGGGACAAACGAGATATTATGCAAACCAGTGCATACTGCCTGATCCCTTGTTCAGTGAGGTTTATGAATGTAGATGTTCATGACAGTTCTTTCCTTCCTGACTTCATGTACAGTCAAGACAGTAGCACACATGCCACTTCATATTGGAGAGGGCCCAAGTTTAGTTTTGGCCTGGAGACCAACTACCCTGACCAAGGTTTGTGTGGTTTTCTTCAGTCACTCCAGCAAATGCCCCTTTAGTACCTCAAGTTAGGTTGTAACTACTTCATTCCATATTCATTCCAAGTTATTAGTTACTAATCATTCTATCATTGAGCATTATATATGCTGAATTTTTTATAGCATTGTTAAATGAACCACACCTTCATTGTGAGTCTCACCAGGTGCCCAGACAAGCACAGATCACGCTTGACAGAATGAACAGCAATAGTTTTTGTTTTATTAGTGGCACGAGTGATGATGCCCCTTCAGATTCATAGCGCCGAAAACTGTAGCAGAAGCACGCAACTTCATGCTCTTGACTCTTGTGAAGTCAGCCCAGGCTTGCAGACTTACTGCCAGGGACTTTATGGAAGTATTGCTATTATAGCTGAGGTATATAGGTTTATTCTTTTCACCTCCTGTTAGTTCATTGTATACTTGTTCCAAGTTCTCAGTTCTCCTTGTCATGTACAATTTTCTTGCTACAACACTGACCTTTCTACCTTCAGAATGGCAGCAGCAGGTACCTGTGTGCCTAACCAGAGCCCACATTATCATCTTAATATTCACTGCTGCTGGAACCTCGGGTCTCATGTGATTTTATTTTTGTTTACAAAGGTACTTGCAGTTTGTATTGAATTTTATTTCAGGCATCCCAGTTCGCATGAAGAAATCGCCTTTTCTGATGCACCACAAGTTTCTTGTGATCAATAAGACCATTCTTATAAGTGGTTCCACTAACTGGACAAGCGCAGCATTTGCAGGAAACTGGGACAACATTATAGTGACTTCTGTGCCGGCCCTTGTTATGCCATTCAGTCAGCATTTCTCCCAGCTGTGGAAAGAATTTTCAGAAATGGATCACAAATTGCAAGTTTGAGTTCAGGGACAGCTACATGCCTCCTTTCTGGAGGAACATGTGGAATTGGAGAGTTATTTTACTATTATTTAATTTTTTGGAATTGAAACTGCATTTGTTACAAGTATGCATAAGTTCCTGTACAGTATGCATAGCTTTTTAATGATGTTAACACGTTTGTGACAGACTGTGCTAAGTTATTTGTATATAATTTCTGGTATGGTTTGTGGTGACAGATAAAGATGAGTATGGAGCTTTGGTGGAATGATACTTTCAGGGAAAACCTGAGGTACTCAGAGTAAAACCTGGCCACTTATCCCACATAGGCTTCGGATTGAACCTGGGCCTCCACAGTGACAGGCCAGCAACTAACTGCCTAAACCACAGGATTGCCACCCTTCTGTTTGTGTGACAAATTCCCTATCATGCCCTTGCCATTTTATATTGCTCTTTGTCTTGGTAAGTTCCACCTTAGTTTCATGTTCTAAATCTTCTTTGTGATTACTTGTGCTTTAAAAAGTGTTCATCCTATTCTGTTTTGTTATTTATTAAACTATCTTTAACTTACGTCTAGATTTTTAGTTCTTATTCCATCTGGTGGCTTCCCATTCTGTACTTTTTTAAAAGTCTTATCTGTTTCCATTAGTCTAGTATTACTTGCCTCAGTCCGTATGTACATCATTTTATTTTAGGACTTTCTTTAAATTTGGTTTGACAAGAGGTGACACATAGTTTAGCTTGACACTGTATTGTTTTGTAGGGTGACAATATTTCAGAGGAAATAGTAACATTCGTCTTGAGGGTTGAAGAGTCCAGGTTGATACTGAAACAGAGTGATGTTGATTATGTAGATGGTGTGCAAGAAATTAACTGGAATGGGAGAGGAGACAGTCATATATTGCTGCAGATCCTCCCCATTTGTGGGTTTGCACATTACATTTTGACTTACTCACAGCGAAATCATTCCAGTGAACGCAAATACAAATTATTTCATGTTTATTAATCATTAATTTACATATTATCACGTTTTGTGTGTTTTGTTCCCCTAACTCCATTTTTCCCATATGGCCATAATTTCATATATTGCAGTTTAACTATTTGTGGGATTTTTCCAAGAGTGTGATTCCTGTGAATAGTGAGGGTTTGCTGTAGTTTAATCCATATCTTCTTCTAGACCAGTGCCTTTTGTTATCTTGTAAAAACTGTCTCTATCATGTCGTATAGTATGTAGGCCTATATTCTCACTCTAGAAATTAATATTGTCAGTTTAATGTACATTAATTAGGCCAACTGAACATTCGTAATTACCATGCCTGTACCCATTCATTATCTTTGTGTCGTTATTACAGACCAACTAAACTATGAAACAAGAAGACAACTGTCACTCACATGTACAATACCACACAGGGAATTGTTATAAATGAACAAATTGTTACAGGCTGGCAACACATACAGCTGTTCAGACAGAACTTTCGTTAAGCGTTAATGTGACAGATTCCTTGGTAAGGACACATGTTCTCATTACAGATCCTTGGTAAGGACACGTGTCCTCATTACATAAGCTTACATTTCCTTTGGTCCCATATTTCTGTTATAGTGTGTTTATTTGGGTGAATGAAGTTCAAATAATGCTATATATCAGGGCACTGAAGGATCCAGAATTAAGTTCACTTGGAAAATTTTAGACCCCAAAACCCATATTTTACACTGAAGTATATAAATAAGTTTTGGAGATGACACCCCTGAATGAGGATGATTGAAGTGTTATGGGCTGTGATGTTGTGTCACTGGGTGAGTGGTTGTTGGCATTTCAAAGGATTGTGGTGCCTTCATCTCCAGGTTCAAACAGTCCAAGAAGCCTCGAGTCCTCAGCAGCATTGCTGTCAGAACCTCAGATCTGTCAAACCTTCGGACTTCAACATTTGACAGAGATAAGTGGTTAACTTTACAACTCTCCTGCTTTACCCCCCCTGGGGGGAAAGAACCCCTAGTAACCAGTGGATAGGAAGGTGTGTGGATCTCAGAGTCATGCTGGATGTTTTGGAGAAGAGAAACATTTCTTGCTCCTGTCAGGAACTGAACCGCAGATTGTCCAGCTGGTATGGATGTCTGTATTATACAGAATGATGATAACATGTTGAAGGAACCCAAACAAATTACCATAGTTGCTCCTGTGGGGCCTGTATCGAGCCTACAGTTGCTTACATGCACCACTGAACTTAGCTCCCCATATGCCAGCAGTAGCCTAGTGCTGGTGAGGCCAGTCATGTGACAGGTTCTGGGCAAGTTGCCAGACAAAGAGAGGTACTCTGGTGCTCCAGGTTGGGGGTTGGGCATAGGGTTCATAATCCTGTTCCCATAAAAAAAACCTTACTTTGAGAATTGTCAAACTGTTTTAGCTGGATGAGAGAGGAATATAACTGAGGCAGTTGAGGCCTGAATTGGGCTGTAGTACCAGAGGAGGAGGAGGAGAAGCAAGAGAATTTTTGGGTACTGGTTGAATCCTCATTCCAAACCAGGTGCACACCCAGAATTCTTCCTTTGGGGGAGGGGAGGGAGGGCAGCCCAAACCCTGAGGCTATATATGTAATTTATGTTTGATTTTAAAAATTATGTTACAAAAATCATGCTGTAAGTACAACATAACACCATTTGCAACTGTGTTTATATACATACAAATATAACAACATGTTCCATGACTCAATCACAGTGCCCCGTCTTCTTGTTTTTTTAATTTTATTAATTTAGTTTTCAAAATTATAATGTACTGGTCATCAGCCGATTTCAGGGACTGATTTAAGCTGAAGGGGAAATAATGTAAACATTTTGATATCATAATATCTACAAAAATCTGTGTGTTTTAAATTTCAGTTTTGGGGGTTTGGGGGGGGGGCTGCAGCCTGGCAGCCCCCTCTTGGGTGTGCCATTGTTCCAAGCTATTGTAATTGAATGAGTTAACTTTAATTTCTTGATCTGAGTGTCATTCCTTCTTTAAAGTTTTGTTGATATTGGGAGGGAAAACAACCATATTCTTGGTAAAAACTGGATACTTCTGTTTCAATTAGATATCAGATGATGTTCAAATTCTTGCCATGGTATGTGTAATTCAAAACAAGGGAATTCATTCTGAACATCTGTATGACTAATCAGATACTGTATGAGCACACACATATTAATATTAAATGGACAAACATGAAACATTCACAGCTTTGCATATTTGCTTCATTATTGACACTTACTGCAATATCTCTGTTTACAAACTCTGAAAAGATTCATACATACACTTGACGCATTATAGATGAATTTAAGGCACTTAGTGTGGTAGAAATCATTATTTGAGACTGTACTATCCTGTTTTACTGCACAGATTTAGGAGTTTCATAAAAATCTTATTTTGATGAAAAGTAGCTAGTACTGTTTGAGCTGTTTACATCTTTGCATCTTACCACTCTCTGTTGATCTTGAAGCAAAGATGCTGGACTGATAAGCATGATGTATACAAAGCAATACAGTCGTGTATACTTCTGTACACATGTCAGGAACATGAAAAGAGAGACAAGGAATACATTTGTATCTCAGCCACTTCCAGTTACTTTCTTTAACAGCCTTTTCTACCTTGCAACTAAATATCTTGCCATGAAGACTATAAGGTCATGGGCATACTGTTCTGTGTATTTTTAGCTTTCACTGTAAACTGAAGTCAGGATCAGTTTCACATATTGACAACTTTTTGTGTCTAGGAAAGAGCAAGTGGGAACAGTTGGGTAAGAGATTTAATGGGTCCAGACCCAGTCTGTATGTGGTGGGAAATGTAACAGCAGTAACAAAAAAAATCTACGTTCTCACATCTTACAAAAGTTGTCCAGCTGTGTAATTTTGTTAAATTTCTATGCTTCAGAAGATGCATTAAATGTAGTCTCATGCGGTTATGATTACGTAAAACTAAAACCACATGATGCCACAATATGAGTTGTCAGACCACAGTTATTCTCATGGTTTCCTCCGGGTTGTCAACAACCGACTCTGATACAGTTTCTGTTGTTGGTGTTGTTGCTTCTGGAGTTCCTAGAGCCACTCCTTCAACTACTGTCACGGGTTTTGGTTCTGTAATGTGGTGCTGAATGAGACTGCAGAAAGAAGACGTATTTACTTATATGAGTTGAAATTTTGCATTGTTGGAATGTACAAGGCTTTTCAGATTATCACATATTTTAACTCATTGCTATATAAATAAACATAGTTTAATATGCATATGCACACACATTTTTAATTCAGTGCTGTACAAATAAACATGATGTTGAAGGTACAAACGTAACCTTATAAGAACTTGCAGAATCAGCACAGATTAAATCAGCTTATTCAGTACAAAAGCCCAAGTGACTTAATAAATGCACTCTTTTAAGTTGGAATTTATCTTTTTATGAAATATAGAACACACCAGGCTGCTATTAGGATGTCAAAAACTGAGTTGAAACTGAAAATTACCAGCTGTGTGATGGTCAAATAATTATGTCTGTTTTTACATATAGGTATGAGATATGTGTACAGCATGGCCAATATAAGGTATTTCTGGGCCCTGTGCTGAAAAACATATTGGTCTGTAGGTATGAGTAGACCAGAATGGACAATGCAGATACAGCCTGTGCGCAAAATATGTTTGGAACAAAATGTGGAACACAACCAGCCATTTGGGTCTCCCCTGCAGCTGTATAGATTGCGACAGTGTCTGCGTTTACACGTGTATGCAGGCAGACTGCTGACAGTAGATGTACTCTGAATTACAAATACATCCCGTGACGAGCATCAAATATGGTGTTTTATGGGCTTCAAATGGTATGGTGATGCTTTGAATCCAAACAACTTGCCTTACCTGCGTAAAGGTGACTCCATGGATGTTGGTTTGTCCTCTGGCATAACGTCACCTACCCTAGAAAATTCAATGTAAATTGTACATTATTTATGAGAGTGCACCAAGCAAGGCATTGGTTTGATTGCCTCATGTGGTCATTGGTTCTAAATTACAGGGTGTTTAAGTATAAGAGATCAAGACTGAGATATGAGCTGTAGTTCTGTAAGCTGTGATGCTAAATTGTACAGAACTCATTCTGGTCTTACACCTTTCATGACCACAGGACTGTCAGATAACAATACCAGTTGAGCCTAACCAGCCTTTATTATGCTCTGGGTGGCAATCATACACCGTTCGCATTTCAGTGCCTAATGTACATTTCTGGAGTCACATCAATTAATAAAGCTGCTAATACTGACAATTATTCGTAAAACACACACACACGATACATTAAAATATTGCACAAAGAATTATTTTCCACACCTACAGAAATCAGTGCTGTGGTACCAAAGGATGACTGCAGTTGTCACCCAGCATAATGTTGAGAAAGTCAAGTGATCCATATAGTTGTCAGCCAATAACATGCAGTGTAATGGGCGGGCTGCTTGAATTGCACTGTCTTACTGGTGTACAGGCACACAGTGATCTCACTGTGCACGGGAGAGTGCAGAAGCATTATTTACTGGTATACTGTATGTGTGTTTTAGATTTAAATGCTGTTTTAAAAATATGTGCATGTATGGGAAATCTTTTTAACTTGTCAGCACTGTTTTAATATATTATATCACTGTTAGGAATACTTTTAAATACATTGAGATATTACCCTTTGTGACAATGAGCGTGAATTGCTGAGGACTGGAATGTGTATGTATTAAGATTAATGATTGGAGTGTAATGGAAATTGGTTGGTTGTAGTTGTAATTAGTTGCTTTAGTGTTGAATGGCACATGCACAAACTTAGCAGTGACATGAAATTCATGTTTAAGATGCAGTACTTACACGTCCAAGATGAGAATGTAACTAAGAGGAATGAACATTCACTGCTGGTTTAAAATATATGAGGAAAGAAAGGTTATGATGAATAGCTTTAAAAAGAGAATGAAAACAGAAACACTTATGGCTAAGTGACTGAAATTATTACAGCTTCATATTCCTATGAAGCGTACTTTATTGCTGGCCAAAAGATTATCCATTACTGTCAGCTAACCAGAAGTAAGCGCTAACACTCCTAACACAAATGTCTGCCACTGGACACAATTTTCAGCCAGTTCCGTTTGCCTTATACCTTGATGGACAGCAAGCAGCCAGATTCCTCCAGCTCCATTCTTTTCCAAACTTCTCACCATCCTCCAGGCTCTGTGGAAGATGCTGATTTAGTGTCTCAGGTAGCAGCAGACTGCATGCGCCACCTGCCACCAACAGCGACCCCATTACTATCAATGGCAGCACAAGTACCTCGTCCCCCTGTAACATGTGACACGGTCATAACAATATGGCTGACATACGGAACTCGACTCTCTGACAGTGGTGAAGGTTTGAGTTATAATCACTGTTGGTCGTGCAGGTGGTTACCATACCAACACTGTGGAGTATGCTGCTGCTTGCTTCAGGGCAGAGGAACAGCAGCAGGTTTGCCTGAAACGTCTGACTACATGGTATCACATGCCACAAGACTGTAATCTTGACCCTTGTTGTATGAGAACTTCAAATTTTACATACTGTTGATAGACGTCAATTACAAAAAATTGTCACACTGATATTAGGGTGCTTTGCATTTTTGATCAGTATAAATACAGAATATCTTAAACTTATTAGAACCAGTATTATATAATATATTATTATTATTATTATATGGGGCCGCGGTGGCGCAGTTGGTTGAGGCACTGCGCTACAAACCGGCAGGTCGCGGGCTCGATTCCCGATGGTGTCAGTGGATTTTTCATTGACATAATCCTGTCGGTCGCACTATGGCCCTGGGGTCGACTCAGCCTCTAACAGAAATGAGTACCAGGAATATTTCCTGGGGGGTAAACGCGGCCGGTGCGTATGGCTGACAACCTTACCACCTTCATGTGCCGATTGTCTAGAAATCTGGGAGCCTCAACCTCCTGGAACCCTGTGGGCCTGTCCAGGCCTGTAATGGGACTGCTTTACCTTTTATTATTATTATATTATGTAATATAAAACAATATCTTAGTTTCAGCAGCTGTGAAGCAGTTTGCAGGTTAGTTTTGATGTGAGGCACTTAGGGTGGTGAATATTCGTAAGTTCGTCTTACGGATCATGACACTGCGTAGTCCAGTAACTGGTACCACGTCGCAGGGTGACATACTGCCTCCATCTTCAGAGTAGTCCTCCTATTGCTAACTTTGTCCCAAGTTCAAGACGGGAATAAAATAAAGAAGTAAAAAATACTGTCTCTGTAAAACTGAGTGGAAAATATTTTTATAACTTCAGTATCTAGAATAATAACAATGTCGGTAATACGGTTTAGTCTCAGGCCTTCGCGATGATAAGTCATAATCTGGCTTAAAAGTTTTTCTCAAGGACATTCTTTGATGAAGGCTTGAGTTTTAAGTTTTTGTACTTGCAATCCGGATTTGTGATTGGCGAAGACCGCCCACTGCTATGTCATTTCAAAGCAAACCCATTACTGAATAAATACAAATTACGGACTCGAATGACGGAAGCGTACGATTATTCTGGTCTGGCGCGGTTCGTAAAGGAGCTGCATGCATGACCGAATGCCGAAACAAGCAATGTGCGATGTAAAACTTACACGTCTGCTGTAATGACTTCTGTGAACATCGCGTTCACAATTTGTTGTCGGAAAACTGCACATGTCTGAAATTTAAAATCGTTCTAAAGGATTAGCGCTGTCTAATATGTGGAGCCGTTATAAATATTGGTGGAATGAAAACGAAATTTTGTGCGCGAGTTTGGGACATTCGTAATATGAAAAAAAAAAAAGATATCACGAAATTGGCTATATTTACAGAAAAATTGTGTGGATTCATGTTAGAAATTTGCATTTAAATTTATAATAAAATGTAGAGTTAAATCGCTTATGCATAAGTCCTCTAGTTATGTGTGCTAAATAAGCACGCCATAGAGTTCTTGACGGATTCTAACGACACTGTGCAGTAATAAAGACCATTGGTATTTTGGGCAGTGTTCGTCATATCTGGCTGAGGAAACCACAAAACTTCGGAGAACGGCTCTCTCTCCGTGTTCAGGTCCAAAACATTTCCAGGTTAGGTTCCCCCTCTTCCATTCCTACCTGAAGACGGAAGCAGATCCAGTCATCGAAACACTGTAGACCCTTTACCTCACACTATGGACGATTTCCACGGTATTAGTCACGCCTATAGCCTATAGGTTCCATTTAACTTCCACGCACCTTATTTAAGACGACGACATTCCCCACACTCATGCCGCTTTTTACGCGACGCCATTTGCTTTATCACTTGTTCTCTACGTGTTTTTGTTGGCGGTTTATTGTTTGATGTAGTTTCCCTCATGTTCCCGTGCTGCCTCTGCAATTGGCCTTGCGGCTGTTGTCTCAGTACATTAATAATAAAGAAGTGAGCTGAACGGAATTGCATAGTGACCATAAAGTGGACGGACCCGTGTAAGCCGCGCAGTCCCTGGAGATGTCAATCGATATGGAACTTCTTATCGATACCGGGCACGTTTGTATCGAACCATGTTATCAGCTTTAGGCATTTCCAGCAGCAATGCACCAAACTAAATTCCGTTTTAAACATTTTAAGGAAGCTTTTTGCTATGTGTGTGTTATTTATTTATTTATCTATCTATTTATTTATATCTGTTATTTCAGGCTTCCGCCGACATGTTGATGAGATCTGCGTTCTTCTGGGGTGTTACACAGCGTCGAGTGGCAATCCTTTTCTTGGACTTCTTGATCCTTTAAGATGGGACCGACAGGTTGTCCCGAAACGTCGGTAAAGGATTACCATTCGACGCTGCGCAATACCCCAGGAGAGCGCACTTCTTGTTTATTTACAGTTTATTTAATTACGCCCACAAAATGTAGCATCAAGTACTAAGATGAATAGCCAATTATAAATTCCACAAAAAGGTGGAAGGGCGGTCTGCCTAGCCACACAGCGTCACGTAGCACAACAAGGCTGTTTAAATACACGTTCGTTGCTTCAGGGTGTCAGATGGTGTGACACCTTGGCATTCAGGGACACAGGGCCATAGGGACACGGCTACAGGGACACGGGGCCACAGCGACACAGAGCCACAAAATCGTCAGTGTTCTTAGACGCGAAGCATAATGTTCTCTTTTTTTATATTGTTCATTTCCGTGCATATGCACAAGAATTTTACAGAAGATTTTAACATTTTGTAAACTGTCTTTACCATTTTATAATTTCTACCTAACGCACATCTTATGCAATTTGTAATAATACCCCCTGATGATGGCATAGGTATTTGCCGAAACATTTTGGGGAACTAAAAGACAAAGTTTGGTAAATAAACGGTAACACTGTACGTAAGTTGGACCAATACTGTTGTCTCTTACATGACACTCTGCAATCCGATATAAATTTGTCACCGTTTGTGATGAACGTTCTGTAACCATTTTGAAGGTAGCTGAAAAGCCGGTAAATTTCTGCCAGACGGCAAGGCGTTGCATCCCGGATGACAGTGATCGCAGTCAGTGGGAAGCTTCCGCAAGCCAGTACGGCACGTTGCTAACTAACTAACTAACTAACTAACTAACTAACTAACTAACTAACTAACTAACTAACTAACTAACTAACTAACTAACTCCATGGAGCAGAGGCCTTCTTGAGAAGCTAACAGTTTCTCAGCTAGTCAAGAAATTCCCTGCATTTTATGGAACCCGAAGGTTCATTACCGCATTCACAAGAGCCCGCCACCTGTCCCTATCCTGAGCCAGCTCAATCCAGTCCATGCCCCATCCCACTTCTTGAAGATCCATTTTAATATTATCCTCCCATCTATGCCTGGGTCTCCCAAGTGGTCGCCCTCCCTCGGGTCTCCCCACCAAAATCCGGTAGGCACCTCTCTCCTCCCCCATACGTGCCACATGCCCCGCCCATCTCAGTCTTCTCGATTTGATTACCCGAATAATATTTGGTGATGAGTACAGGCCGTTAAGTTCCTCGTTATGTAGTCTTCTCCAATCCCCCGTCGCCTCGTCCCTCTTAGGCCCAAATATCCTCCTCAGCACGTTGCTGCAGTGTTAAAGTGCTTAGTGTGAAGTGATATTGGATTGACGCCTTTCATCATTCGGGATAAGTTAGCGCGCAGGAGAGTGCAAATGTGTGTAATGCGGGCACACCGCCTTCATTTACAGTTGAGACGGAGGGCGAGACGGCAAGATAAGTAAGTAGTAGAATTCGAGCGTTGTAATTTCGCATTCTGTGATGACAGACAACTGAAACCTTTCTAAAAAGGCACATTTTTCTTTCACAGCTCTGAATTTATGACATCGACCTGAAGACTTTTCTGAAAAGATCTCCCGCCATTGCTCTAAATGTGTGAGAGAAACTTCAACAGCTTTCTATAAAAATCTACTCCCTTGTGTGATCTGAGGTTTTTACAGAGTTGTTAGTGAAGATGACTGTTTTATCGGACGTGACGCCTTACGAAATGTTGACTTTGTTATCGAAATTTCATAGGAGAGAATTCTCCCTCGCCTACACTAAACATTGAGGCATCGAATACCCGAAATGTCGGCCGCAAATTACAAATCAACACGATGTGATATTCCACTGCTTCCTTCATTGATGACTATTAGTGGCAGCGAGGAAACTTCCTGCACTGAAGACAGAAGCAGCAAACCCTTCCAAGCAGTTGGTGTCTTTCTACGAGTCTTCACGGCGTACAGCCACAGTAACGCTGGTTACAGTCACAGCGTCCAGACCGGCTCTGGGATCCGTCCTGCCTCCTATACATGATCTATCGGGTGCAGCCCCCTAAAGCGAGCGGTCGGGGCTTGTCTTTAGTCGCTTACGTCTGCCAGGTCCGAGATGAAGAATGAGTGGAGCAATACCTCCACTTCCACATACAACTTCACACGACATGTTGAACAGTTGCAACTGTACCTTATGAGATGTGAACATAGTATGGACTAACATCCTTAATATTGAACCCATCCGAGATTTTATCCACCAAATTAGGCCAAATATTTTGCTAAATGTCCATCCCATTTTAACCCCCTGGTCCAACAAATCGGAAATTACACTCTAGCCGACCTGAACTCTTTACACAAAAGGAACACCGAAACATAGCCTGCTGTAACCAGTTCACCGTCAGGCATAGTGCTTTAGTCTGTTTGTGAATAATGTTGTTTATATTTACCTACATTTAACCTCTGTTTCACGTGCTCGTAGTTAGCTAGATTGGTTATAGGAACAATTTCCTGATTTTTCTTTATGTGCTGCAAGTACTGGCAATATATTTTTTAAATACGTATTAAAAAGAAACATTACGAACTACAGGCGTGAGACACAGCGGAGCCTGAAACATGTTTAGTAAAGTTTCTGTGGAATATATTGCATCCTTCTTCGGTGCAGAAATATCCTACATGCCGCGTGCAACTAATATTCTTTATACATCTCAGGTGCTCGTGATCGGTGTTCATACGAAAGGCGTAGGTTGACAAGTGTGTTAAGGCTGCACAAACTTTACTGGCAATACGACATATGCAAAGATGAAAATAAGAGATAGGTTATCGAATCAGATCCCGAGAAACGTCCTTCATGACGACGTGTTTTTCGTAGGCCTTCCCTCTTCCACCTACTTTTTCACAGCAGGTGTCGAGGTTGTTTTATTTTCATTTGACATACCCCACAGTCGGTAGGACTCCCCTGGACGAGGGATCGGCCCTTCGCAGAGACCTCTACCGGACAACACAAACAATGTACAAGAGACAAACATTCATGCCCCCGGTGGGATTCGAACCCACGATCCCAGCCAAGCGCTCGGCAGCAGACCTATGCCTTAGACCGCGCGGCCACTGGGATCGGCTGATCACGTGTTATTAGTAAATTTAACATCTCTCGGCCACCTGCGGGGCTGCTAGCCCCTCGATACAGAGTCCGCTCGCTGAAGTGAGTCAGTGTCTACTCACACACACACACGTGCACACAGTCTGCTGTATTACGTAGCATAATGCCAGTTTAACTCTGTTCTCTCTGAAGGCAGGGCACACATGTCTGCAGCTCTTTCTGCCAGGTTAAATGCGCGAGTTTGCTGTAACATGCAGGGCTGTAAGCCTTCATACTGGGGCTTAAAAGTTACAGCCCGCCCAAACGTACACGCCGCTTGAAATTAGAATATTACACACTCTAATAACTTCGTGTCATCTCCAATAAAATGCACACCACAAGGAGCACCTTGTTACGGTGGAGCTGTAAGGTGAAAAAGGCGCGCTATGATGTGAACAAATTACGGTGTGCGACGGCAGGGATTTAGTTAACGGAATTTCATTTTGAATACTTGATAATGGGAGAACACTTGTGAAACATAAGCGTACATGGGGGGGGGGGGGGGATGAAAGTAAATCTCAGAACGTGTGTGTGTGTGTGTGTGGACAGGTATTTAGCTAAGGAAAGGGTAAAGTGACGGGATATTTTGAAAAGTCAGGGCGCGAAACAGGCAGAAGTATTTTGACTAGATGAGCAACTATTAGCTTGTCAAGAAGTTTTAAGGTCTGTGGAAATAATTACAGCTTCCTAGGGCACGATATAGAATCCACAGGACATTCAGTTTAACCTTTTACAGCCCAGTGGTTACTGTACGTACCGCCAGGTTTAACATTCAGCAATTCAACGTTCTGCCCACGCAGTGTATTTATGTGTTTTGTGTGGATCTCAGAACAAACAGCGATTATTTCCCTATACAGCATTAACTGACTGGTTTTTATAACCGAGACGGAGTGTGTTTGCTGCGCGGTACGGACTGAATCTTTATGCATATAATTCTACGTTCTGCCCACGCAGTGTATTTATGTGTTTTGAGTGGATCTCAGAACAAACAGCGATTATTTCCCTATACAGCATTAACTGACTGGTTTTTATAACCGAGACGGAGTGTGTTTACTGCGCGGTACGGACTGAATATTTATAATCCAGATTAATTTTGTTGTTCAAGAGTTAAAACAATATTAATTTTGAAGGTGTAATGCATTTACACCACACAGTTCCTATGGGCAATTTGAACATTTTATTCTCTGCTTATACACCATCATTACAGAACTTTTGATACATTAGAAGGACCGGTACATTATGAGCTGAATAACGGGTGCCAGTTCAAACATCGATTGAATTAAAAGAAGAAGCGCTGCTTTCAGTGGTGAATGATAGACGGAGCAATGTTCGGTATGCAAACAATAAGGTACCTACTGGAACATGCGATAGGTGCAACGTGCTTTCTGTGTTTGTCGATAGAGTTCTAGCATTAACAGTGCCCAACGTTTGAATGTTTAAATGAATGAGCAGATTACAAACATCATGTCTGTTCTCATTTGTACTTCTGAAAGTACAGCTTTGTCAGGAACACAATAACGGAATTTGCTATTTGTTTTTCGGTTTTGCATCCCGTTTCCATGCACAGTTGACAGATCGATTGAACGCTGGGAAATTGAGGGATGCAGGAAAATGGTATTACGGATGGTTGATTTGGTACAGTGAGTTAAACACTTCCATGGGCAGTGCTAATCATAAATGCCACCTGGTTTTCAAGACTACAGCGCGTTACAACTCCTGAAAAACGCACCGCTGTGGGACGTAAAATCTTATATCCTGGATTTCCTTACGCGTTTTTATGACGAAATGAACAACAGCATCTCCAGTGGTGACGATGTTTGTTTTTGTTGTTTCAGTCTCCTAATGGTATAAAGCTCCTAAATTCTTGGAAAATTTCCTTCAAATTTTTGTGAAAAACTTCACCAAAAAATACCGGCCACATCGGATTTTCAGCCGTATTTACCAATAGTCAAATCAACTTTTCTTAAGGACGCAAACGCCCGTTTAATATTCCACGACGCTTCTTTTCATTACAATCCAAATTCTTTTCCCGGGGGTAAAGCGGCCGGAACGTTGCGTTGACCAGCCACTCAATCTACAGTTGAAAAGAGCTATACCTCTAATACCCTCTGTGCCTGACCTGACAAGTTTTGTGGCGACCTGCACTTGGCCATTCCAATTTATTACTTCTTGCCCTATTTTTCGACACTATACAGTCTGGACTACTTAAAGCGTCGTTAAACAAAGCAAGAGTAAACAAGAAAGTGATAGTGACGAGAACTCGCCACGGCCAAAGCCTCTGGAGCCACTGACGTAAGGTGCTTTCTTCGGCCAATTTGTTATTTCACGGCTGAGTATGGAGGCAGTACAGCACAGTTCGGCAGCTGCCGAGTCACGCCTTACCAAATACACGACCAGCGGGATGAAGATCGGACCCAGCATGCCGACCACAGAACTGGTGCTCATGCCCAGGCCGCGGACCACTGTGGGGTACAGCTCTGACGCCATCAGCGGCAGCACCACAAAGGAAGAAGAGATACCCATCTTGCCGACACAGTAAAGGACCAGTGTCACCTTGGCGTCTGCAACAGAGACAATAACGGGAGGAATGACCAGAAACTGATGGTTGCTTACCCGCCCTTTATAACACCTAAAGCTTTATGTCTGTTTTTACCTTGATTTCAGGCTTCCGCCGCCATGTTGATGAGCTCTGCGCTCTTCAGGGGTTTTACGCGGCGTAGTACCCCAGATCAGAGCAGATCGCTTCATTTATGTTATTATTATTATTATTATTAATTAGTACTTCAATCAACGTACGCACTTAATAGAATACATTCAGAAGCAAGTATAAAACCGCTACATGTTTCGGCACCGGGATGCCATCACGCTTTTTGTTGGCCTAACACTCCCTTTTTCAGATAAATCCCTGATGATGGCACCCCGATGCCGAAACATGTAGGAGTTTTATACTTAATTCTGAATGTATTTTATTAAGTGCATCAGTTGATTGATGTATTAGTTATAAGAATATGCACGGTGCGAGTAACACAAAACCTCACGGAGTAACACAAAACCTCACGGAGTAACACAAAACCTCACGGTGCGAGTAACACAAAACCTCACGGTGTAAAACAAAACCTCACGGTGTAACACAAAACCTCACTGCTGTGTTCACACTCACCTGCTACTAGACCCTACCTTACATTAGTATAACCCAGTCTGTATGCTTGCAGAATGTAAACTTAAGATGCGTTTTAATATTATCCTTATGTTAGTAAGATTCAGTCCATATGCTTACACCAAGATGTGTTTTAGTATTATCATTTAATCGATACGGCACAGTCTTGAGTGATCTCTCGTACTCTCGTTTTCCGACTAGAATTTCCTAAGCAGTCATCTCTCCTATGCATGCTACATGTTATGTCTATCCTTAATTTAAGAACCGCAGTATTATCTGACGAACAGTCCGAACCATATGGGTCTCCAGCATAATGTTACACACTTCTGTCACTTCGAACCAGCACCCCCGTCAGCACGCCTTTGTCGGACACCTGAGACTCTGTTCTTCTTCTTCCTAAAGCCAGACATGAAAGTGGGCGCTCCTGTTTCAGTTGTTGCCTTTCTAAAGGGGAGACGAAAGATAAAATACCTTTGAACTGAGTGCTAGCAAATATTCCTTGAGTTCAATCTGCTAGTTAGTTCTTCGTGAAGGCAATTTTGATTTCTAAGTATCGTGCCAAAATATTTTAATTTTGTCACAGTTGCGAGGAATTTCTTATGCCCAGACAAGGAGTACGTGTGCGTATGTAATATTTGAAGTTCTCACGGCAGTAAATGACTGGCTGACTGACGGATTGACTGAGTGACTAAGGAACCAAATACCTAAATACTTAACTAAGAAGCGGGGTCCTTATTGACAAGCTGACAGTTACTCAGCTGGTCAAAAAATCCCCAGTATCATATGGAATTAGAAGGTTCATTACCGAGTTTACAACAGCCCCTCTCTTATTTACATCCCGAGCCAAACTAATCCAGTCCATGCCATCCCATCCAAGTCCTTTAATACCCATTTTAATATTATCCTCCCATCTACTCAAGTTATTCCAAGTGCTCTTTTTCGTTCAGGCTTCCCCGCTAAAACCATGTCTGTATTTCCATTCATCCCCACACCTTCCACATGCCCTGCCCATCTCATGACATTCACTGTGCCATTTATATAGCCTCTGTACGTGTAACCCCCATAACGAGGCGTCTTGACGACATGTGCACCCCACAGTTAATTTCGTATTAATAAGAGCAGTGACGCAGTAACGTGCTTCGCGCTGCGGACGGTAAGGTGAGGGGACGGGAGTAAACAAGCAATTGCCTTATCTTAGCGCCTGCAGAGTGACAATTCGAGCACATGCAATACACGGACGCCGGAGAAGTTGCCGCATAGCCACGGCTGACGGAACCTGTGAACTGCTGACCCTCAAGAAGAAGGCAATACAATTTTTTGAAACGTCGGGAAATATTTACCAGTCCGTACGGTGTAACATCCCAGAGGAACTGAATCTTCAAATAAGTGAATTTTCTGTGTTGTATTAGAGGTTTGAACGGCGGTGAAACTTGGTCTGTGGCCTGTCGCCTTCAGCCACAATATACGCTGGTGTTTACCGACGTTTCGGAGAAATCTGCTGCATTTATCACGGTAGAGGACTATACAGGGTAATAACTCAGGCGAACATGATCTAATCTAGATGTGCTACGAAGCAGTGAAATGACACCGGTCGTGCATCGCGTAGCAATACACAGGCATTTGACACAGCATAATTAAACAAGGTAAGGTTGAGGAGGATGGTAGATACAGCCAGAAGTCAGCGGCAATTGTGGTACGCCTCGCCTTTACTTTCGGAAATGAATATGGGTGGCAGGTTAGTGACTACCTGCCGAACTGTTCGGCGTCACATGCAAGCAGGCAGTTGGCAGGTTAGTGACTACCTGCCGAACTGCTCGGCGTCACATGCAAGCAGGCAGTTGGCAGGTTAGTGACTGCCTGCCGAACTGTTCGGCGTCACATGCAAGCAGGCAGTTGGCAGGTTAGTGACTACCTGCCGAACTGCTCGGCGTCACATGCAAGCAGGCAGTTGGCAGGTTAGTAACTACCTGCCGAACTGCTCGGCGTCACATGCAAGCAGGCAGTTATCCTGACACTCACTGCTGTGAGACTTCCAGACTTTAATTCCAGATATCTTCACCCAATCTTCACGGCAATCCACCGAGAGTTACTACAACGTGGTTAATACAGCCGCAGCGTAAAGCAAACCCCTGACATAGTACAATTAGTGCGAGGTGTAAAGTATGGCGCGATACACGTCTAAGCCGTTTATAAAGACTATTATAAATTATGGCGTTTATAAAAGGAAATATTGAATTTTTGGCGCTTTAGAACTGGAAAGTTACGGACGCGCGTCGCTTCGTTTTCGAAAGTCTCTCTTGTCGCTCCTTCCGCATGCGAAACTCGAGATCTGCTGAAAGTGATATTCGGGAAACCTACTAAAATTTGCTGACTTGTGGACACTTTGGTTAAAAACGAATAAAATTAAATTAAAAGATTAACGTAGGTTTCTGCACTCATCAAAAGCGCATCTTTCTAAATATTTGTCATAATTAAAACCCTCGAAAGAAAACACTTTGGATTGAAACCTTCTCTGCCACTGGGCGTCTCCCGAAATTTCGAACAATCGTGGTGCCTCCATTTTAAACAGCAAGGCAGTCAAATATGACTACTTCACCTCGTGTCCGGCAAGACCTTTTGGCCTTTATGATGAACGCAACATCACCTTCTGAAGAGTCTAGAAATACCCATTAACTAGCGTCATATCCTGTAAGACCTGAACCCTCGAAAACCGCTCTGTGTAATTCTAAAACGTTGCGAACATATATTTTCCCCCCGAGTAGAATTTTGCATCTAACTGTCTTCGCGATAAGGACGCGCCAAAATTATTATACTGTGCCTACTTGATTGAGGATTTTTACAGAACAAGGACGGAGCAAGCCTCTGTTCCTGCAATATGCAAGCCCCCGCGGCGCGTGACACCTACTGATGTGCGTGTCAGAATTGTCCAAATGGTGAAGAGAAGACTCTAATTTAATGCAGGACCATGGCAGTTATTATGGGGGGATCATACAGAAGGTGACTCCATTATAGACTCTTTATACAGAGTGTTCATTGTACAGGATGTGTCCTTTATTACGTCCCTGACCTCGGCTGCTGTCGCACTGGATGCCCCACCTGATTAAGGCCTTCTGTTCGATAAATCTTCGTGCTCGGGGACTTGATGAGAGAGAAAATTTACATATGGCAACCACAAGTCCGAAGTTTCTTGTATGAGAACAAACATGCTTTATACACAATCTGGAAGAGAATTCGTGTCTTTTGGAACGTGACGTTATGTCACTGGGTAAGAATTCATTGTGGAGTAATTATCCTTGAAGATGAAGACAACAAGATCCTTCGAAACTTCGGGAATAACTTACCCAGCGATCCAAGAAAAATTCTCATCAACGCCTCTGTGAAATTCTCATATCGCGCAAGATTGAATCGGTCACCGTGCAAGGAAAGTACCGAACTGAGTTTGACAATTAACCCTTTAAAAGTGAAGCATATCTGTTTTATATAAGGACTCAGTGCGTACCGCGCTGTAAACACTCTCCACTTCGGTTATAAAAACCAGTCAGTTAATGTTTTATAAGGCAAAAGTTGCTGTTTGTTCTGAGATCCGTACAAAACACATAAACGCAATGTGGGCACCACGTAGAATTTTTTAACGTTAAACCTAGTGGTATGTAAAGTTACCGCTAGGCTTTAAAAGGTTAAGCTGTGTGTCACAGTTCATTGCTGTGTTCTGTTTGGCTCAAGCCACGTAGACCTTACTTCTGAGCAAAGAATTTGTTTACAAACCATTAATTTGTTAAAAGAATCTTTTGTACGGGAATTTGAAATAAATACGCTTGGTACTCCGGCTTAGTGAGCGTACTGTGCAATTAACTTCAGATAATTTAAAGTCGGAATGCCTTTCAACAAGAACACTATGCGTATCAGCATTGACCTTGCTGTTTCCAGCACATCAGTTCGGTAGCGCGGCTGAGTTGTTCAGAAGCCAAAATAAGGTTGGGAGGGTTACAACTGAGAGCCTGCGTAAGCAACAAGGACACATGTCCACATATTATCCCTCCCTTGTATTCAGAGAAGAAGGCTATATGTCCACACAGCATCTAACTCTGTGTTCAGAAAGAAACCAGTGGCTTATTTGCTCCAGCACCACGAGTGTTTGCGCAAGCATATTGTCCGTTGAATTTCCAGCGCGAAATTTTTTAGATGTTCCGCTATATTTATTTCCGCCTGACCCACCTCACACATTACACAACTTGACAGATATTTCGCGATCCAGAATCACTCCAGCGGGTTTCAAAAACTGCTGATATGGCGCTCTATATGCTGTGACACAAATATGGATCTTGTTTACCCCGAGGAGTTGCTAAATTAAGGCTTTTAAAATTTGACAGGTTTAGTGAAAATAGGCCCTCTTCCAATTTTACTTGTGACCAACTACTGCACACTTGTTTTACATGCTCCTACGTGTTCCGGCTGCAGCTACTCAGCCATCATCAGGGAGATATCTTCTTTACAGACAGCAGCAGCATGTAACGTGTCACTGAATGGTAAATATACATATATACACATAAGTTGTAATTGTAATTAGTATGGCAGAGTTCACAAATGATAAAATCAGTGCTTCACATAAAGCCCTTTTCAGTATAAAATATATAGATTACAAAATATGATCTGTTTCCAACGTCTAATCTATGCTCAATTCCAATTGTCTGGGGTAGAAACCTGTAAAGTGCCACGCAATTATCTTGCTGCTGTCAGTAAAACAGAGGCCTCCCTCATGATGACTCAATAGTTTCAGCCGAAACATGTAGCAGATGTAAAACAAGTGTGCAGTAGATGGTAACAAACAAATGTGTATATATAAGACAACAGCACGGCAGGTGCACAATACTACATATGCGTCTACAAATTTTACCAATTTACTCTCCATGCGCAGTGTTTATGCCTAGAAGCAAACAGCAACATAAAGCGAGCACCTGTTTAATTTAATATTTCGGCATGAAAACGTTTAACAAAATGGAAGGTCGAAGTACATTATATCGAATCTCGATTTAATCAAGAATTATCATTTGTTACTTCCTGTTGCTAGTCAGACGCGAGTGTGGACGGTCCCGTGACTGTTGCACGTTAATACGACACACGAGCCGACAGGAAGTGAGGACCAATATCTGTCAGAATAATAAACTTGCGGGTAAGTACAATAAGATACATTCAGAACAACGTGACGTGTAAACGACTTATCTGTGCATCAATTCCATGGAGCAGAGGCCTTCTTGAGAAGCTAACAGTTTCTCAGCTAGTCAAGAAATTCCCCGCATTTTATGGAATCCGAAAGCTCATTACCGCATTCACAAGAGCCCGCCACCTGTCCCTATCCTGGGCCAGCTCAATCCAGTTCATGTCCACCCGCTTATTTGTGCACACATTGCAAAATATCGACAGACGGTATCGCAGTGTCAGTATGAAAGATTACTGCAATATTGCGAGAATGTCTTTCGAAAAATGTTTACTACAGAACTAGACGTAAGTGCACACTGCACAAAGGTCAGCTGCCTATCAAGAAGGGTGAAGTGAAGGAAAAATATCGCTCCTGTGGGGGGAGATGAAAAATGCGTAGAAAAATTTGGCCAGGAAGCAGAAGGGGGAAGACCTTTTTTGTTTCATGGCTCGACAGGCTCAGTGGGTCTAGGCCTCCTCTGTAAAGCTCCTCTGTCACATTCAGACACACCGCACTCTGTAGGACTCCTCTGGACGGGTGATCAGCCTGACGCAGAGACCTCTACCTGACAATAACCAACATTCACAACAGACAGACATCCATGTCCCCGGCGGGACTCGAACCGGCAATCTCAGCAAGCGAAAGGCCTCGGACCGCGCAGCCACTGACATCGGCCTGGGAGGAGACTACTTAATAAAACTAAAGGCAGATGGGAGAATAATAGTAAAATGGTAAAGGCAAAAAGTAAATGTGTCCTTTTCCATGCCATGAAAACTCTTTTGCCCCGAAAATGAAACCCCGACATTGAAGAGGACGCTGGGTGGGAACAGAGAGGGTCTGAAGGATTTGGAGACGACAAAACGTTCGTGCCACTGCCAGAATTCGAAGCCCGAATCGTAGATCCTGTGCATACACCGGCTACCCACGTTACACAGCATGTTAGAGAAAGAGGGACGAGCTGTAGATTTAATTGGTCTTTCTTTAGAGTAGAGTCAAGTGGCAGACTAACGTACACACGGCCGTGCATCTCATGTTGCCGCACTCGGAGGGAAATTTCTTTGCTTCTCACGAGGGATTTCGAAGCACACAGTTAACGAGACGCTTCCCCACTTTTTCTGAATCTGCTCCTGTTGTGACGTCAGATGTTTATTTCTTATTGCAGTGCGAATCCTTTTTCTGCTACAGCGGCGGCGCCGTTTTGTACTGAACGTCAAATATTCTCTGCAAAATGTTTTATGCAGGCATATGCAGTCGTTACGTGCAGGTTAGGACATGTAATCTGCGCCATATACATGACTACATTTGCACCACCTACCGCGTTTAAGCACCCACAGCAATCGGATATTACAGTCCAAGCTTAGAGAGGTAACTCACCCAGGTAATAGTCTAAACGTAGTCACCGTGTGTGTGCGGGTTTGCAGACAGTAAGGGGACTCAGTGGATAAGCCTGGAGCTCAGAGAGGTTATTTGATTTCTGTTCTATCTCTTAGCGGTTTTGTTTCCTTGGTTGGAAAGCGAGAAGTTTTATTTGGGAGGCTAATATTAAAAAGGTTCTTAAAGAAATAAAAAGGGAGGTTATGGACTAAAGTCATCTGTGTGGAAACAAGAGCCGCTGGCGGGCTCTTGTGAAACAGCTAATGCAATTTTTGTATCCGTAAAATACGGAGAATGTTTTTGACTAGCTAAAGAATGCCACTTCTTCACGGAATTATAAGGGTTGGATTTAATTTAATTCTTCCACACTTGATATCTCTGACTTCTTTTTAACAAATATCAGAATTCCACCTACAAACCTTACTTGGGTCTTTCAAAATCCGCTTTCTTCTTTTTGCCTTCCTATTCACCAATCCAAGGCATCTTACCATAGGTCTTGTAAAGCAAGAGAAGCATGATAATTGAGAAATAATGATACAGCAAAAGGAAACAGAGTGTCAGACTTGAAAATATGACGGCAAAAGACAAAATAAATAGCGAGCGACTTAAAAATAGGGCAAAATAATTTGAGAATCTTTAATAGTGTGCTGGCCAGAACATTTGGACACAAGGTGCGTAAGTAACAAGAGACTGGAGAAAACTGAATAATCATTTGGGCTGATCACTGAATATTGTTAAGGGGCCACCTTGCGAATGATACGACAAGTGGAGAGGCGACAGTTACCTAGACCGCTCTAGTCGGAATAACGGAAGGAAAGATTCCAGTTAGGGTAAATTGGCGCAGGTGAAAGAATATTAAAAATTAACTGCACAAGTGGATATCGGAGACGCGGAATGCCTTCATCTGGCCTAGGATAGAGATCGGCTTCTGGCTGTTGTGGGTATGGCAATGAACTTATTGACTTCATAAAAATCTGGGAATTTATTGACTGGCAGGGTGACCGTCAGCTTCTCAAAGATTAATTCTGCTGCATGGAGTTGGTTTCCTGTAGTTGCTAATAGAGTGCTCTCCGCGCCATAGTTACGTCGTTAGCAGTTCTTGTTTAGATTCGTTTAAAAGAACTGATGTTGAAGTTTTGTTTGTCGGACTGTACAGTCAACACCTCCCCCTCCCCCTCCCCCCCCGGCCTGCTCTTTCGTTTAGAAACGCCGTACCAATGAAAACAAATCTCTGCGCCTTTAACAAACCCCGCGTTCCGTATTTTGATGGGCCTCTTCAGCCTGCCTTTTGCTTCAGCGTAGCAAAATTTCATGCGAAAGTGACTCGGCGGAACGAACACCGAAAAGTCGTTTACAGAGATCGCGCCTCCTTGTCCGTCTGTCTGTGACTTTGATGTGCGCAGCGCATGCGCGGCAATTGATCGTGAGGAAAGGGTGTGCTGTGACCAGGGTGGTCAAATACAGGAAGGTAATTGGGGGTAAGGCGGGACGCAGCACGAATGGACGGAATGAAAAATACAAACTTTCTGTTGGAAAGCCTGACGGTAAGAGACAATTTGAAGGACACAGGTGTAGATGGAAGGATAATATTAAAATGAGTCTTAAAGGGACAGTACAGGAGTGTACTGGAGTCATTTCGCTGAGGATAGGATGAGAGGCGGGTTTTGTGAACACGGTAATGAGCCTTCCGTTTCAACAAAATGCTCGGCTGAAGCTTCTTGACCAGCTGAAGCACTGTCAGTTTCTCAAAATGTGTGCTGCAGCTACTTGGCTGTTCACACCCAATATTCTCGTATCACGTACGTAAGCACAAGCCAGCAGCAGGCCCTGACTTGTCACTGTCAGTATAGTATAGCAGAGTACACTATAGTATAGTATAGTACAGTATAGTATAGTATAGTATAGTATAGTATAGTATAGTATAGTATAGTGTAGTGTAGTGTAGTGTAGTATAGTACAGTACAGTACAGTACAGTACAGTAATGTATAGTATATTATAGTGTAGCATAATATAGTATAGTACAGTAAGTACAGTATAGTGTAGTATAGTATAGTACAATATAATATAGTATAATATAGTAATTATAGTATAGTACAGTACAGTACAGTATAGTATAGTAAGTATAGTGCAGTATATTATAATATAGTATATTACAGTACAATACAGTATAGTGTAGTATAGTATAATACAGTACAGTACATTATAGTACAGTATAGCATAGTGTAGTGCATTATAGTGCAATACAGTACAGCACAGTACAATACAGTATAGTATAGTACAGTATAGTACAATACAGTATAGTACAGTACAGTACAGTACAGTACAATACAGTATAGTAAAGTACAGTAGAGTACAATACAGTATAGTACAGTACAGTATAGTACAGTACAGTATAGTATCGTACTGTACAGTACAATACAGTATAGTACAGTATAGTACAGTACAGTAGAGTATAGTATAATATAGTACAGTATACTTCGTACTGTACAGTACAGTACAGTACAGTATAGTACAGTATAGTATAGTGTAGTATCGTATAGTATATTATAGTGCTCAGAACAGGAAGGTGAAGAAAACAGAGGTATTGGAGATTGATGACCGATAAGGGGCAGTGAAGTCACTACACTTTGCTGCATCCATAATGGTTGTGCTAACTACTCAGCCCCCTATGCAGTGGATACCAGGGGTTGTATCCCTGGTCATGCAACACACCACCCTAACGTCTCTAACGCAGAGCCGAAGCATTTGCTGAGATAGCTGCATGTAGATATATCTCATCGTCCACATAGGCTACAAATTTTCATACCACGACCTTTAATTGAGCAAACTTTATTTACTTTTATGTACCAAGAGAGAAGAAGTCAAAACCAAACAATTTATTATAAAAACAATATTCATCTTTATACAAAATCGCTGCATGTTTCAAAGCATGACGGCCATGTTTTTTTCCCGAAATGCACCGTGGTTAATGTGGGTACTACCTACTGCCTGGCAAAAATACACCCTGTATTTCGCCCACTCAGTATATTTGTCTTCTGTATGATTCCTCAACCAACACCTGTTATTTTCCTAACAAACCTTAACCGGATGGTCTTTGAAATGGAGGCCGATTGTGTTCTCTGTGAGGTATGAACTGAATTTTTCAGTATTAGTAATTAGGCTACGGAATGGATGATACAGGGTTTGATTCCCGCAGAAGTAAGGGAGACCCACAAAATCTTTTATTCATAAGCCACCGGGGGCCCCGCTGGGGGTAAAGGGGCCAGAGGCGTTAAGTTCAACACACGTCTCTATCTAGCGCCTAAGTTAAGAAGGAGTGGCACTATACCTCCTCTCGTGCACGTGGGGCAAATTCACCTTTTTTCTCGATTTAGAAGTCCTTCAGTTTGTAACTTGTTGACTGAGAAGGAACGCGACAAAAAAGGCTAGCATCAGGTTGCTGGGAGTGTGTAAGAGATCGGGATGCCGGACTAATTGTGAAATGTTAATCCAAACGAAATGTAATCACGGCAGAAGAGCGCTATTTACAGCACACAAGTATGCGCACACACGAAGTAATCAATATCGCGCCTTCTCAGCAAGAGTGACACAAGGCAAAAACTCTAGTTTACATTTTTATGATTCCTCTGCACAACAAACGCCCAGATTCAAAGTTTTTCCAAGTCTGTACTAGCGTAAATATACAGACAAACTAACGTGCCTAGACCTGCTGTCTTGCATGTAATACTGCAGCTATAATCTCTTCCAAATATTCTTCTTCGGTTTCTGTAAAATATTTTGACTTGTGCTACTTTTCTCGCGAAGGCGCGACATGTGGAGTGGAGGCTCAACCACGTACGAGTGATCATGGAGGCTTGATGAGCCCTCCACATCCTCTTGAGCTGATGCTTCCGAAACCACAGCGCGGAATTATCGACAACTTTATATTCTGACGTACGGTGTCACATACTTAAAAAATACTCTAGATGTTTGTTAAAAAATAGGAGATACACATTCAGTTTAAAATACCTAAAAGTCGTATTTCAACAAATATAACAAAATAACGTCATGGAGCGAAGTCCCTTAGTAAATAAATTAGAGTTCTTCATGCAACGAAATGGTATGAACGTGTGGAGGTAGGGCTCCGTATATTCTTAATGGCGGCACATGATGGATATGAGTTATCAGCTTCAAGTCTGGACAGTTTTACCCCGGGGAAAGAGACCCTAGTACTCAGTGACCAGGATGGATAGGCCCCAGAGGCAATGCGGACGTCTTGGAGAACAGAAATATTTTTGTTCATGTTCGTAGTCAAACTCCGATTTCTATAATGTGTAGCCCACTGCGTAGTCACTGTACTTACTGAGCTATCCCAGTTAATCACCCAGCAGGTGAAGAAATACATATGTCTTTATGAAACCCTACATTTCATTAACGCCCCCCCAACATCCAGACACTGGTCCCTGCCCCGAGCAGGTAGATACACAAATGCTGTAGACATTTTCGATGTTAAACCTGGTGGTACATAAAGTGACCACTGGGCTGTAAATGGTTATCTTGTGTCTCACGTGACGCATGTCTCTTCAATCTATACATGAATCTTATACCTGGTAGTACATAAAGTGACTACTGGGCTGTAAATGGCTAGCTTTTATCTCACGTGACGCACGTATCATGAATCTAAACATGAATGTTAAACCTGGTAGTACATAAAGTGACTACTGGGCTGTAAATGGCTAGCTTTTATCTCACGTGACGCACGTATCTTCAATCTAAACATGAATGTTAAACCTGGTAGTACATAAAGTGACCACTGGGCTGTAAATGGCTAGCTTTTATCTCACGTGACGCACGTATCTTCAATCTAAACATGAATGTTAAACCTGGTAGTACATAAAGTGACCACTGGGCTGTAAATGGCTAGCTTTTATCTCACGTGACGCACATATCTTCAATCTAAACATGAATGTTAAACCTGGTGGTACATAAAGTGACCACTGGGCTGTAAATGGCTATCTTGTATGTCACGTGACGCACGTATCTTAAGTCTAAACATGAATGTTCTCGCAGTCTCTCACCATTCTGCACAAGGAAGGTGGCAAGGCAGGCAGCCCCGCCTATGGCCATGCTGAGGCAGAGGGTCCAGCGACGCCCCCAGCAGTCCATCGCCGGCCACAGGAAAAGGTACGTCGGCAGTTCAACTGCTCCTGCCAGGAAGAAGTTGAGGAACTCGTCGCCACCCAGCACAGGCGCGTAGTAGGACAGGCCCACGTAAACACTGGTGTTGGTGAACCTAGAAAGTGCAGCGGCAGCCGTGTTTAGTTGCCTCAGTTTCTGCGCCGATGTTGCCTGCCACACGCCACTCTTCCACTCATGTTTGACTTTTTGAAACGTAGCCACTCTTCGCTAGAAAGCTATCCCGTTCCAGGAAATTGAGACTCCCAGATTTCAAGACAGTCGACACAAGAAGTTAGTAAGGTTGTCAGCCTTACGCACCGGCCGCCTTTACCCCAGGAAATATTCCTGGTACTCATTTCTGCTAGAGTCTGAGTCGACCCCAGGGCCACAGTGCAACCGGAAGGATTATGTCAATGAAAAAATCCACTGACACCATCGGGAATCGAAACCGCGATCTTCCGGCTTGTAGCGCAGTGCCCCAACCAACTGCGCCACCGCGTGCCCCCCAACTCTTCGCTATAAGGCCAAACATTTAGTCTAATACTGTTTAGGGTAACACACTGCTTACTGACACAGTCACACACAAAACATAAACACACTCTGTTGGTGAAATGCAGAGATGTTTGTAATGGATAAAGCGGCCGAAGTATGAAGCTGACCACTGGTCCTTATCCAGTGCCCAGTCTCATTATGAGTGGAAGTATACCTCCACTTCACCTACGCCTTCATGTAATGCGCATGCACAATTTTATACTTTACCTAGAAGAAAAAACGCTACCAGTGGGGCACTTTGCACCCTCTGAGGAACACCACTGTCAACAAAACGTCTGTTTGTGCGGCACACAGTGTGTTGAAGTTACGGCCATGTTTTGTGCTGCGAAATTAATGATAACCAAACCGACAAGGAAAAATGGATGGAATATCTGGATGGAATGACGTGGCGAGGGTGAGCGGGGGGGGGGGGGAGGGGATGTTTCTGTTTGATTCTCGAGAGAATTTACTGGTACCCGTTCGCACGACCCAACTGGGTCAGTTCAATGTGTGTTCAGTGTCGCAGCAAGGATTGGATTCCGAGTGCGTTCAGCTTCTGCTTGACTCAAACATCGATACCAGCAAATGAAAACTACTGTTACATAACTCCACAGACGATGGCAGTAAGCTTGTACTGATGCCTCAGCCTTTAAATGAACAAAGCAGACGTGTCTTTATTTGATTACATGTGCGTCTGTTGTGACAGTCTGGCAACTTTCCCACTGACAGACATGGCATTATTTTGCTTAACTATGCTGCCAATTGATAGAGATTATACAGACTCGATGGTAGCACTGGGAAATAATACTGAAAGCAAAAAACCGCAGTACGTGGAGAGAAACTTGTTACGTTGCTGAATGGGAGAAGAGTGGAAGTACGTTGAAATGCTGTGTGTCTAAGTGCAGAACTCTGTGGGGAATTCGTGAAATTCATTCTATTTAACTGTCTGAAGAGGAAAATTAACCTGAATTACACTTAAGTATTCAGCTCGTACCGCGCAGTAAACACTCTCCGTCTGGGTTGTAAGAACCAGTCAGTTAATGCAGTATAGGGAAATAATCGCTGTTTGTTCTGAGATCCACATAAAACACATAAATACACTGTGTGGGCAGAACGTAGAATTATATGCATATTCAGCTCGTACCGCACAGTAAACACACTCCGTCTGGGTTATAAAAACCAGTCAGTTAATGCTGTGTAGGGAAATAATCGCTGTTTGTTCTGAGATCCACACAAAACACATGAATACACTGTGTGGGCAGAACGTAGCATCTTTTAAAATTAAACCTGGCGGTACGTACCATTACCACTGTGTTGTAACCCTTTACGAGGTTACCAGATTTTCACTACTTACTCTTCCCAAATAGCCATGCAAAAAATTTTTCCTGCGGCTAGACTTTAAGCAAAATAATTTAAATTATATTTCACATTTCTTAAACAACTTAATTTCCTGGTTTCCGGAGAGAAAGTAAAACAGACGTGGACAGCTGCATCGTGACTGTGAAAAGAAAGAAAATTTACTTCGCTACAATCTTTGCTACGTAAATTAAGCTTGGAAAAGAAATAAGACGCAACTGTTTTAAAATTCTAACTGCCCTTCGCCACGGAGCAAGCGACGGGTAAAGCCGGACAGCACGTCATTAATCTCGTAAAGGCAATCCTGGTGACAGCACTAGCGACAGATCTTTTAAGTTTTGGCAGATATTCAAGTCTGCGAAAGAAAGCGTAAATCATAGGACAGACAGACAGAGACAGACAGACAGAGACAGACAGACAGACAGACAGACAGACAGAGACAGACAGAGACAGACAGACAGAGACAGACAGACAGACAGACAGACAGAGAGAGAGACGGACAGACAGAGAGAGACAGACAGACAGATAGATAGACAGACAGACAGACAGACATACATACATACATACATACATACAGACAGAGAGAGACAGACAGAGAGAGAGACAGACAGACATACAGACAGACTGACTGACTGACTGACTAACTAACTAACTAACTAACTAACTAACTAACTAACTAACTACATGGAGGGGAGCCCTGCTGGCAGGTGAAGCGTTCATCAGCCAGTCGAAATATTTCCCCTTCTTAGGGAAAGAGGGTGTTTTTCATAGTGTCCATAAAAGGCTGCCCTTTGGTCCTATGCTGAGCTGGCTCAATCTATTCCACGCTCATATCCTTCTGCTTTAAGAGCCACTTTAATATTATCTTCCCAACTACGCTTAGATTTTCCAAGTGCCACCTTTCTCTAAATTTCCCCCACCAAAACCTGTATGCATTTTTCTTCCCTCCCACACGTGCTACATTCCCCGCCAAGCTCATCCCCTTGATTTATTCACCCGAATAAAATTGGTGATTTGTACAGGCCATGAAGCTCCACATTACGCAGTTTTCTTCAGTCTCATGTTACTTCCTTCCACTTAGGACTCAGCACCCTCTTGTAGAAAAACGTTCGTCTATATCCTTCCCTCAAAGTGACAGACCAAGTTTCACACCCATACAAAACAACAGGCGTAGTCATAGTTCGATATAATTCAATATTTGTATTCTCAGATTGCAAACAGGCAGGCAGAAGAGTCTGGACCGAATGGTGCAGGCATTCTTTGCGTTCTCAGTATCTTCTCACGGGCACTTCCAATGCATCAGTTTCGTCGCCAAACGTACAAACTTACAGCGATTCACCTCGCATACAGACCTGCATCTACAAACGCACCAAACACCACAAGCCTGCGGAAGATAAATGCGCCATCAAAATATCCTCAGCGAGCCTATTCATACGACAAACTGCATCAACTGAACTTGACATTTCTGACATCTACATGCGACGCGTATATCCTGCACACTCTAACATCTGTGTCATTCAGAGACGTTTCCATTACACTCGTATCACAGAAATGGATTCACAGAATTTATTGATATATTTCAGCGGCACGCCTCGGTTTGACATGTCCATCATCGCTTGCTGCTTTAGGCCTATATTTAGCAAAGGAGTGGATTGGCGTGTCTTGTCAAGGAGCACACTATAATCCTTTAACATATAATACAGGGTGTTTCTTTTATCCTTTCCTCCAATACGGCAGCTTTATCGCATAGAAAGCCTGCATACGGCGACACATTCTACGACAGCTACCGTGCCCAGATAAACCACAAACAAGAGCATGTAAGACGAGCTTTATGTACTATCAGTTGTAACATCGAAATCTCTGCGTTTTCTCCACACACACTGTATTTACGGGCTCTGTATGGATTTCAGAACAAACAGCGTTTATTTCCCTGTACAGCGTTAACTGGTTGAACTTGGTAATGCAGCAGGACTCTGTTATCTGTGAGGGAGGAATTGCACTTTCAAATATTATGCTTTTCATATTCAGTTTCAGCCGATCCCAGTGGCCGCGCGGTCTAAGGCGTAGGTCTGCAGCCGAGCGCTTGCTGGGATCTTGGGTTCGAATTCCACAGGGGGCATGGATGTTTGTCTTGTACAGTGTTTACGTTGTCACGTAGAGGTCTCTGCGACAGGCCGATCCCTAGTCCAGAGGAGTCCTACTGACTGTGGTGTGTGCTTGAGTGTGATCAAATGAAGATTACAAAAACCCTCGACACCTGTTGTGAACAAGTAGGTAGAAGATGGAAGGACTAAGAAAGAAAGAAAGAAAGAAAGAAAGAAAGAAAGAAAGAAAGAAAGAAAGAAAAAAGAAAGAAAGAAAAAAGAAAGAAAGAAAAAAGAAAGAAAGAAAGAAAGAAATTCAGTTTCAGAGCTGCCTCTTGTTAAAGTTAAGAATGTGTGGAGCTAAACCTCTCTCTCACACACATATTCATGGCGCGTTGGTCAATAAAGGACAACGTAACCTTTATCCTTTCACATCATAATTTTCACAGAAACACTGATGAACCACATAGCCTGCTGCGTGCTGTATAAACGCATAAAAAGTGTATCAATGTGCACACATTATGGTTAATTAATGCGTTCAGTGTTTCGTTTGTTTTAAGGAGATATATAGAACTGTGCGTTGAGTCGTGAAGTGAAATATTGTACTGTGCTAAAAATTCCGAGCCTTTTTGTAGCTGGCTCCAATATTTTGAAAAAATAAACAGATGAAATGTTTGAAGAAGCCAGTCAATAAACAGTTATGACGTGAAATAAAAAATAAGGCTGACAGTTATAGCTTCAAATGCACCCTTCATTACGATGAAACGGTGATTTTCTGAATTTATAAAAAATTGTAACGTGTGTTAGTCGCAGTTTAGAAAGAAGGAAGGAAGGAAGGAAGGAAGGAAGGAAGGAAGGAAGGAAGGAAGGAAGCAAAAATCTGGCTGTGGTGAATGAAAGAGAAGCCTATGTCAGTTGGCTGTAATTTGACGGTGGGAAACAGCATTAAAGTTCTACACTGCAGTGTTAGGTTACAGGAATCTGAAAGGTGACACCGTGCAGTCTGGCAGACAGAGAGGAGCCTGATGCCTCCATGTTACCGGTAAAAGAGGCACATCTCAGAAGATAGCGGTCTCACTGTTTTAAAGCCCAGCGGTTACTCTATGTACCGCCAGGTTTAACATTCACAAATGCTACGTTCTGCCCACACAATGTGTTTATGTGTTTTGTACGGATCTCAGAACAAACAGCGATTATTTCCCTATACAGCATTAACTGACTGGTTTTTATAACCGAGACGGAGTGTGTTTACTGCGCGGTACGGGCTGGGTCTTTATGCATATAATTCTACGTTCTGCCCACACAGTGTGTTTATGTGTTTTGTGTGGATCTCAGAACAAACAGCGATTATTTCCCTATAGAGCATTAACTGACTGGTTTTTATAACCGAGACGGAGTGTGCTTACTGCGCGGTACGGACTGGGTTTTTATATATAATTAACATCAATTTTTGTCTGCAAGCTTTAATATTCACTACATTGAGAACGTCACAGCTCATTATTTTTATGAGTTTACTACTTAGACATTTAAAGAAGTAGATGGATGCCAAAAAATAATAGACTTTAGAATTTTTTTGTGTCTTTGTCAGTACAAGTTTTCTAAGCGAAATATACACTTTGTGTGTGTGACTAATGCGTCCAGAAAAAGGGTTTTTAATAGTGCATGAGACATAAAGCATCGAATTTTCGTGTTTATGTAAATAATAATAAAAATCCAGATTGACCTCACAGAAAACACAGTCCATCCTCATTACAAAGACCAATATTTTAATGCTCTTTAGGGAAACAGTCACTGTTTACCTGACAATCACACTAAACACATAGCAAGAATGTGTGGCAGCATGTCCGCCAGACTTCTTTATTGTTAAAGCACGCCGTACATACACCACTCCAACATCAAATGGCTGCAAATGGATTCAGTGATACCGCTTGTATTGAAAACAGAACACTTTCTTAATTTTGTTATAATTTTATGGTAATGGGCTACAGATGAAAGGAAGAAAATATAGAAATCGGTCAGTGCAAAGATACATGCGGAGTATAGCACAGCGTATCTGCCTTCATATTCAGGGTCACTTTAACGCTGAAGAAAAAGTCACTTCGAAATCTGATGGCGAAAGTAACCTTTTTCTCCGAAGCGTTGTTCTCCACACACCCACACGGTATCAGAATCAGGATACCACAGTCCGAACACCAGGAGACGTATAGCATGGCATAAATCTTGGCCGATTTATTTATTGCGGGAACGCGGCGGGCGTTCGTACAGCCACACAGCCCTGAAACATTACGCAAATCTTTCAAGAGTTTCTTGTGATGAAACAAAGGCGGTAGTAAAACCGCAGCCGACATTCTGACAATCCGGAGAATTATTTTGTGTCAAAACCAGATTAATGCCTAATAGAGTGCCGCAACTTATAGCGTTTGATCGATCGACGGTGCAAGAAGGGAATACGACGGTGCCATGGCCCAGGCCCTTAGGTGTCAGACTGTCACCACACAGACGCGGGTTCGGGGATTTGTGGCGAACCAGGCTGCACTGGGCACGTCGTGCTGCAAGTATTTCAGTTTTCCTTGTCCGTACCGTTTCATCAATGCTCCACGCTAATTCAATCACTTACTACTGGCACTGTGTAATCACAGAAATTAACACAGCCTTTAAATAGCTACTCTGGGGCCGCGGTGGCGCAGTTGGTTCAGGCATTGCGCTACAAACCGGCAGGTCGCGGGTTCGATTCCCGATGGTGTCAGTGGATTTTTTTTTCATTGACATAATCCTTTCGGCCGCACTATGGCCCTGGGGTCGACTCAGCCTCTAACAGAAATGAGTACCAGAAATATTTCCTGGGGGGTAGAGGTGGCCGGTGCGTAGGGCTGACAACCTACCACCTTCATGTGCCGATTGTCTAGAAATCTGGGAGACTCGACCTGCTGGAACCCTCTGGGCCTGTCCAGACCTGTAACGGGACTGCTTTTAAATAACCATTCTAAAAAATCCATGTACAGCTATAGTGAAATTTCATAAGAACACATCGTCCTAAAGAGTGAGAAATGCAAAGATCTAATATTCGAGATTTTGGTCTGCCAGGACGATAAATACGAAAACTGGTGCAGTCTGGAAAATGAAGTTGTCTAGCCAGGTAAATACTTCAGTACCTCACGAATTTGAACAAAACATTCCACAGCAAGATCAGGATCTGCATGGCTGCACCGCCAAAATCTCTGCTAGTTACAAAATACAGGCGGAAGCAGCAATTGCCGTAGTCAATGCCATGAAAAACTGAATTGTATATAAAGATTCAGCCCGTACCGCGCAGTAAACACACTCCGTCTCGGTTATAAAAACCAGTCAGTTAATGCTGTATAGGGAAATAATCGCTGTTTGTTCTGAGATCCACACAAAACACATAAACACACTGTGTGGGCAGAACGTAGAATTTGTGAACGTTAAACCTGGCGGTACGTACAGCAACCACTGGGCTTTAGTAAGCTAACCGTTGGCAAGTTTTCTAAATTACACATTTTTGTGACAGTGAGCACGTCAATGGTTTTTCAACTCAGAACGTGTTTTGACTGTTTAGGAGAGGGATTTAGTCTACTTTTTTCGGAAGTGTTTGTCCCAGTGTTTCTTTCATTTACATTTCAATTTGTAGAATGTCCACGTTTTAGTGGCGAAGTTCGTAGCTTTGCAGTACCGATTGCGACCTACTAACGTAATTTAGATAAACACTAACTGGAAATGTTCCGAACCTTGAATCCTATCGGAATACAAATCAATATTGCACATAGACTGGCAGCTAAATTGGTACATTTGCTTTGGATTTGAAAATATATGTAAATGTGTCGCTTCCTATTCCGCAACTTGCACATACGTGCTGGCTGTGTTTCAGAGTCGCTCATCAGGTGGTCTGAAGAGAGGAATTCCAATATCCTTTATCCAAATGCTGTAGATTATCGAAACGCAGTTAGAAAATTCAGAGATTAAATGATACAAAGAGACTGTAGGCATTGCGCTTACAGCGTGCCCTGCAGATTGTCTACACAAGCAGGGAGGGCGACAGGACAAAGCTTACGACTGGCGACGCCTGTGTGTTATGCAGGATGAGGGCCACAGTCTCCTTACCATATGAATGTGATGATGAGTGTCTTGCGACGGATGTTCGGTGTCCTGAACAGATCCAGCACCCCGTAATGGCGACGCTTCTCCTTCTGTCTGACGTAGCGTTCGACCTGGTACTTGCGCTGAAAGAAGCAAAGAGAGGGCAACGTTTATTATCGCAGAGATAATATCAGGGAAGTTGAAACGTGCAGGCAGCTTGGCGCGAATAGGTTTGAAGAAGGAATTTTGTAGGGATTTGGTAGGAAAACCTGCAGAAATGGAAAGCTTGGAAAACCTAGGCGTAGATGGGATAATATTAAAATGTGTCATAAGCAGATGAGACGGGAAGAGGAGGGATAAATTCGTCTGATTCAGGACAGTGACAAGTGATGAGGTCTGTTCAGGAAGACGATTAAATAGCGGTTCACGTAAGTTACAGGAAAATTTTCTGGTAAGCTTAGAAACCCTCAGCTTCCCACTTGAATTCTGCTCCATGGAAAGAGTGACTGTACGAGTTAGTTAGTTAGTTAGTTAGTTAGGGAACACTGCAGGTTTTAAATTCGGTCACGTCACTTGATGTGACCTTCAGGGTCATGACGCCGTCTGAATTTGGTGTGTACCACGACGAAGGGGCGAGACTTCTGGAATGTTACAACGTGTCGGATGGTAAATATACGGCGACCTTTCTGAGCGGCGCATTGCCTTCTTATTCAGGATATAAGAATAAAAACTGTTGGGTCCTGAACACGGAGGCAGGATTCTTCTCCGAAACGTCGGTGAATTTATCAGTCGAAACGTCGTAACATCCCAGAAGACATGTGTTCATCAGCATCGCTGTGAGAGCGTCAAATTTCACACCGAATGGTTTTACTTATCTTATGTCGACGAAAAAATTGTAAGAGTGCGTGGTATAAAATGTGTCTTGCATCGTTTTCTTGAAACACGGTAGTTGCCACTGGATATGCCTGCAGATGCAGGTTTTGTATGAATAAAGCTGCCGTGCTTGAGAAAGAGATAAAAATACACCCTGTACTTAGAGGGAAGACTTTGTTTTCAGTGCGAACCTCCAGTTTTGATGTCCACAGTGTCTGTTCCACCTGCAATTGAAGGCCTCACACCCCCTCACTGTCTCACCTTAAGCTGCACCATGTAGTTGGCTGGCAGAGGTTTGCCGTTAACTCGCGCCATTTTTTTCAGAATTTTCTCAGCTTCTTCGAACCTTCCGTGAGCTAGCAGCCATCTTGGCGACTCTGGCAGTACCCTGTGGACAGAGAAAGAGACTATGTCCAGTTCAGTGGAAGAGCCACTCATGTTTGTTCCGTTAAGAAACTTACACGGCCAGTTACTTTGGAGGGGAGAGTACAAAATATAGAAGCAACTAACTCTCTGGGGCAGGCTCTTCCCTGCTTGGCTGACAGTTGCTCAGCTAGTCAAGGGTATTTGCCAAATTGTATGAAGTTCGAAAGTTGCTTGGGGTATTTTCTTCACCAAAGGCTAGAAACTGAATCCTCCGACGAGGGCCATCGCCCTATTAACAATACAACGTACATTTTAATATTACCATCAGACCTACACCCAACTTGTTAACTAACTCCATGGAGCAGAGGCCTTCTTGAGAAGCTAACAGTTTCTCAGCTAGTCAAGAAATTCTCCGCATTTTATGGAACCCGGAAGTTCATTACCGCATTCACAAGAGCCCGCCACCTGTCCCTATCCTGAGCCAACTCAATCCAGTCCATGACCCCAACCCACTTCTTGAAGATCCATTTTAATATTATCCCCCCATCTCCGCCTGGGTCTCCCAAGTGGTCGCCTTCTCTTAGGTCTCCCCACCAAAATCCTGTATGCACCTCTCTTTTCCCCACACGTGCTACATGCCCCGCCCATCTCAGTCTTCTCTATTTGATTACCCGAATAATATTTGGTGATGAGTACAGGTCATTAAGTTCCTCGTTATGTAGTCTTCTCCACTCCCCTGTCGCCTCGTCCCTCTTAGGCCCAAATATCCTCCTCAGCACCCTATTCTCGAACACCCTCAGTCTTTGTTCCTCCCTCAGTGTGAGAGACCAAGTTTCACACCCATACAAAACAACAGGTAAAACTACAGTTCTGTATACCCTAATCTTTGTGTTTTTGGATAGATCAGACCTACATCCAGATGTTCAAACTCAGTTACAAGCCTCCAAAATTGAAGTACTTGGCACAGCATTCGGAAGTAAGACGCCAGCAGTTTCTATTAAGAACAGGAACATATCTGTTTCATGTTTCCTACAGCGGACCTAAAAGGGAACATTCAGACGCATGTTAACAAATTGTCTCCTACCCTTAAAAACACGTAAGACAGCCACGGTTGTTACAACGATTATATAGGAGTTTGTGGATGTTACTAGTCTCCGCACGTACAGTTTTCAAATTACATGCGGAAACCATTTCTTAATTGCATTGTTTTCCCCCTACTTTCGACTGCGTCTTGTGACAGCTGTGTTTGCGGTGCTGCTGTGTCTGCGATGGGACAGACTAAAGTCACTTGCGGGATTTAAGTGAGGAATTTCTTGGAAAATAAGCCAGAAGAAGAAAAGTAAATAAAACTGGCACATGACCGTGTCCAGCGGTAGGCTTTGGTGTCAGCGGCGTTGAGGCATCTGGTTCTGTTACCACAATTAGTTAATTAGTAAGATATATGTTAGGGAAGCATGTCGTGTGGATGGGACGTAGGTAGAACTGGTCCAGGATCTTATACAATTGTAGGCTTTGGTATTAGCGGTGTTGAACCTTTGTGTTCAGCTACCAGAGAGTTAGTTAATTAGTGAGGTTGGTGTTGGGGAATTAACGTTGTGTGGATGGGAGTTGGCTAGAACTGGCTCAGTGTTGTGTTAAATTGTCGGTTTTGCTGTTAATTGTTTCGAACCGCTGAGTTTTGCTACAACAGATATAGTTAGGATACATTGCAACGTATGAACCGGGACAAAAGACGATAGATTTGTAAGGGACATTTATAGAAGGATGGGTAACAGAGGTACATGGCGGTGGGGGAAGAAGTTGCTACGCCGTCACCGGCTCGCTAAACAGGCCAGCCTTTTGTCTGAGCCCCGCGCTTTCCGATCTAAACAGCCAACTTCCAAGCGCCCGACGTACGCCATTTTCTAAATAACAATCAACCCCAAAACATAAATAACGCTCCGTTGAAATATCTAAATTGCACGTTTTAATGTAAGTTTTTTCCGATCCAACAGTCCTCTGTGACACAGCTACACACGTGTCTCTACACGTGAATATGAACACTGCGGGCTTCCATAAAGATAATTCTATTTAAATCTGAGTCTTCCAGTTTTATACTGCAGATCGCCTGTCACTGACCAACACGCAGTCAGTCCTGCATTATGCTGTTTGTTTCTTGTTTAACTTGTATCACAATAACATTATCCAAAGAGATCACTGACGATGATCGCTGGATCACAGATCTTCACTAGTGGATCTGATATTACGTTATACTACGCAGTAAGGAGGCCACTCGGGTGAACAACCAAGTAACGTGTTACAAGAAGCAGAGAATGTTACGGCCTTGAGCCATGGTGGAGTATGGCGACTGTGTGTGTGTGTGTGCGTGTGTGTGTGTGTGTGCCCGCACACGATAGGAATGTTTTGCCCAGTGCACTTCCCTGTACGCCACACAACAGTCGTAGTCGCCAAGCTGGAGCCAGGAAGCGGGCCAGGAATGACAAACTGAGTGCGCCTGAGTTTGGTTGCTTTGTGTAATTTTGGGTTCAGGGACGGACTCAAGGGGGGGGGGGGCCGGTAGCCCCCAAAACCCCGAAAACCGAAATTTAAAAAATACAGATTTTGTAAATATTACGATATCAAAAGTTTGACGTGATTTCCCCTTCGGCCGAAATCAGCCACTGAAGTCGGCTGATGACCAGCACATTAGAATTTTGAAAAATAAATTAATAAAATTAAGAAAAAAAAAACAAGAAGACAGGACACTGTGATTGAATCATGGAACATGTAGTTATATTCCTATGTACATAAATGCAGTTGCAGGCAGCGTTATGTTGTGCTTACAGCATGACTTTTATAACACAGTTTTTAAAACCAACATAAATTACATATAGCCTCAGGGTCTGAACCCCCCCCCCCCACCCCAAAGAAAAAATTCTGGGTGCGCCCCCGTTTGGGTTTATACAGTGTTGCTGATGAATGTTACAGGCTTATGCGGTAGTCTTGGACCACCCTGAAAATGGAAGCAGTAACTTTCTCCGGAACTATCTGTAACTAATTACCACTCACGACGGTGTCACGCCCCAGAAGACCGCAGTCTTCAGTTCACTGCCTGTTGATTCCACCTACAGGCCTAGCACTTAGGGAAGCCGCACAGGACAGTTGTCATCAGTACCGTGTTTGACGATTCTTCCTGACAGAGCAGATCGAGTTTGCAAGCCATACAAATAGGCAGCAATATCAGGCCATCATATGGAGATGACGCGACGATATTGAGAAAAAATGTCTGCCTGCAAGAGGAGCATATGAAACGCCACGGCAGCTAAGCTGAAGGCAGAGCGATTTAGAGTTGAATTTAGTCGCCTCTGGTAACTGACGTCGCGGGTTCGATGCGGATTCTAACGTGTTTCATGTCATGAAACTGCGTTTAATCGAATATCGCACTTAAGTGGTCAGCATTTGCGGTTCCCTGGATTCTATTTTGGCCTGGCTGCAGGGTTCCAGCAGTTCCCTTCCACCTATAGCCCTTCCCATTAATAATTGACAGGCATTTTCTGATAAAGATCCAATCATCTGATACAGCATCGGTAAATAACTGAAAAAAACCCTTCCTGTCCCACTTCTCTACATCGTGGGTTCGATTCTAGAATTGGACTTCTGTACTTACTAATGCATCTTAAAATACAGCACTAATATTATACTTGGAGCTGAGATAGTTCAGTCACTATAGTGACCAGTCCACGTGCTAGATGACAGGTAAATCGAGTCTATATTCCCGGCCCCGGAACACTTTCCTCTTCTCTGTGTCATTCAGATACACCCCGAGGCTTACGCTGTCTCTAGCCACCAAGTCTACAGGTTGCTATTTCGAGGGAAATGAAGCTAAATATTCAACTCCGAACAGTGCTGAAATTAAGAATGCAGGGCTGTAACTTCACTCCCCCATACGCTTTCATGGTACCGTTCTTAATTAAAAAGAACGACGTGTGGTGGCAACAGAGTTTAGTATATTAAACGAGTGTCACTATACTGCCAAAAGCAGCATCTGAGTCCTTGACAAATTCTGATAACATTAAGAACGACAGCAGTCCTATATGACTGTAAATTTTGTTCGGTTTCCTTTGTTTAAGTCACACTTTATGTAAGATTTTACCTGAATATTTAAGTAAAACAACTTGAATATTTTATGTCGTTTGTCACGCTTTGATTAAAAGCGACTTGCAATATTTATATCACAGGATTTTCACAGTGTTTTTATGTGTATTTTAGACCCTAAATGACGTTTTGTCTAGTCACAAAATGAAACCTACTTTAGATTTTGGAAAAACTTTATAAAACCCAGTAACTTTTTCAGTTATTCGTAATGGATTTAATTCTTTCCCCTCCCAAGGAATAACGGTAAAGTCGCTAAGTATTCATGGCTCTGAAAGTTAATTCCGGTACCGACCGACAGGGGGGTATAATCCGTTCCAGCAGCACAAAAACTTTAAATTCTGTTCCAACGTCATTAGTTATTTTTTATCTGTATTCTGCCACTCCTCACACGGATCACACCTCTCCTTCTTAATATCTTCTTGTCATGTTCGAGTTTACACTTCAGTAATCTCTGACGCCCTACTTTCAGATTCGTCCGCAGATACTGAGGAGCAAATGTTAAGAAGAAGTAGTTCTCGCGGTTTATTTGGAGGTGGCGGCAGGATCTCAGGCTAACAGTATCGCACATCAGTATGTTAGTAAATGATGCATGTGGAAGAGTTTCGAAGGAAATGGCATTCCCCTGACAGAAGTAATACCTAAGTCTGTGGCGGCAGAGAGTGAGGAAAACCACGACAAAATGCGTCAGGACTTTCGTTTCCAGATGGAGATTTGAACAGTCGCCTCCCGAATATAAATACAGATCGGTACCGCTGTTCTAACCTGCTCAATATGTGAGATATATATATATATATAATGCAATGTAATATAGACAGTAGTGTTCGGTTTGTCTTGCACCTTGTGTGACTGCAAGTAGCCGGTGTGGTTGCGCACTGGTCTGCTCAAGTAGCCGGTGTGTGTGCGCACTGTTCTGCTCAAGTAGCCGGTGTGCGTGCGCACTGGTCTGATCAAGTAGCCGGTGTGGGTGCGCACTGGTCTGCTCAAGTAGCCGGTGTGGTTGCGCACTGGTCTGCTCAAGTAGCCGGTGTGGGTGCGCACTGGTCTGCTCAAGTAGCCGGTGTGCGTGCGCACTGGTCTGATCAAGTAGCCGGTGTGGGTGCGCACTGGTATGCTCAAGTAGCCGGTGTGCGTGCGCACTGGTCTGCTCAAGTAGCCGGTGTGGGTGCGCACTGGTATGCTCAAGTAGCCGGTGTGGGTGCGCACTGGTATGCTTGCCAGCAGGATCCTTCTCTGGCTGGACTGAGCCACCAATTGCTGACCGCGGTTATGTTCATATTCATGTTCACATTCACATTCATAGTGTTCAAAAATTGTATTTAATTTACATGTTATTTCTGTTTTGCCGATTGCTTACATTCGGAGCCCCATTTGCGTAACATTTACGTTCTGAACCACGAAAATAACATGGCGGTGTTTTAGGCCCAGATGTACCTGATGTCAACAAAGGCATTGGTTTGTGCACGTCCCCAGGCTTGACCGCTTGTCCTTCTGACAACAGCGGTAGGAACACGAAGGTGACTATAGAGCGTTGGTGGGGTGATACTGTCAGGGAAAAACAAAAAAAAAAAAATACCACTTCGTCCACCATAAATCCGACATTGACTGGCAATGGTTTAAGCCCGAGCCTTCGCGATGTAAGGCCAAAGACTTACCACCTGATCCGTGGTAACACTCGAACCCTAAATATAAATATTTGTTTATTATCTCACAAAAAACACAGGGCGTGTTCTTTATAAAGACCAACCAGTTTATGGAACTAATCGCTGTTTACTGCGTGAATCATACAGAACACATAAATACAGGATGTGGGGAGAATGCAGAGTTTAATGTTAAAGCAGATGGTACATATATTTACCACTCTGCTTTAAAGGGTTAAGAGACGAAGAAACAAAAACAGAAAGGCTTTATCGAACACATGGCATGACGTTCCGTCTTCACATAGGCCTGTGTAGTACCTCTACGAAGCATACATGTCTGTTCATTCATCCATTCCGCAGTCTGTCTCACGACAGGTCCATAGCCTCTTGTAAAGCGAGTTCTCCACAGAGCGCGATCTAGTGCTTCCTCTTCTAGTTTCCAGTATTTTTCAAATACAGTACTTTTCCAACTAATGCACTATTTTTAACGTCTATACATTAACACACGTGCCATATTTTTTCACATGTTAGTCCAACATGTTTCGACCCTACAGGATCATCACCAGAGAGTCACTCGCAGTTAAAAAAAGGCGTGTAAATATTATAAGTGTGTTAATGTACAGACATTGAACACAGGGCATTTGTTGGAAAAGTACTGTATTTGAATAATAATCATACACGGGATGAGCAGTATGAAATTTCCAGTATCCTCTCTTTTCCTTAAGGTCGTCCAGTAGCTGCTTACGTCTTATTCCTCCTCAGCGCATCATTTCTACCCTTCCCTCTATCTTTCCTTCAATAACTTCAATAACTACCCTAGATGTGACAAATCGAATTATCCTTCCTCCTTTTTACTGTATGTAGGATATTCCTCTCCTCCTTGACTCTGTGTAATACTTCTCCATTTCTCACACGATCGGTCCAACTGATCTTCTCCATCCTTCTGCAGCACCACATTTCAAAACTTTCGAGTATTTTTGATCAACTTTCCGAAGTGTCCAAGGTCGTATATGCGTGCGTGCGTGCGTGCGTGTGTTACACGACTTACGGAACAAATCCTACAAAGACTTCCCCATGAATATTTTAGCTGCATTATATTGGCCACCCTGGAGAGAATCCTTCTGTGTTCAGAGGGCAGCTCTCGTAATGTTACGGTAGGTGCCGGGACAAACGACAGCTTTTAGTGTTGTACAGGGAAGGAAAGAAAGGAGAACGGCGGTCGTTTGAGTGCGTCTCAGTGAGGCGAGTTGCATAAGCCACCCGAAGGAGATAAAACTGAGACAAACAGTCCGGCTGGAAGTTTAATTAAGGAGATTCAATTATCGATAATTTTACTTGTGTAGAGCTGCAGAGTGCAAGAGTGGCTTACATGACAAACCAGTCCAGCGAAATTGCAAAATGTGTACATTTATTATTTAATAAAGAGATTCACTGAGACCTTCACTCTTCTGTGATGTTACACACCGTCGATTCGTAGTTTGTTACCGACGTTTAGGGGCAGTGAGTGGATAAGTTCGCCTGTCTCATAAAACATTGAAAGCAAAACTTTTTCTTGTGCACTTGGTTTTACGTCTGTATCTATCTTTCAGACTTCGGTGCTGCTGTGCAACTTACATTCAATTGCACAAGATTAACGCAGCTTCTTCAACCGTGCAAACTACCATCTTTTATCCAAGCGTTTCAAAAAGAAATGTATCTGAAAAAATAAACTGAAGAGAAGCAACTGTAAGCACTCGAAAATTTTTATTACTAAGACCTTTACTACATATATATATATATATATATATATATATATATATATATATACACGTGGGTTGGAATTTTAATTTTGGCAACACCGCGCTAGATTGGACACAAGCGCTGCTGGAGTGAAGCGGCAATGCAGCAGGAAGGATGGGCCCTTCCCCTACCTACATACATAGTGGGAGCGGTCCATCACGAAATGGGCATACGCAGTAGCCAGTTGATTGTCAGCAGGTGCAGAGTCTCGGCCTAAGAAGGATGTTTACTAAACTGGAGCAGCGTTCTTGGTTAAAAATTGAAGCAGGCAGGGGCAAAACAGCAAGAGAGTGTTACCGAGAACTGGTAGAGGTTTGCGGTACGGCAGCATTACCGTATAGGACAGTTGCAAGGTGGGTTCAAGCCTTCCGCGCTGGACGGCAGAATGTGACAGATCAGCCTCGGCCCGGACGACCCAGCGCAGCAGAAGCCCAGGTTAGTTCAGTGGCCACATTGTTGGAGACAGATAGACGGTGGACAATTCGGGAGTTGGCCTGTGAGACCGGATTGCCCCATACGACGGAACTGCACATTCTCAAAGAACGCTTGCACATGCGCAAAATCGCATCTCGTTGGGTCCCGCACAGTTTGACTGAAATCCAGAAATGGCAGCGATACGAGTCGGCTCGGATGCATTTGGAACGTTACAAAAAGAAAGGGGATGCATTCTTGCATCGTATCATAGCGCTGCATGAGGCGTGGGCGCGAGCTTGCAAGCCGGAAATGAAACGTCAGTCTAATGAGTGGCGCCATTACGGGTCACCCCGCAAAACCAAAGTGCGGCAGAATCCCAGCAGTGCTAAGGTTGTGGTCATTTTCGCCAACCACAGTGCCGGCATCATTCTGACACATGCTGTGCCCCAGCACAGGACAGTCACAGGCCAGTACTACGCCGATTTCTTGACGCACCATCTGCGCCGTGCGTTGCGGAAGAAGAGACCACACTTTCTCGGCGAAAACACACCAATCATTCTGCACGACAAGGCTCGGCCGCATGACGCTGACGTAGTGAACCAGCTACTGGCGAGATGGCAATGGGAGGTGCTGTACCATCCCCCATATTCACCAGACATCAGCCCCTGCGATTTTGATTTGATACCCAAAGTGAAGGAACCGCTACGCGGCAGGCGCTTCAAGACTATACCAGACATTATTGACGCTGCAGGCCGCTCCGTCCGGACCAGCAAAAAACAGGGGCTGCCAACGGCATCATGCGACTCCCTCATCGCTGGGAACGTGTTCTACATAACGTTGGGGAGTACATCGAGCGTCTGTGAAAATATGAACTCTGTAGGTGTGCTGTATCAAAAGTTACTGCAGCGTTGCCAAAACTAAGATTCCAACCCACGTATATATATATATATATATACACACACACACACACACACACACACACACACACACACACACACACTATTACAGACATTACAGGCCAAGTAAAGCAATA
>BLKM01000799.1:0-11308 GCA_013340265.1 Coptotermes formosanus | reverse complement strand
CCGTCTCGGTTATAAAAACCAGTCAGTTAATGCTGTATAGGGAAATAATCGCTGTTTGTTCTGAGATCCACACAAAACACATAAACACACTGTGTGGGCAGAACGTAGAATTTGTGAATGTTAAACCTGGCGGTACGTACAGTAACCACTGGGCTCTAAAAGGTTAATGACTGTCAGCAGGTTACACTCTTACGCAGTGTCGATTGGAGCTGACTGGTTTCGGTTACCGGCAGGGGCAAGAGGCTTGCCCATTCTCCGAAACGTCCACACTGACTCTGGGTCTCACACAGCCCTTATTCAATGGACACAATGAATTTCTTTCCTTGGGGTGGGATAGGCGGGGGGCAAAATTAAGCCCTCAGGTTGATGTACAGGTTACGCATGAGTGGAGACACATCTCCACTCCCCCCCACCCACCCATATGCCTGCATGACGTGGAAATGTGAATATTTACGTTTACCGTTTATAACGTTACATACAAATAAGAATATATTTATTTGTTAAACCTGAAATACAGACCAGCATTTTCAAGCGGTCTGACGGCTAGGATGACTTTAAGGGCGTCGAGTGGTGGGAGAATGGGTGAATAATGAACAGGAAGGGATGTGAAAGGAAGTGACGTACGGAGATGTGAATGAGTCCTTATAGAGAGGATGAAAGAAATAAAGGAAAGGAGGCGGAGGGGAGGAAGAAGGAAGTAAAAACTGACGCATGAGAGCAGAGGAATAAAAGAAAGAAAGAAAATGTAAATGTGGCGGCTGACGCGAACAGTGGCTGCACTGTGTATCTTCCGGTGCCATTCAGCGTGCAAGTGCCCGCACTGTGCCTCAGCAGGTGCGGGAATTTTAGTGTGGCCCGCGCCACCCCATCTCACGTCGGACGTTACAAATATCTGTCGCTGGTGCTACACTGCAGCAGGCGCTAACAGGCACACATAATTCTGTCAGTACAGGAGTATTACAATACGTACACCTGTAACACACGTGGCTTAACTCGGCCTTTCCCAAACATTTTCGAAAGACAAGGACTTTTCCTAACCCAAATCATTTACGGATCCACGCACATTAATAGATGTATTTTCATGTTCTGTTAATTTAGGAAAGCTACAATGAAGAAAACTATAATAATTTCAGGGCCGCTGCAAATTAGTTCACGTTTCATTCGTCACACTAAGCATAACACAAAACATCTGAAGGAAGAAGCGCCGCGTCCAGGAGCAAGATGTACTGCGAACTTGTGTCAGTAAGTTCTCTGGGCCCTTGCAGTAACTCAGTCTCCCGTGAAGTCCACAGCCCACAGCTTTGAAACCACAGACTTCATGCTTTAACCTTTTAAAGCCTAGCGGTAACGTTACGTACCACCAGGTTTAACATTAAAAAATTCTACGTGATGCCCACATTGCGTTTATGTGTTTTGTACGGATCTCAGAACAAACAGCAACTTTTGCCTTATAAAACATTAAGAGACTGGTTTTTATAACAGAAGTGGAGATTGTTTACAGCGCGGTACGCACTGAGTCCTTATATAAAACAGATACGCTTCGTCTTTAAAGGGTTAAACAACAGTGACTGCTCTCTGCGCCACCTGAATTAACGTTGCGCAGGCCTAAATCTGCATTCTGCGCACGTCTTATGTGGCCATCTCTCGTAAGATTCTCACAGTCAACTGCAGTTTTCTCAAAATAATGTTAAAAATTGGTTAATATAGTGTAATACAATGTAATGTTATATAACTAATTAACTAACTAACTAACTAACTAAATAACTAACTCCATGGAGCAGAGGCCTTCTTGGGAAGCTAACAGTTTCTCAGCTAGTCAAGAAATTCCCCGCATTTTATGGACCTCGGAGGTTCATTACCGCGTTCACAATAGCCCGCCACGTGTCCCTATCCTGAGCCAGCTCAATCCAGTCCATGTCCACCAATCCCACTTCTTGAAGATCCATTTTAATATTATCCTCCCACCTACGCCTGGGTCTCCCAAGTGGTCGTCTTCCCTCAGGCCTCCCCACCAAAATCCTGTATGCACCTTTCTTTTCCCCCATACGTGCCACATGACCCACCCATCTCATTCTTCTCGATTTGCTTACCCGAATAATATTTGGTGATGGGTGCAGGTCGTTAAGTATAATGTTATATAAATCCCTGAGCTGGGAATTTAATGTTTCTATGTATTATTTAGATGGCTTTCCTACACCCAACCCTTACGCAGAGCACACAAACAGCTTTACGTAAAGGCTGCGCCAGCTGCTGTGTGTGGCGGTGCATTAGCAGAAATATTGGAAACGCAACAAAGAGGAAGGATGTGTTTGTGTGACGGATGCTGCTGCTGCTGAAAGCCAACACACTGAAGCTGTCAGTAAGGTGCAAGATGTAACAGCCCGAAGGCTCTGCGAAAGGGACCCCATTTCCTTAGCGACGTTGCCATTTATCAACACAGAAATGAAACACGAATTTGCAGATAGCGCACACTTGTCACTTTATATTTTACGCTTTTTCCCATAATGTGAAGAAAGATTAGGAACATATATATGAGCACTCCGCGCAACAAAAAAGCGGGAAGGTGAAGTCTGCATTCGGCAGTTCTGTAACTGGTGAAGGCTCACAATTTTGTGTCAATTTAGCTGCTGCTTGTTTATAAACTCTATACAGAAACAGAGATGCAAATCATATTCGGCATTCTGATCCCAGTGGCCGCGCTGTCTAATGCGTGGGTCTGCGGCCGAGCGCTTGCTGGGATCGTGGGTTCGAATAACACCGGGGGCATGGATGTTTGTCTCTTGTACAGTGTTTGTGTTGTCACGTAGAGGTCTCTGCGACGGGCCGATCCCTCGTCCAGAGGAGTCCTACCGACTGTGGTGTGTGTCTGAGCGTGATCAAGTGAAAATACAAAACCCTCGACACCTTCTCTGAACAAGTAGGTAGAAGAGGGAAGGACTAAGTAAGTAAGTAAGTAAGTAAGTAAGTAAGTAAGTACGTAAGTAAATATATTCGGCATTCTGCTTTCAATCAACAAAACATTTGCAAATCTTCAATGTTGAGCTCTCTATCGGTTTAATAACAATAAAGTGATGTATGAGGACATTCCTTCTTCACGTACAGTGACGGCTTGTAATTAAAGCCGAAACGTGTCGCACACTAAACAATAAAACCTTGTCTACATGCAGTTGCGGCTGACGTGACTCACTATTAATTCATCTGTTTCGCATATCACAATGGAAGGCCTCACTCAAAGATATTTGGTGCTTTGTTTAATTACAGTACAATGCAAGTGTATATCACAACTTGCACGGACAGTCTGCTTGTTATACGATGTAAATCACCCAGTCGTCTGCAATACGTCGTTCACACAGACGAGGTCCGGCAGACAAACGTAGCGATCCGCTCACGGCGCAGTGTGGTTATCAAAACCCAGCTGCACATTCCTGTCTATGTAGGCGCCACAATTAATTCTCGAAGTTGCATACCCACAGTAGTTGATACTGCGTTGTCGAAAATCCAAGCAAATATTCTTATAATGTGTCCCCACACGGAAACGCGGTTGTATGGTGAAGAGCGCTGGGTTGGAGTCTGCTTAAGATTGTAAAGTTAACAAGTCCCATGGAGCAGAGTCCTTTAGAAGCTGATATTTCCTCATCTGCTCAACCAGTCTCCCGAATTTTGGAACCCGAAGGCCAATCCCACTGTCCCTCAGAGCCCGAAGTTTGTCCGTTTTTTATTTACCGACAGGCTGTTTCTGTGCTTCTTATGAGAATCACAGCAGGCCGGTACGTGTGTCCGTAACCGTACCAGTGACTTGCTAAACGAGGGGACGTTAGTGACAGAACTTCAACTCTTCGGCTTAAGGATAGTTGGATAGATAGAGATAGATAGGTGGGCAGTATATAGATATATATGGTAAAATACAGATATAGATATGCAGATACACGAGTGGATGGATACATAGATAGGTAGATATGTATAGATAGGTGAGTAGGTATATAGATATAAATATAGATATAGGTATGGATATAGATGTAGATATGGTATAATACAGATATAGAAATGCAAATAGACGAGTGGATAGGTATATAGATAGATAGATAGATAGGTAGGTAGGTAGGTAGGTAGGTAGGTAGGTAGAGAAGCAGGTAGGTACATACAGAGATATAGATACATAGGTAGATAGACACACAGGTAGGTAGATAGAGAGATATAGATACATAGGTAGATATACAGACAGGTAGGTAGATAGAGACATAGATGCATACGTAGATAGACAGACAGGTAGGTAGATAGATATAGATACATAGATAGGTAGATATACAGAGAGGCAGGTAGATAGATAGAGAGATATAGATACATAGATAGGTAGATAGACAGGCAGGTAGGTAGAGAGATAGAGAGATATAGATACATAGATAGGTAGATAGACAGACAGGTTGGTAGATGGAGAGATATAGATACATAGATAGGTAGATAGACAGACAGACAAGTAGATAGATAGAGAGATATAGATATATAGATAGGTAGATAGACAGACAGGTAGGTAGATAGAGAGATATAGATACATAGATAGGTAGATAGACAGACAGGTTGGTAGATGGAGAGATATAGATACATAGATAGGTAGATAGACAGACAGACAGGTAGATAGATAGAGAGATATAGAGACATAGATAGGTAGATATATAGACAGACAGGTAGGTAGGTAGATAGAGAGATATAGATATATAGATAGGTAGATAGACAGGTAGGTAGATAGAGAGATATAGATACATAGATACGTAGACACATAGACAGACAGACAGGCAGGCAGGCAGGCAGGCAGGCAGGCAGGCAGATAGGCAGGTAGATACAAGCTGTAACAGTTTGCTTACAAAAAACACAGTCCGAAGGCTGTCGGACAGAGGGCCGAGAGTGAGCGAATGTGAAACATACACTGCGCGCGCGCGCGCGCGTGTGTGTGTGTGTTTCTGCCTTGTCTTTATGTCCCTCCTCTTTCTTTCTTCTGTCTCCTCATTTACGTCACACGACGTAATATTCTTTGCCATTTTCTAACCGACCAACCTACCTCAAGCAACAACGCACGCAGTTCGTTTTCAGCAGAAACCTCGTTCGAATCTCGTCTGAGGTAATTTCGGGACTTTCCTCCGTTTATGTTGTGCACAAATTGCACGACAGGGGTCTTCGCCCCTGCACTCCCAGGGACTGACGGTGCAATTTAAAAAACGACAAAAATAAGCAGCTTGGATAATGTGTTTTAATGAAATTTGCCGCTACCATTTTTCATGAAAATCTCTTTATGTCAGGGGTGCAACATTTTCGGGCGCCAGATCACCGGGGCAAATAAATTTTTTACTGTGGCGCCAATATTTGAGGGTCCTCAGTATGGAACTTGTTTCATGTCAGCCTTATGGCGCCTAGAATTTTGAGGTGACGCCTAGATGTTTGGAAAATATGCGCACATCTTCTACAGGGGTATTCGAGTTGTTGCAAGGCCGGTATGGCACTGTGCTACAAACCGGAAGGTTGCGGGTTCGATTCACGATGGTGTCATTGGAATTTTTCATTGACATAATCCTTTCGGTCACACTATGGCCCGGGGTCGATTCAGCCTTTCACAGAAATAAGTACCAGGAATATTTCCTGGGGGTAAAAGCGGCCGGTGCGTAGGGCTGACAACCTTACCACCTTCATGTGCCGATTGTCTAGAAATCTGGGAGCCTCAACCTCCTGGAACCCTCAGGGCCTGTCTAGGCCTGTAGTGGGGATTGCTTTAACTTACAAGGCCGGTCTTACACTCACACTCGCAGAAGCTGACATTAGCACTGTCAAAGCATCCTACAAAGGCGCCAAATCCTGCGACATATGCCGCTGTTGCTCAGCCTTCACACAGTTCTACCTGAGGTAACGACATTGACGCTAATGGAAGGATCAGGCTACATCCCTCGAACTGGTTCCATTATCATTTGTGACAGTAGTTGCAGTCACACCCTTACAAGTTGTTAATGGGGCAATGAAGGTATAGATCCATGTATTCTTAACCTCGGCTGTCGACAGATTTGCGTTTTCAGCCTCAATCCGCGGCCGCTTTAATTTCCTCTGCCGTTTGGCTAGGAGACTGGGTGGAGCGGGCGGAGGTCTGAACGCAGTCTAAAAGAGGGGAAATTCTCCTTCAGGCGGGACTCGAGCTTTGACTCCTGGGTACTCCAGCCAGTGGAGAACTCACTGCAGTGACTGAGTTACGTTAGATATTTCTTAGCAAGCAGTCCAAAATAATCAGCAAAATTTGGCGGTTTCACATTGCTGTTTGCAGAGATTCATTTCTCATGGAGTGTGACGCCGTATAGAGTGGTACATAGTTACTAACCGACAAGACTTCATAACCCAGATGAAAGGAATCTTTATTTAAAATCACCTGTTTTGTACTTTTTTGTTTTTGTGTAGGATTTGGTCCCAAACAAAAAGAATATTTAAGAATTCAGGTTCTCTGGGATTTTATGCTTTGTCACTGAGTTCATGTAGCCCGATGTTTAGAAGGAAAATATTGCTTTCAAAACGTCGAAAAACACAACACAGTGTCACAGTCCTGAAGATCTGAATGCTCACAAACACAGATGTGGAAAATTTAAACCTCTCACAGAAGCAACAAGCTTTGTTGCACTGACAACAAGTTTCCTGCTTCTGCTGCCAAGGGTTGCAAAGTGTTTCCTTGTTAGGTTTATTTACCCTTTGACAGAAGAAATCTGAGCTGTGATAAAAAAGAAGCTGCCTCCAGGGGCTGAAACCATAAAGGCTGGTTGCAATTAATTAAACTTAAGTTCTGGGGTCATATTTTTAATTTTCTGATGTAAATATTTTAGATACTTTTTCTGAAGTATTTTTCTTTCCCTTAATTTCTTATTACGTTCAAGTACGTATATTACTCTGGGCTTGAAAATACTGAGTGCTGCTCTTTTCTCACATACAATCGTATAAAAAGGAAAGTTTCTATTTATATCCTAACGCTACGGCTACACACTGAGAACACCTTAACATTCCACAGTCACTAACCGTTGAAATTCTTCTCCATTTACGACAGAGAAGCAACTTGACTTTATTCGAATCTGGAAGTATTCAAACGTGTCAGGAACAGAACAACAACAGACTCTTTCTGTCAGAATATTTTTATGTGGATAAAAGCAATTAACTTTATCCTAAAATACACAAACGTGAGTACCCTTGTATGAACTCTTCTCGGGCTGATAGCCGTGCCAATTGTTTAAAAACCTCCGACGTTTCAGAGACACACTGCGTCTCCATCCTCAGGGAAAGTGATCTGGCTGCTCAAAGCAGGTGGTCCCCGGCCACAGCATATATAAGAGACGGTTCTGGTTTGAGTAGCCAGAGCGCTTTCCCTGAGGACTGAGGCGGAATGTGTCTCTGAAACGTCGGAGGTTTTTAAAAAATTGACACGGCTATCAGCTCGAGAAGCATCCACACAATTTTGTCGCCGTGAAAGCCTGAAGACATGTATGGGTACCCTTGTTACGTTCCCCGTATCCTACCGCGGACCGAACAGAGAACACACAAATAAACAATTTTTCCTTCTTTCTTTAATTGCATTCTGATGTGGCTTTCATTTGCTAAGACGGTATGACTCCAGTAATGGGTGAGTGAACAATTACGAAGCGTTGGTGCAATGCCACTGGCTAGGCAAAACCGAAACGCTAGGAAGAACGCCTATCCCACTTCTGCTGCCTTCACCACAAATTACAAAATTTAACCCCGGACCCCTCAGTGAGAGGCTGTTGACTAACTCAATACTTCAGTCTGTGCCTTGCCCCGTATTGTGTCCCGGTACACAGGGAGATATTTGAACAGGGTTACGCAGTGTACAGACCCCCCCCCCCCCTCCCATCCCGACGTTGCTGGCATGACTGTACAGCGCCATAACGAGCGGCGAGTCAACTGATGCGTGTTTACAAAATAACACGCCCGCTATTCCAAAACAAGCCGTTAAGTCTTGCCTCACTAATTAGCGAAATGCCTTGAGAGTCTCTAATTGATTAAACACATTACGTTAATAAAGCGATTATACACTGAAGAAACAGCAGTGCCGACTCCAGCAATAAAGAAGATCGCATAGCTCAAATGAAGACCCTATTTTATGGCGCGTGACGCAGTACAGATTGGTGGATAAGTACCAAACTTTGCAGGAACTTTTTGCCTTTAGGGTAGAAGGTCATATCTGGAAACTACACGGCGTCATGTCCCGGTAGACTAACCTTCACAGTCATATTCGTCAGTACGCCTAACTCAAATCTCGAGGATGACGTCACAGAGGGCTGTTTCGAAACGTCGTTATGAATCGATAATGTGCTTAATTTTGTGGTCTGCGCTGCACGTGGGTGGCTTGCTGTATTCCGTGGCGAGGAATGGCGCGGACATGTGTCAGCACGGCCAGCAGGCAACAGCAACGTCTCGCGGGGGCGCGCTGTGAGCTAACGAGAAGGAAAGAAACAACTCGGTTGCCAATACGCCAGAAGACACTGCAAGCGGTGTGCAGTGTCGCTGGTCGAACGATTGATTCGTTTTGAAAGTCATGAGACACTTTCTCTATACATTAGGGGCGCACACAAGGGAGGGGGGATGCCGCAGTGCAGCCCCGCCAAACACCCCAAAACCGAAATTTAAAAAACACTCATTTTGTAGATATTATGATATCAAAAGTTTTACGTGATGTCTCCTTCAGCCGAAATCAGCCGCTGACTAGCACATTAGAATTTTGAAAATAAATTAATAAAATTGAAAAAATAAAACAAGAAGACAGGACACAGTGATTGAGTCACGGAACATGTAGTTATATTCGTGTGTATATAAATGCAGTTGCAGGCAGCGTTATGTTGTGCTTACAGCAGTTTTTAAAATCAAACATAAATTATATATAGCCTTAGGGTCAGCCCCCCACCAATTAAACTTCTGGGCGCGCCTGCTATACCTTGATATTATGGTCTTCCCGAATTATGACACAGTGTAGCCTGGTAGGCAGATACAGAACCCTTGGAAGGATGCAGTCCCTCCATTCTCCAGAATTATATTTCATCCTACAGTAAACTGCGTGTAAATAAACTGCAATAAATGTCTGCATGAAATAAGAGACATATCAGACTCGCTGAGAGCTAGACTCTCCGGAGTTCGAACGCCGTTGGGAACAAGACAGCGTCTCTTCTCCATACCATTTCAGACCGGCTTCTTGCCCACACAGCCCCCTCTGCAATGGACACTCGATTTTTTCCCGGAGGATAAAATGACCGCAGCGTCGCACTGACCACTGACCCTGTCTGGCGCCGAGATTAAAATTGAGTAGAGCAACAGACGTAGGCCTAGCACCCGCTGTGTGTCTGTACTGACATAATACGGGGCGACCTTTACCTTTACCTTTTACTATGTGGATGGAAGCAGTCGTGGCCCGGTTTGAGCTAGTGGTCTAGTATTGTTTACGTGACTGAGAAAAAACACGTAAGGCGTAAGTAAGGATGTAAGTACCGGTAGAGGCTTTGGTTTTAAACTGCTGCCATGGCAACTCCAAATGATAACTTTTTGTTGCACTTTCTGCTGCCCCCCCCCCCCCCCCCGCAATAATATTTTAGTTCCTTTCACACTCCAAGGCAGTCAGCAACTCTGCAGACTGCTGTTTCCTCAGGTCCCATTATTTCCTGTTGAGCATTCTACAATATGAAATAGCAGCACTTGTCGCAAACACTGTACGTTGCGGTAACCTTTTAAAGCCTAGCGGTAACTTTACGTACCGCCAGGTTTAACATTACAAAATTCTACGTGGTCCCCACATTGCGTTTATGTGTTTTGTACGGATCTCAGAACAAACAGCAACTTTTGCCTTATAAAACATTAAGAGACTGATTTTTATAACCGAAGTGGAGTGTTTACAGCGCGGTACGCACTGAGTCCTTATATAAAACAGATACGCTTCGTCTCTAAATGGTTAAGACACCGGCTACTTTCCCCGTCTGTACTCCTCGTCAAATATTGTTCGGGTAAACAAATCAAGAAAAATGAGATGGGCAGGGCATGCAGCACGTATGGAAGACGACAGAGGTGCATACAGGGTTTTGGTGGGGGAGACCTGAGGGAAAAATACCACTTGCAAGACCTACGCATAGATGGGAGGATAATATTAAAATGAATCTTCAAGAAGTGGGGTAGGAAGGCATGGACTGGATTGATCTGGCTCAGGATAGGGACAGCTGGCGGGTGCTTGTGACTGCGGTAATGAACCTGCGGGTTCCACAAAATTCGGGCAAGATCTTGACTAGCTGAGGACGTGTCAGCTTGTCGGTAAGGGCTCTGTTCTATGGAGCTAATTTTAGATACGTTCTGTGCTGTGTGCTCCGTGTTACTAACACGGTCCAGCTGCACAGTGCATCTTCCCCTGCCTTATAAATAAATGATATTAAGACTGTCCCATGAATCACAGGAATTGAGCGAAAGAAATCTTCAGGCGTCCTAGCAAACACGCTATTTATAGTGCCGTAGAGTGTCACTGAAAGTAGCTGTACTGGTTTCTCCTGACTGGGATGGCAACTTCATGACATAATGTGGAAGGAAACCGATTGTACTGAAATTCACGCTTGTAGCAACAAATTCCACATTTTTTCTTCTCAAAACAAATCTTTTATTTACACACATCTACGTTCATTACTACTGCCCGACATACACAGGATAATGGACGGACAGACGCACTGTTTATTGCACATACACAGAGCAACAGCATCAGTGGCAGGGATTATATAGCGTCGAATGGTGGAATAACAGTAAAGAGTGCATTGCAACGGATTAAGAAGGGCCCTTTGCACATGAGAAACTTCGCACACATTCCGTTTTGCATTTTTAATATCTCTTAGCTTTTGTCACAGGGGATATGGAGGAGGTGCTTAGGAGTGTTTTCTTATAATGTGTATGCGACAGATTACGTAACGCCTACGTCATAAGCCACGAACAAACAAGCCATCCGTGACATCTTCTCTGGAGACACGCCCGTGTTTATCTGTGGCCTGCCACCGACCATGTCTTGGGAGATTCCACGTTACATTACACCAGAATTCACATCTTCCCTTGAGGGCGAAATGGAATGTCATTTTACACTGTCGGTCGTTCCGGCGGACATGCAATGACAGAGGCATGGGTCCAGCGGGCACGCAGCCTGCAGCCCGTCATGCTTCTGAGATTCCTGGAAAACACACACACACACATACGTACGTACGTACATATACATACATACATACATACATACATACATACATACATACATACGTACATACATACA
>BLKM01000798.1:697796-790254 GCA_013340265.1 Coptotermes formosanus | reverse complement strand
TCACCCAGTGACACAGCATCACATCCCTGCCTTCATCAGGGTTTGTGTTATTTCCTCTAATGTGTATCAAAATGCATAAGGTTTATGTTACAGTGAAACTCGCTTAAGAAAAACCCAGTTAAGAAAATTTCCCGCCTAAGAAGTCAGGATAAAAAAGCACCAGAATTCTCCCATTTCATTAAAATTACCCTTTTAAGAAATTTCCCACTTAAGAAGTAGGATTTTCTTGGAATCTTCAAAATTTTCTTAACAGGGTTTCACTGTATTTATATACTTCCAGAGGAACAACCCATGAAAGTCAGGCTGATACGCCACATATAATAGGCTACTGGCTCAACTGGAGGATGAAGAAACTTCCACCTGTGGTAGCATTACGAATCAACAACCACCTTATCTTGGATTTCTTACAAAAACATATAGGTATGTGCAGTACATTTTGTTGAGAGTTCATATTACAGTGCAGTTTAGTAGCAGTGATAAAGTACATTACCAGGCATTACCATATTTTAACAAAATATGAACATGGATATTTTAAAAAGTGATGCTTCTATATGTGTGTGTGTGTGTTTTGTGTGTATGTAGGAGTTATACTAGGATTACTTTGATAAAGGCCCTATCATTTTGGATCATAACCTTCAACACTTGTCTCACTAACAGCCCAAACAACTACAGATTACATGTTACAAAATGAGCAACAGAAGTTCTCACTGTAGTGACAGTGTGAATGACAAAAACTCTTCAATAATATACCCTGAGCTTACACTCCTCCTGCATTGGTCACGTTATTATAGCAGCTATACGAGCAGAAGGGTGTGACTTCAAGGTCTTGACGCCTGTGACATCAGCCCAGGCTTGCTGACCTAATGTAAAGGACCTTACGGAAGTAATCCAACTATGTCTACATCAAATATCAGTCTGCCAACCAACAGTGTGATTAACATGTAGAACATTCCCTGATTTTAAAAATATCTGATAGAATATTTGTTCTTCACATTTTATTGGAGTCATATTATTTTCTTAATTGATGTTGGCCAGCATCGTCACAGGTGTAATGGTATGTAATCCTACATATACGTATGTTTTCAAATTTTTTTCATATGGGAAAATATTTTTGAGGTTATGCTATAGTTAATAACCCTTCTTTTAAAGGATTAGACCGTGAACTGGACAACTCGTTCTTGACTACACATGCAAGCAGTGTGGTTGAGGGGCTGATGGAATGGAAACAATAAACATAATGCGATGCAGGTACGTAGTTTGTAAACGACATTTTATAGTATGTTAATTCATAATTTCAAGCACTGCCTACATAGTTGCATACATACGTGGGTCAAGTGAAACACAATTTTTTATCAGGTAATTTAATGCAGATAGGTGTGGTACAGCTTTGTCACTTTGCAACATATTGCCAGATCAACCACACACAGTATATGCTTCAACCTCCTGACATCTGTTCCTACAGCTACACACTGTAGCATCTCAATATCTTTGTACTTCTAAGATTTCATTTGACTTGCCCTTCCATTTATGTATATAAAATTTACTTAAAAATGTCTTCTTTAAGTTAAAAATGTTTTGGTTTTTACATGGTATGATATATTACTGAACTGAGGATGCAAATTATGTATAAAAAATGAAGTCACTTATTTTACAGGCACTTTACAAGACCAAGCTTTACACATCATAATCTTATTTTATTTAACATTTGAAATGGTAACAATTTAGCACAGGTAACAAATCAGAAGCATGTTTTGGCCTGTTTTTATTATGCCTTGGTTTGTTCCTAGGGCCATTCATGTGGGATGTGTAGTGCACAAACTGGCAGGGGGGCAGGTTTTTCTCCAGTTTCAGTTTTTGCTGTGACAGGTGCTATTCCACCAGTGTTCCACACTCCTGTGTCATCCAGGACTGGTACCATAGTTCCATTACGGGTCACAGTACCAAGGGACTCAGTCTCACCCCCTTCCCGACCCAGTAATAAAAAAAATTATAAACACAGCATTTTAATGCATATTTTGTTGTTTTTATTGATTTCAGTAATGGTAATGACATTACATGATCCATAATCCATGCATTAATTGAATATATAAATATAATGTAATAATAATACCAACAAATGCACACCAGTGAAATAGATTTTACGTACGATAACTTACTTCATGTTTGAGCCGCTCCTGTGGCCATCCTCAGGGAGAAAATACAAGGCATATGAATTATTGAAGTAGCATAACTAATCAAAGAGAGGACGACAGTGATAAAATCAAAGTTTAAAATACGTATGATGATCTATTGCTATAAGTGTGCCATTATTGAGTGGATTTTAATCTATGATTTTATCACTGTCATTATACCTTGGATTAGTTCCGTTACTTCAATAATTGTATCATCTTTTAATTTGTATCCATTGTATTGCCTCCCTGAGGATGGCCACGTGGGTGGCTGAAACAGGTACGACATTATTGTATGTACAGACTATTTCATGACAGCATTTTGTTGGTATTACTATTACATTATACATACGCTGATAGTGACATTTCATTTCCAGCAGCAAGTTGCAAAATCAAGGCTCAAAACATAACGGACTAAATTAAGTTCATATTTTATATTTTATACAGCAGTTTATCACTCAAAATTTATAAAACAGTTAACTATTTTTTATACATAACTCTCTCTTTCTTGTGTTTATTTTACATACAAGGCTTTATATGTTTTAAGATGTGACGTTGCATCACTGGGTAAATGTTTCCCTTGTTTTGAAGGAAAGTATTGCCATCACAGTGATGGGAATTGCCTTGCCAGTTACACAGTGTCATATTCCACCATCAGGGGTTTGCTGCAGTTTAAATGTGAGCTGTAAAGGCACGTGGCATACGATTTAACGCTTTTGGTGCAATAAGCAAATACATCCACCCAGCGTTTTATTACCATTACACATGACAAATGTATTTACCCCACAGCTTCAGAAAAAACATGCTAGTGTGACAGCAGCAACCCAACAACTTACAAAAGTTACTTGGTGTCCTGGAAGGAACAGTGGAACTACTGATAAAAGAATGGGGGTGGGGGAGATACTCGGGAACTTCCTAAAGTAACAGTTTCTGTGTTTTGTAACAGCAGCAGCAGTGTGCAATACTTAAGTGAAGTACTTTTTTGTAGATTTATTTGCAGCATGTTATGTACCATTTATGGAATGTCTTTCCCCCATCTTTTTAATTTTCTAAATACATTTTTGTTTCTACACAAACACCTGGGAACATTTCTGTCAGATATGGAAAATATAGCTACTAATGATACTGGTAAACGATTCACAAAAGCAAAAATTACATGTTCGTATTTGGTGCACAGTGGACAACAGTTTGGGTTGTGGCAGCATGTAATCTGGGAGAAAGCAACATTTCAGAGGAATATGAAGGCTGTCTGTTCCTCTGAAACACTGATCCCTACCTACCAGACCGCACAGTGCCATAACCCAGAAGACGTGACATGACTTTTCGCTGTCGTGAAAACCTCACATCTTACTTCGTATTAGGTTTGAGGTCTGAAAACACCTTATTGCAACGGAGTTGTAATGCAAGATCAAACACAAAATTTCTAATGTGACTTTCTTTCTCGTCCTTCTTGCTATCAAAAACCACTACCAGCATCATGCGAGGGTCTGTGCAGGCCATAACATATGTTCTCTGATCCTGAAACAAATGATGTAATGTCACTTTTATTTTCCAGATTTTTAAGGAGACAAGAATGTAATGGAATACAGTTTGCTTGAATATTCGTTCTTTGTTTCACGCAGCGAATCCTAAGAAGGATAACCACCTATCCCAGTTTTTAGCGGACAGTTTCAAAAATGCACTTAAAATCAGCCGAACATACTCTGTATAAAATCTGAATGACAACATTCTTAAGTGCTGACACTTAGAACACACTGTACCACCATCTGCAGACTTGGAATTATCTGTCCTCCCCCACTCTGCACGTACTTGTTTGCTGGCTGTTGTCACTGCTGTTTCTACTTACATTTGCATGTACCTTGAGCATGTTTTATCAGTTATGAATGGCTACAGGAAAAGTGAATGCACTAAGAGCAGTGTAAACTTAGCAAAAAGGGAACTGCAGTAAAGGTGAAGTAGAAATACACTTGTAACGACTTCTACACATTTGTGCTTGAGGACAAAGATATCCTCAAAGCAGCAAAGTCAAACAAAAAGTATGTTCTTAAATTCAAGTAAACTGAAAATTTTGACTTCTGATTATTCATAAAATGCAGTAGTACCTTTCACTTTTATGTCTATATTAGTTTCAGTTGTCTGTATTGTGTTCGTTAAATTAAAATATTTTGGTTCTTATACTTTTTTCTTTAAAAAAGTCAAAGTTCCTAATTCTAAAGTCTGGCATGAAAAAGCTTTTAAATAATATATACTTTACAATAATGATTATCACATTTCAACTAAAGTTACACTGCTAAATTGGCAAAATGTCACTGCGATACCCACCCCATATACCCCACCATGGACACTGTTGGAATGTCCTGCAATACGGAAGAAAAAGAGTGGTCACCCTGTTCCTACAATTATAGAAGGAACACTCTTGACAGGGGGAAGGGAAGAAATTAAGCAACAAAATTGAAAATGTAACAGTACAGTATAGAATAAGGTACAGTGAACTTTTATTGCACAAGCATCATTTGAAAATCTCTGTGGACCAAAAAAGAGCGGTTAATGCAAAGATTATTTCGTATGATACAGTGCACGGACATGGAACATAGCAAAGATTATTATTGAAAGGAAAATTTATATTAAACAATTAAAGGACTAAAATTCCTGGTAATTAATTATTAGTGGTATTACAATAAAAATTAATAGAGTACTTAATTATGATTTAAATTGTACGGTTTACATTATTTTTGAAGAATGGAAGAACATCTATGAGAAGCTTGCCAATGTTTTTTTCTCACTGCTAGCATGTTTAAGAAGTATGCATACTTCAGCTCTATAAGATTATTACTACCATATACTTGTACCAATTATTAAGGGAACACTTACTATTGAAAGAATAACGGGGCCTTGGAGCTTATCACTTTGTATTTTCCTCACTCCTCCTACTATCAAATGTCAAAGTCCCCAACATGTGATGTTCCCGCCATATTCGTGAATCCCACTAGAACTTCAGTATTTTTTATGAAGCACCTCAAGTTCACCAAACCACTCAAAACAGTTGTCCTGCTGATGGGGGAGCATAACTTGAGTGTGTTTGAAAACAACTATGGGCCGCAGACATATGCCTGATGGGCTGTGGGTTGCTCAGTACTGCTGTACAGTATCACACTTACCCTAGGGCTGAAGTAGTACACAACCTTGTCCATGGCAGCCAATTCACTTGCTCTTTCTGTGATGATCTGGACAACATTTGGCATGTGATTAAGTGGCTTCTGCAAATAAATACCATACAGGCTAGACACGCCATACAGTTCTATGTATAGAACATAATTACTGAGATTATGGACTACCCTCCTGTAAGCAAAGCTTCATAATGAAATTCCGCCTGAAAATAGTACATTTTTTGTCCGGTTAGCACAGCAGTCTTCAGTGTGTCGTAGATAGTGACATACAAACTTTTATCTTAAATATCTACGTACATAATCATGATATGTTTTGGCCTGAGTCGCTCCCCTTCAGGTTGTGTCTATTAAAAATGTAGGCTGGGAGTTAATTTTAATGCTCAGTACGTAATTTACTGCTTAATTTGTCTTTGTTTTTTGTTTGGTGTTGTGCCGTGGTGTAAGTAGTAAGTAGTAGTCTTCTGGGATGTGACACTGCATCATTGGGTGTGTAGTGCCCAGTGTTGTGTAAGATCATAGTGCCTTTATGAGGAAGGTCAAGGAAATCCATGATCCTGAAGATGAAGGCACCATGACCCTTTACAATGTTGGGAACTACTTACCTGTTTATGTAGTATAACATCCCAGGAAACTTTAATCTTTGACTTTCTTTTGAGCAGAGTAATGAAGATGGACAGTTCCACTTGGACAGTATGCAGAGAGGGAAGGAGGGTCGTTTGCGGCTTCATCTTGTGTGTAGGGTCAGTCGTCTCATGGATGTCATGGTGGCATTGTCGAGTACTGCCTGCATGGTGACAGTTGCACCACCGACCCCACTGCTGCTTCCTTGTGCCTTCTTCTGTACACATTCCATGACTCCTGGCACAAGGTCCAACAGTACTAGTCCATTTGTTCTCTTTTGTTTGTTTCAAGTGAGAAAGAGAGTGTGAATTTTAATGAAGTAACTGTGTAGCAGCACATCAGTTGTTATTTTAATTAAACATATTTTTATATAAGTAGAACTATTAAGTTAAGGTGGGAAGAAGCTTCAGTATATCATCATCATCATCATCATCATCTCCTTTATGCAGGGTATTCACACTTACATACCTGAAACAACCCATGTTTCTAGGGTATACAGTGTCGCACCTATTCTATATTTACTATCTATGGTGCATGTAATGTTCCTTCATATGCTAAATGTTTTGTACTTTTACATCAGCACTTTCTGCAGTGTGTGTGCTGTGCCCAGTGTGGCTGTTCTCTGTAGTTCCTTGATGTTGTGATTTCCAGGTACGTTCAGATATTTTCCGAATGATGTTGAGGTGGTTATCATCACCACCACCACCACCAATAATATAAGCCTTTGGCAATCTTTGTGTTAGTTTTGGAAGACCATTGTAGATTTAGACCAAGTTGCACTTGAAATGCGTGCAGATCTATACTAAAGTTGTTAAAAATTATATGATTTATTGAAAACTGAAATGTCCTGACACACTGTAATAAACACGTCAGTGTAAATTTAATAAAATACATTCAGTGTTTTATTAGTTTCATGCATACAGAAGGACAGATGGACAGACAGAGAAATTTTACCAGACACTCTGCAGAGTCACAAACAAGTCTGTAAATTTAAATTTGGGTAAATGTGTGTAGAGTCCTGTAAAATAATGTATCTTGCTGTACTTTAATGGAACTGCTATATTTCTGGGGCATATTTTACAAATATATAAGTGAAATATTACTGATTAGAAACTGGACATAGTGAATGGTCAATGTATAATTGAGAACATTATCAGTATCATTCTTTGTAGTGACATATATTGACAGATATGTAACAAATGTACTGCGGAAGCAGGTGGTGAGAACTGTAGCAATGCTGATGGAATTTCAGGTTAAAACCTGTTTGATAGGATGAGGGTGTTTGAGAATAGGGCACTGAGGAAGATACACAGGCATAAGAGCGAGCAATTAACAGAAGGCTTGAGGAGATTAAGACCTTCATTATTTGTATGCCTCACCAAATATTATTTCGGTGATGAGTTCAAGGAAAATGAGATGGGGAGGGCATGTGGCACAGGGGGGAAAAGAGAAATGCACAAAGGGTGTTGGTGAGGAAAACTGAAGAAAAGAGACTGCTTGGAAGACCTAGGCATAGATGGGGGTCTAATATTAAAATGGATCTTAATGTTAAGTCTAAACTACCGAGTTTACCTGCATACAAGATGAGAATTTTTATCTAATTCATCACTTGAGAAATGGGGGGTCATTCACAATCTTAAACTTGCTCTGTGTAGGTATTTCCTTGAAAACTGATGATTTTTAAGGGGTCATCTTATATGCGGGTAAATGTTGTATATTCAGGAAGTGACTGCAGCTTCTTAAATGTGACTTACAATAGGGCAGCTGACTACAATTGGGTAACACTCTAGATCTTGGGGGGTTTCAGCAGGTCTGTCTGGATGATGGTAACCTGGTCCTTTGAAGTCTTCCAACCCATGTGCATCAAATACTAACATAACAGCTGTAGCATCATAACGTCGCTGAAAATTTTGAATCCTGCAATGTCAATTGACAAATACTCTATTACTGATTGTATCATAACATCTTTCTGCCAAGCCTAGAACTTCAGGCCAGCAAGAATTGCCATGATTATCACACTAAATGTATAAAAGAAGATAATGTTTGTGACTTCCATGAAAGGTAATACAGGCAGTTCTCAATTTACGCAGTTTCGATTTACACAAATTTGGAAATACATGGTATATTTACGCATGTTTCCAATTTTCATGGTAAAAAATTTACATTTACACAGCTTGGAACCCTCAAAGCATAAAGGAAATTATGGTAAATTCAGGATGGTGTGCAAACTTCAAGAAGCATCACAATTTTCATAATCACAAAATAACAGGAGAGGTGTGTGCTGCAAAATATCATGCAGCTGAAAGCTTCCCACAGATGCCTCAGGGGATCACTGAGGAACATGGTTATTTACCAAAGCAAATTTTTACTGTGGATGAGATGGGACTACTTTGGAAAATACTACCCTTGCAAATATACTTGTACACTTCACAAGACAAGAACACAAGCTCAGGATTTACAGTTGCCAAGGAATGAATCACTCGTCTTTTAGGAAGCAACAGTGAAGGGGACTACTAGCTGGTTTATGGTTTACCATTCTGAAAATCCCTGGGCACTGAAGGGCTTCATGAATGATTGCCTTCTTCTGTAATTATTTCACTCTGAAGCTTTAGTCAAAACTCAGGCAGCACTATCAGAAGGAAAACTGGAAGTTTTAGGATTCTCCTTCTCACTGACAGTGCCCCTGGCCATCCACAAGCACGAGAGGACCTTACCAGCTGTACCAAAGTTGTGTTTCTTATCATCAGCATGACATCAGGAATCCAGCCAAGGGATGAGGCAGTGATTGCCACATTAAAAGAAAATGTTCAACAGGCTTGTTAAAGAAACTGAAAATGACAAGATGACCAATGACTCCTTGAGGATATTCACCGTCAGGGATATCATACCGATAATTGCTGGGGCATAGGAAGAAGCCATCAATGGATGTATGAATGGAATGTTGTATAAGCAGTGCCCTCAATATGTGCATGACTTCTGTACATTTGACAGAATGAAAATGTGTCTCAGGCAAGTTCAGACACTGGAAATCTTGCAAAGTCAGTCGGCTTTGAGAGGTTGGAGATAGTGATGTGGAGGAAGTGCTTGTATCTCAGAAAGAGGTCCTGTCGAATGAAGAGCTTCTTGAGCTTGAAAAGCAGTGTGATGACGAGGAGATGGGAGAAGAACTGGAGGCAGTGCCTTCCCCAAGTTGCAAGAGGTTGGGGGAAACGCTGCACCACATTGACCTTGCTCTCAGTGTAGCAGATGAGGGTGATCCTGATGTGGAATGCAGCCCAGAGGTTGCTCAAAATGTGCAAGCAGTCATCAGCTGTTACACTGAATGTACACAGCAAAGAAGGGGAAGGTGAAGTGGTTGATGTTGAAACTGTTTTTTTCAAAAGCACGCTCACCACTACCTTAAATGACTGTACAATATCATATTTATTGTATTTTATTCTACAGCGCATTGGAAAAGTAACTGTACAGTTGAAACATGCCACATAACATAGCACACACACACAGCTAGTAACAACTGTACTAACTATGCACCTGGCATTTTGCTCACTTTCCGTGTTTTGTCAGCATTGCCTGTTGTAGTGCTGAATCACCAAACTGTACTGGTTTTGCTGGGTGACACATGCTACCACATAACCGTTGCTGTGGTAGCTACTGCACAGTGACTTTTTAAAATGCCCTGTGTATTACAACTTGAAATGTCAGCAATGTTGAGTAGGCTAATACATGATGTACTCCCCCTAACCTGCATACTTCAGTTATTTTATATGGGAAGATGGTTCTTGTTTTATGCAAATTAGATTCACACAGTAATTTTGAGGCATGCATTAATCATGCAAATTGAGAACTACGTGTATGTGCTCTACATCAGATATTTGGCATCATCTGTGCCACCTCATACATATGGTATATGAATTGGTTACACATGAGATCCCCATTCTGCATTGGCCAGGCTGGTTTCTGGAAGGCCTAGTAGACCCTACCCTACTGGCAATCTCAGTTTACTGGCAGATATTGGAGTTACTTTATTACCAGTTGTTCTATTTCAGAAATGTGAAGTATGTGAGGAAGTTTCTTACTGTCTCTTTACTGACAATCTAAGTAGGGTCCAATCACAATCTTACAGCACTGTGCAAAGAACTGACTTCAGTCACTCCCCTTGGACTTGCCTGCAATAGGTATGAGAGGGACATCAGGTTAGCTGGTTACACGCAGTTACAGAGCACACATCACTGTGTGTTGCCCACCGTGAACTGAACCAAAACACTGTTCCACAAAGAATACTCACACTACACTATGACACTAAGATTGGAAACCATGCACTTATCTGTGGTGAATACTGAATACTTCTTGTATCATCTGACTCCAGTTGAAGAAATTACGTACCAATGTACAACACAAACACATGTTGTTAGAAGGGTAGGTGACGTACTGCAGGCATAGTTGCTGCCTTCCACTGAAACTATGATCTGCACACAGCTTGTATGCCACGCTGCAAACAAACTGCCTGTGTACACGGGTGCCATAAGATTGCGACCGGACTCACTTTTAAACCTGAAATAAACTTTGCTCACGTACTTGTGGAAGTAATCATAAGTCTGTAGCTTGCTGCAGAGGACCTTCATCTCTTGAGCAGACGTTTGTTGTGCTAATGTTGTGTGAAAGTACAGTGAGAATTTTGCCAGAAAAGCTGTCTTTAACTTCAGTAACCACTGCAAGAGTGCTGGCAGTTGACTTGTTTTCAGGAATGTAGCACCGAATCCTAATTTCCAAGACTAGAAACAGAGGACCAAGTTTATGAAACACGTTTTTGTAATACTTTCCACCGAAATCAACAGGAAATATAAAAAGTATGTTGTGCAAACCATACGAATAATGTAGTATTTGTACATGGCACATCCTGTTGTGATGAAGATACACAAGAGTGAGGATAATAGCTGTCAAATCATGTAGTAATGTTTCTCTGGTGTTTTATCAGCCTGATGATGGCTTCTTGTATACGAGCTAAAACATGTTGCATTAAAACCATACAACACAGTAAAAGAATTTAGTTGCGATTGACAGCTGTTATTCTCACACATTGAATAATGTAATATATTGGTTGAGACAATGTTTTCTTGAATTTGCTGATTATTAGGAAATGAGATTTAGTTCTGCCCCAGTCACCTCCATCTTCATACCCTCTTTCCATTACATCAATTTCACATTTCCATCTCCATTCTGATCTTTGAAGAAGTTTCTCCATCAAAACTCTGTGCTCATTTCTTGTCTTCCCAGTTGAGATGCATGTGTAGCTCAGTGCAATGTAGATTTCACTGCCTTGATAGTAACATACTGAGATACTGCATCAAAATTATGTTGAAAATGTAAATTTCAAAAATTTTGTCTATAAAGTTCATTTAAAAGGTCTTACAATCTTTTCCCTCAACTTTCCAACATCATTTATAATTTTTGGAGGTGAAAAGTGAGAAGGAGAAGTTGTCCCTGTCTATGCCTTGAAGGGATGTAGGCGGATCAGAGATATAGCTTAACTAATTCTTCACCTCGCCTCTAGATGGTCGTGAGTGGTAAGCTTCACACCCTGATGGCTTCATCCCCCCCCCCAAGGAAAGAACCCTGATACCAATTTAAATTTTTGGGAGGTTGCATCTTTGTATGATTTGTTGAGGCCAACTGGACAGCATTTTAGTTACTGACTGCAGACATTCACATTTTGAATAACGTTCTCACAGTGTTTGGAAAGTATGGCACAAAATACTGTTTTAGCCCCTATCTTCCCTTAAGACCTCACTATTCTGAAAAATTATCTTCAATTCTATAGTTATAAATTGTGAACAGTTATAAAGTGAATGTAAATATATCCAGCATTGCCCACACATATTGTTACAGTGTCCAAGACTGATTATGCACTGTAATTTGCAAGAGTAATGGGCTTACCTTTGGTCTGTGTTGTTGGTTGTAACAATATTTCAGTGTATAATGAGAATGCAAGATTTACTTGAAATTCTCATTTTGTTATTACTGAGTATTACATATATAAGTTCACAGTATGTACATTGTAGCATGTAATGCAGTTCAAGTTGAAACAATCATAAATGTCTGAGCAGAATAATTAATTAGAAAGCACTAAACACTGGAACAACACTCCCTCAGAAGCATGGACGTTTGTACAGCAGAGGGGTTTTAGATTCATGCAAATGGACTGTTAATGTTGGATGCATGTCTGAAAATTCTTGTAGTAGCTAAGTTAAATTATTCGCAGACACAACCGCATCAGGGGGTTCAAGTAAATCAGTGTTTCAGAGACTGATGCCATCTCCCTGATGATGGAGACAGAAATAGTCTCTGAAACATTACTTGAACCACCTGACGTGGCTGTTTGGCCAAGGAGATTTTATTAGATGTTGCAGACTTTCTGTCCACACACATAAGGGTAAACAGTGTGTCAAATGTTTGAAGTGAAACTTCTGCCTAACTCCATACCTCTCTGTTCTGAAGTTTGGATTCCCAGGCAGCAAGTCGGGTGTGAGCAAGATGAAGTAACATCAGAGATGGGAGAAACTTCCACATCTGCATTTCAAGTTGTGATTTCAGCAAGTGGATCAGTAGCTCACATTCCAGGCTGTACAGAACTTGTGCATTAACCTTTTACATTTAGAACTTAATGCGTGAAACAAAAGTGAACCTTTTTCTCCCACATTAAGTGAGTAACAAAGGCTGAGGGTGTGCAAGAGCAGGGTGCTGAGGAAGATGTTGGGCCTCAGCAGAAGTAAGTAAGAGGAGACAAGAACATTACACATGCAGGAGCTTCAATATCTGTATTCACCAAATATTCGGTTTGCCAAATCAAGAAAAGTGAGATGGGCAGGGCATGTGGCATGTGTGGGGAAGAACAGAAATTAATATAACGTTTTGGTAGGGAAACATGAAGGAAAAGGAATGCTTGGAAGACCTATGTATAGATGGGATGATGATATTAAAGCGGCTCGTAAGAAATATGACAGGGGAGCATGGACTGGATTCATCTGGTTTAGGGCAGCGACAAGTGCCAGGCTTGTGGACATGGTAGTAAACCTTCTGGTTCCATAACATGCAGGGAATTTCCTGACTAGCTGAGAAACTGTCAGCTTCTCAAGTAGGACGGTGCTGCATGTAAGTGTTTAAGGATTTTAAAAATGTTGTGAATATTACATTAACTTCAGTTTAAGATGGTTTTATTTTAAAACCTTAAAACATACCCATTACTTAAGAGCACTCTTTAATATCTCTATGTGGCATTTTCAAAATTTCTCTGGCATTTGTTATATTTACACACGTAGCAAGAAAATCTGTAGCATACAAAGCTTAGACATGCTCATATCTTTTGACAAATCAGAACAAAATGATTATCCTATAGATACACATATATACTTTTTCATATACAAGGATATAAAAGTTCTCCTTGCCTACAGTTGTGTTAATCTACTGTACTTGTTCAGTGTGTCCAGTATTCCCTACAGTTTTACCCAATAAATTTGCAAGAGCAGCCAAAAAATTGATTTTCAGGTAAATTAATTGTCACAGAAGTACTTTTACACTTGTAGCAGGTAACAGGCACTATTACAGTTTTTATGAAACTCATCTGACAGATAAAAATACAACAACAACAGCTGGCTGTTTCATATTTTAATACAGTGGGAGGAGTATGCCACTTGTTTTCTTTATCTTTTATAAATTTCACTGAAAGAATATTGAGGACTTCACAATAAACCGCACCAAATGTTGCAGGCACGTGACCAGTATTCTGGTTAATTTCATATTTGGAAGTCCCAGGTTAAAATTTTGTCCCAGAAATGAGCTGTCCTGACTGTTCTGTGGTCTTCCCCAATTCCTCTGGGCAAATGCCTAGCTACTTGCAGTAGCCCGGTCTGGTCATGATCAACTCATCATTCTGCAACATTATGAACCACAGCCAGTGTTGCTAACAACCATAAAGAATTAAGGGTCCCAAAACAATGAGTCGGAGACAGAACACACTGTTTGAAGTGTATGTCATCAAGGTAAATGGCAATTACTGTTCAAATTTTTTTAACTGATGTTTGAAAATCTCGCTTTCTGCAATCAACTATACAGTTTTAAAGCCCTGAAACAGAACTTTCTCCAAGATATTCAACAGATTTAGTTAACGAAGGAAGGCTAACAGTATTGGTCACATCTTGTGTAGGAACCTCCTTCTAAAACATGTTATTGAAGGACTGATAGAACAGAAGATAAAACAAGGAAGAAGACATAAGCATGGATGACCTTAAGGAAAAAAGACAATACTAGAATTTGAAAGAGGAGGCACTACATCACACTCTGGACAGCTTACTCTGGAACAGGTTGTGGACTTGTTGCAAGATGGACTATGCCATGCATGACCAATTGAAGCAACAGCTCTATGTTAGGAGTCTTATAAATGACAGGTTCTCTACATGTGCACCATACACCTGAGGTGATGCACAGGTGCTGTAAACACAACAGCTGTTCCATAGTACAAGAACTCTTATTTATAGCGCAGTGGTCGTGATGTTTCTAATTAACAGGGACCAACATAATCATCACAAACATCAGATCCGCTTACCATGTAAAATGCCTGTCTGGTTCCAAGAACTTATGAAACACCGTAAGTAGAAATATAAAATAAACTCAATAAACATAAAACATCAAAGCTTATATTTAATAAAATATAAACTTTTTGGGAACATAAAATACGTGCAATAACTGAAGGAGGGTCTTATTCCGTAATGCACAATATCAGTCGGTCCCAACTAATGCAGGACAGAGCTTGATTGAGCTGAGAGTGATCTGCACAACTGGATAATGGGGAAAGCCAACTGATCAGCCATGTGCACTTGCGCCCATTAATTTGAATCAGTCACAAAAGGTCAAAACAATGGTATTAAAATGGGTTGAAATCCTGAACATCAAGGTTCACAAACTTGTACAGTACATACCTGAGCATATTGCCTATGGGAGTGACACACATTTGAGGAACAGATGGTGCATTTCTGTCCATGATATCTTCAACCTGTGCCAGCAACTCTTCATATTTCATCTGCTTTCCCATGCCCATAAGATGCATCTTTTCGTAGCTAATATGAAGCTAAGGACTCTTGTGTAATACACCAATACATCACTTCAGACCCCACCGATTCTGTACAGGTATGTCACAATGGCTAATTCATTAATATGATGTGAGTATGCAAGGTAAGTCAATTACCTGACTGGATCTTAGGTGAGTGGTTGTTATTACACTAATATTATAATTTCCTTTTTATCTTGTGACATTCACATTTACTGATCGTGTACACTTAGCACTGCCTATGTTGGGATGGAATAATTATATATTAAGTACACCTAAGATAATGGGCCATGTTCATACAATATAAGTCATAATGAGATCAGAAGCCATGTGTTTAAAAAAGTTTTTAGAGCTAAAATTGCTAATGAGATAAGAGATACAGGAAATCCAAATCAGTTTCACAGCTTTATGGAATTTGGTTTTTGATAAAATATACACTGGTGTAAAAATACATTCCTCTGACGTTATAAACCTTCACATGTGTGAGCCTTTACCCTGTTACATTTGTAACACCAGAAAATGATACCCACAATTCCTAACACTTCTCATGCTGCTTAAATACAAGAATAAATCTTCACTGCACTGAAACTAACAAATCTCATGTGAATGAAAGATGGCAGCATCCAGATTCCTCTCATGTTTTTGAGGAATACATTCATGGCTTCAGTGATGGGGCAAGTGCGCAGAAGAGATTATACTGAAGGTTCAGATGTAAGGCACTTCGAAATCTTCCAGGACAGAAGGGGACCAAAACCTGCTTGTCCCCTATACTCTGTAGATCTGGGGACTTAGGTGTTCTGGGAAGTGACACTGTGTTGCTAGATTAGTGTTTCCTGTTGTTTTGGAGGACTGTAGTGACTTCAGCTTCAGGAATTGAGAAGCCTTAACATTCCAAAGGAATGTCAGAAAACACTAACCCAACAACACGGCGTCACATCCCAGAAGACTTGAGTCCTCAATTATGCTGCCGTGGAAAACTCAGATCTTGCATCCTGTAGAATTGTCTGGTTGCTGTACTAATGAACGTGATACTTGTAGGGCCCAGAGAACAGTGCTGTAGATGAAAGGTTTAAATGGATCACCTCGTGCAGTGGGCTGAATTCAAATTTTGCCAGCAACTTGGAAATTGTAGCCATCTCTAGCAAGGATGGTGGCAGTATTGGTATGATAAGCTGGGACGCCAGCTCATGCTGACATTGAATGGATTTACTATAAGCTGCAAAAACATACGAGTTTTTTAAACATGGGACTTAGCACTGCAGAATGGGCAGTATCTTTGCATCAGTTGGTATGCAGCAACAGTGTTGTCTGCTCTATGACAAGCACTCCCACGTTAAAAATGTCTTGTGACAACACTGTAAAGTGTAAGGTTTACAGTTGGCAGAAGGGAGAGTAGCATGGCTTATGAGAGGAGGAACAAATTCTGTGTACAAGCACAGATGGAATTAGAATCTCCACTTAAATTTACGCTGGCTGTACTGTATGTGCTTACTGTGTGTTTAAATCACTTTTAGGTAACATTTTGTTCCCTTCCCCCATTTTAGTGACCATCATATCAACTTAATGCTGGTGTTCGTCTCTGTTTAGTCAGTTGGACATGAGGATGCTTCACAATCCATCTATATCAGGGATCTCAAACAGCAAGGGGGCTAAATGCATAATTTTTAAATTTAAGGCGGGTTGCTACATCCACAAATACTTCATACTTTTCATAACAAAACCAAAATATGTTATAATTACTGAATGTAAAATTTCACTGCATTATCACCTCTGCTGACATATGTTGCACATTACCATCCAGGGACACCAAACCCTTTTGAGCCTTAAGGCCTGTGACAAAAAACATTTTAAATAAAGACAAATGTCTTCAACACTGAGGCGCGCCACAGTCTATAATTAGAACAAAATCAGTGAGAGGGCCACATAAAATTAAATGGCAAACCATGTGTTTGACACCCTGATCCAGACAGCTTTTTCATGCTTTACTTTATGAAGGATACAGATCGATTAATTCAATACGTGCTGTAAGAAATAAACACAGTTCATTAGCAACTGAATTAATCGTCCGCAACTCATTGGAGAATGCAGGTGGTAACCGGTCAGAATTGCTATGTCTTGTTGCTTCCTCCACTCTTCTGAAGTCTGATCGGGCAGAATCGTACACTGATTTCAATGAATTCTGGAACAATTATACTCAAATAAAGAAATGTGAAATGTTTACACATTTTGCAACGACACACCTCTACAAGGAACGGAATTTTGCATAACAGTTTTGACTCCTACAATTACCTATGATATACCAATTTTTGTAACTTCTCAAGTCTGTCAAATGGGGCAAACTTCACAATCACATGTCACAATAAAGAGTTTTCAGCAAAGTTGTGAAGGGCATTTGGACTCCAAATATTACCTTCAGTACCCATTTCAAAGGCATGTGTACATTCTTGGACATTCTGTATGCAAACACATGACCTCGCGCGCGCGCACACACACACACACACACACACATTTGACCTACATCTTTCCGGAGAAATCCTTTGTTTTTGGTGATTAAAAATCCAAGTTCTCCATATGATCGTTCCGCAACAGCTATCTGAGGCAAGTGAGTGAGGAGCATCCCCCAGGGACCAGACTGACCAAGTCTTGACTCACGCTCATGTTCCTGTAAGATGACATAGCTCGATTTTTTATATGACACTATCGGCTGTTACTTCCTGTTGGCTCATTTATTGTATTAACCCTTTAAAGACGAAGCGTATCTGTTTTATATAAGGACTCGGTGCGTACCGCACTGTAAACACTCTCCACTTCGGTTATAAAAACTGGCCTGTTAATGTTTATACGGCAAAAGTTGCTGTTTGTTCTGAGATCCGTACAAAACACACAAACGCAATGTGGGCACCACGTAGAAGTTTTTAATGTTAAACCTGGTGGTATGTAAAGTTACCGCTAGGCTTTAAAAGGTTAAAACAGCTCTCTCAGTTGACACCACATGTGATGCACAGAAGCAGCAGAAGCAACAAACAATGGCTCTCAGACAAAATACAGACTCTGTATAAACATATGGTAATTTATACAAAGGACTACTAGTTGACTGTCTGCAGTTACAAATGGTCACTTGCATTTTAATATTAAAAGCATGGAAGATTTTGTCCATAAAGCTGAAAATGGGCCTTTTGTGCCCCCCCCCCCTCCCCCCATGGAGAGAGATTTTCTGAAACAGACCTGCTCACCTACACAGATATTGCTGAAGTTTAAGAAGTTGATTACTCCACTACACACAACTTTCTGAAATATATTATACAATGCAGCTTGTGGTGAAAGTAGTCTGGAATTGGATATGCAGTTAGCAGTGACACAGATCTGCAATTGGACATGCAATTAGTACTAACACTGATCTGTAATTGTATGTGCAGACTTTTTGCCCTTCTTATACAGTGGCTCCTCATTGGAATATTGAAGTAATTCTGGGAACACTACTATTGATGCTCATTATAATGCAACTTAGTGAAGCACTCATGTGACACATGCAGTTTCTATATCAGTTTGGCTGACATTTGGGGGTGAAATGCTGAGACGACAATATGAACCTAATTAATGGGGAAACTGCATGGAAAGGAGCTTCATAATTTGAACTGTTCAACAATTATCATTAGGGAGATGAAACAGGAGAAGACTGAAATGAGTATACACCGACAAAATGTCAGAAATGATAATGGGAAGAGACGATATGGGGTATTTACGTAATCGAGGTATAATAGTAAAACGCATCCTAAACCGTGTACGGAACTCCAATCGATTCATGGGGTTGAGGAAAAAATCCACTGGTGGACTCACAAAACTCGGCATTTACGCTGCGCGTTCACATAATCTGACAGCTGGCTATCACTTTCTAAAGAAAAGGTTTCTCCTATAAAGGTACGATCATAATTTCTGCGTACGTGCTTCATCATTTTACTAAGAAAAATCGCTTACCACGAGCTCTTTGGCTTTATCGAAACCCAAATTTGCCACATGGGTAAAGAAATCTTTCAGAAATGACTCTTCGTGATCTGTCATCGTATCTTGGCTATTTCCTGAGATTTCGTTACAATCACCAAACATTCCAAACTAGCTGACTTTATATTACTTTCGAAGGTTGGTGACATTTGTTCTGTTATTGCTATTGGTATCAATGATGTTTATTGTCGCTGTTAATTACGTCGTTGCGACTACCTTAACTTTACATTTAGTACGAAATACTGGTACACTATAACATATATATTTAATGCAATATTAACGTCCTTCCACGTTTTAATTGCTGGGCCCTAGAAAAATACCCCAGTGTCACCACCCTACAATGGATGTTGCGCTCAATTACGCTGACTTTCTATGTTCCCAAATACTAAATTGTGTTCGCAATTAATAACGCATACAAAATTACGTAAACGTCCTTAGGTTATAACGTTATGCGCGTCTTTTATTCTGTAACCGTGTTACAATGTTAAACATTTCCTTAATAGTATTAACGGACTAGTGTTTAAGAAATTGCGTATGTTGTTAGGTCTGTAGACCACGGATAAAATCTGTAAACTGTGTGTCGTCATATCGCGTGACATTTATCGTCTGTGCGCCCAGCGTATATAAGTAAGAAATATCACTGAAACGAGAATCACGAATTAGCGCCAAGTTTTCGTTTCAGGTGTGCGAATGATAAGTCGGGGTTTTTTGTCCGTAATCGTCTTGATTGCGTGAGTGGAAGTAGAGGTTAGGTGTTAGGCGGTCGGATGATAATCATTTACAGTGACTGTTTGTTTCTCATGTCGTTGCTGTTCATTTGCGTGGTAGCTTCAGGTGACGTGTTTAATAAAGTACATGATATATTGAGAGGGTTGGAAAGACAGTGGAGGTAAGCGAACATTACTTTATTTTTAAACGCGTATGAGTGGAGCAGATTACGTTTGTAAGCATAGTGTTAGAAACAAGGAGATGGATGATTATATTGAATTTTTGAAAGATACAGGTGGATATTAAACGAAGTGAATGAATTTGATTTTGTGTTAGGAAGACTACTAGAACAGAGTAAAATTTAACGGGGAAGTAACTGAAGGTCTGTGCAGAAGATGAAGTCCGATTATATTACCATTTTTAAAATTAAGCTACCTGATTTGTAAGTCTTAGAGAGCTGTGTCAGTATTCGTAAATATTGGTAGCAGATTGAGGAAATAATTACTAAATATCTTGTTTATAAAAGATAGAAGGCAAAACCTTGTGTGAGCAGATGCAGTCTTCTGTGCAGTTTGACTTAACTGATAAATGTTTGCTCTGATTTGGTTTGATTTGATTTGTTTTGATTGGATTTGAAGGATACAGAATGAAGATGGAGGCACCAGATTTGTGCACGTGAATCAGTAATCTGAAGCAGTAACATCCAGTGCCTTGTGCTGTTATGCCTGCTGTTATTCATCTCTTATATCCTTTTGAGAAGACAGCTGCTGTCACACTAGATAAGTATTTTTGTTTCCCCATGCAAGGCCAGTTCATTCTGAATAGTGTGTATTGTACTGTGATGTATTAAATATCTTGGTGTGTAGAAACACATCTGTATCTGGCCCATATGTGCCTCCATGTCTGTTCTTGTGTATGCCCCTGCATTCATCTGTCTGTGCAATACATGAGCAGACATGGCATATAGAGTATAGATTGTTACTCTGGTTCTCCAGTTGGAATTTTTTCATTAAGAACACCCCATTTTGGAGAAGACTGGTTGTGTGTGTTTGTGTCATGTCAAATATGCTAGTCAGTAGAATAAAATTAATGATAACCGAGGGCAATCAGTGTGATATTTTTGCATAAAGGATAATAATATAATTGGTGATGAGGACAGATCATTAAGTTCCTCATTATGCAGTCTTATACAATTTAATATTACTGTTAAATATTTAAGAAATGTGGTGCCATTATCTATAGGATGTATGATTATAATTGAGATGAAAACTTTTGACATTATATATATGTATATGTGTCCCAATTTTACTGAAATGAATATGCTGAATATTGGCTAAATGACAGAAAGAAATTTTTTCGATTATTGAACTCTTCTGCGGTTTTCAGAGTCCAAGCAGGGGCAAACTTAGACGTCTCAATGCTAAGGTGTCTTGTGCATGTGAGTTAACACAATTATTTTATGTTGTATTCCATTAGCTCAGTGGTGGGCATGAATGTTACTATGGGTTTTTTATAAAATGGGCAATTAAACCCTGCTTCTTAAGAAGAAAACTAACTTGTGCTTTATAGGGGTGGTAGTTACAGGGAAGGAAGTGTGATTTGTGTGGTTATAACCCCTGTGAATAAACCCTAACCTACTTGGGGCTTGAGTGGCTACCGTGCACGTCGGCAGGTGGCGGATAGCTGGGGGCCTGACTGCGGCAGGTCTGTCTCAGAATATAAAGAATAGGAGACTGTGGACCAACTCCCTCGCGCTGTTTGCTCGCCTTGTGTGGCTCACCTGCCTCGCGTGGTGCATCCGCCTGTCCTGGCTTGAGCCCTGGCCTGGCTCGCCCCTTGACCTGCTTGTCTGCCTGGTCTGCTTGCACCCTGGCCGGGCTGGCCGCAAGGTATGGGTCACTAACCTTGCCTTACTTGCTGGACTTGAGTGGCTTGCTGGCCTTGTGTTGCTAGCCGGTCTTGCATGGTTCACCCGCCTGTCCTGGCGTGAGCCCTGGCCTGGCTCGCCCCTTGAACTGCTTGTCTGCCTGGTCTGCTTGCACCCTGGCCCGGCCGGCCGCCAGGCGTGGCTCGCTAACCTTGCCTTGCTGGTCTTGAGTGGCTTGCTGGCCTTGTGTTGCTCGCCAGTCTTGTGTGGCTCACCCGCCTGTCCTGGCTTGAACCCTGGCCTGGCTCGCCCCTTGACCTGCTTGTCTGCCAGGTCTGCTTGCACCCTGTCAGGGCTGGCTGCAAGGCATGGGTCGCTAACCTTGCCTGACTTGCTGGTCTTGAGTGGCTTGCTGGCCTCGTGTCGCTCGCTGGTCTCGCGTGGCTCACCCGCCTGGCATGGGTCACCCACATGGTTGGAGTTGCAGTTGTGAGCTGTGGATCATAGGCCTCCTTTTCGGGGGAACCACCACAGTGAAAAAAAGGGTAACGTGCCGAGCAAAGTACAACCTCAGAAAAGAGCTCTTGTGGTGTGGAAACCCTAGCACTCATTTACAAGGTTATAGTCCTGTGGGCTGTTACACCACCTCAATCAGGTTTGTTATCTTGGTTATGTATTGAGCTGGATTTTGTTACATCATGAGTCAGAATGGATAGCATCGTCCTATTACAAGTGTTGCCCAAATTTGGTAATCTGCCCCCTTGCTTAGGAAGGATGGCAGTAAGAAACATTTAATTTCCTGCCCAAATGGAAATTGATTTTCTATATTAGCTCTGGGTAGGCTGTAAGTGAGGGTTAAAAGTACTGCTATATTTGTTAAAGTACCTTAACAGGGGTTTGGGATCTTTGGAGAAAGTGTAGTGTGAGCTGTTATGTTCCCATCATGGGAGCAGCTGTAGGGACAACAGTTGAAACAAAGGGAAAAAGAATGAAGGACAGAATGCTCAAATATATAATTTACTATCGAAGTCTTATGATATCAAAAATGTGCAAGATCCACTAAAATGAACAATAGAAGAATAAAATCTTGTTGTCATTAACACAATTTTGTGGCCTAAGGTTTATATTAGTTTATATTTGAAAGTTTAAACACTTCTGATATGAGTCATTTTTCATCCACATGAGTAACAATGTATTACTTATAATGCAACTATGTAACATGTGTAAGTGCGTGCTACAAGATGTTGACCTTTCTTTTATGTAAGGGTATACCATATCTCCCCACCCAAACCTTCAATTTTCACAAAAATACCTATGCAGAAAGTTTTTATCTTTTTTCATATGTGTGCATGATTATAAGGTGATCCTGCATATTCCAGATGATGAAGTGGGGGAAAATAATTGTCTTATACTGGGGTAAATATCTTAACAAATAGAAGCCACAGCAGTTTAAAAACATGAGATAGTCATGGTAAGAGGAAAGTTTTATATTACTATGAATTTAATTTGTCTTGTAGTCAGTTGGTTTCATGTTAAAACCAACACACAGGTTTGCAATGAACATCATGATGCAACATTTAGCTTAATGTAAGATGACCCTGCCTTCACAGTATTCAGTTTTCAGGAAGAGCCTGTGCAGAGTGTGTTTACTTGTATTTAGAACCTTCTTGAGGCGATGAATTAGGAAGAAGTTCTCTCTTTACTTGCAGTTAAATATTGGCTGGCTGGCTGGCTTGGCTTGGCTTGGCCTGGCCTGGCCTGGCCTGGCTGGCTTGTTTTGGCTTGGCTTGGCTTGGCTTGGCTTGGCTGGCTGGCTGGCTTGGCTTGGCTTGGCTTGGCTGGCTGGGCTTGGCTTGGCTTGGCTTGGCTGGCTGGCTGGCTTGGCTTGGCTGGCTGGCTGGCTTGGCTGGCTGGCTGGCTTGGCTTGGCTGGCTGGCTGGCTTGGCTCGGCTGGCTTGGCTTGGCTTGGCTTGGCTTGGCTGGGCTGGCTGAGCTGGCTGGCTGGCTGGGCTGGCTTGGCTGGGCTGGCTTGGCTGGGCTGGCTGGCTGGCTGGCTGGGCTGGCCTGGCTTGGCTGGGCTGGCTTGGCTGGCTGGCTGGGCTGGGCTGGCTTGGCTGGCTGGCTGGCTGGCTTGCTGGCTGGCTGGCTGGTAAATGAATGAGGACGGAGCATTGTTGCAATTGTACTGATGGGGGAAAACCGAAGTACTCAGAATCCTCTGTGCTACTTTGTCCACCATACCTGCCACATAGACTGGCCTGGGTTTCATCCTGGGTCTCCACGATGAGAGGGCCTTGCTGCAGTGTGTCATTGGGGTTATAGTTTCTGAATTGTTGTACTCTCTTCTTCAGGGTCACATAGTACAAGATGAAGGCACTCTGATGCTTCAAAATATCAGGAGCTATTACCCCAGCGACGCAGTACAGCATCCCAAAAGACTGGAATTTCTGAAAGTGTCATACACTTTGTGGTTGCTACACAGACACTTCTTGTGACATAACTGCCCAGCACTGACCTGGCAGAATTAGAAGCATGCAGCATAGTACATAGAATTGTGTGTCATCCGCAAGGTACCAGCTCCACAGCGTGCGCTGGAACACAATGCCTTAATCTGAGAAGCCTCACGCAAGTTTTTCTGTACTTTGTACCTTAATAACTGGAAACTGACAGTGTTCAAGTTTAATAAATGCAGCATGTTGCTGAAGAGCTGCACACAGACAATTGACTGTGATGCAAACAAAGTCAACTCAAGTTGTGACCTCTCAGACTTATATTCAGGAGATGACCTGGCTGAGACACTAGCCATCTGACAGGTGTCGTGTTCTTCTCGTGTGTCCTTGCAGACAAATACCAGGACAGTACCTCAGCTGCTACTTTCCAGTTTGTTACTGAATAATCGTTGAACCTACTGAGGCCACATTTTTGAGTTCTTTAATAAACTATGTAGGATGACAGTTGATAAAAATCATGTATGTGGACTAGTATTGAAAATTATTTTCATATGATAAATTCCAATAAGCGAGTTTCCATGGGCTGACACATATCAGGACTAGCAGGAGAAATTTTTCTGCAGTCTACTTGAACGTATCTTGGGATATACAACCTTTATATTCTCTACTAAACATGTTGATGACATACTTATCCCCTGTAACCATGACAAAATTAATGCAGAGTCTATTGTGACCCAGTTAAACAAACATCTGGAGCACTGAGATGATGTTTTATTAAGTACCTTAGTAAATGCATGGTAGATATGAATAATGTCATGCCACTGGCAAATGTAACTCACCATGTCATGTTGGATAACAGGGTGTTTATGTACAGGGCATTCCTCCACCAGTGGCTGGGGCAGTTGATGTGATCTGCAGTGGGCAGCTGGAATACAGAGTTGTAGTAGAACCACTTCATCGTTACCTGCACTACACCAAGCACAAACAGGTACAGCACAGTGAGCCTGCATCATGGAGACCAAGTACAGTGCTGGACTCAGAGACACACCATGAAGCATGCAGGCAGATGAATAAGATTCCAGATTTGAGACTCTCATTGGTGTTGCTGTCTTATGGGATGTGACACCCCGTTTGTGAGTGATTAATTCCTGTTGTTGCAGAGGGTTGTAGTGCCTCCTATCTAGGACTTCTTGACCCTGAAGATAGAAGCACTATGATCCTTCAAAGTGTCAGGAACTACACACCCACCTGACAAAAGTGTCACACCGCAGAAGACTTGAAGTTTCAGCAGCACCACTGTGATGGCCTGAAATCTTGCACAGATGTTGCCTGTCACTTTGGAACAAGGAAAATGTGGGCAGGTAATGTTTGCTAGCCGGTGAGTGGACTATGTTTGTATTGTATCAGTATCTGTAATGTTTCAATAGGTCATATCAGGGGGAATGCTGCGTAAATGCCATGTAGCACACATATAAATGATCAAAAATGCATACAAAATTCTGGTCGAGAAACCTGAAAGGAAGGCAGTGCATCAGATACAGAGGCATAAATGGAAGGATTATTTAAAGTGAATGTTGCATGGTGAAAGAGTGAGTATGAAGTGGAAGATATGGCATTACCACGGCAGTGTTGCTGAAGATTCTGGTCTTCCAGGATGTGATGCTGTGTCGAAGGGTGTGCAGTTCATGGAGTACCTAAGGCACTACAATCCTTTGACTTAGCAGTAACTACACACCCAATGGTGTAGCATGTTCCAGAAGCCTTGCATCTTCAGTGTGAAATGGATTCATCTAACTGATGGTTGAGTTCAGTGGTGTGTGCTTGTGAACTTGGTAATGAACCTTGTGAGTCTTCAGAAGTCATTAAGTTTAGCGAAAAAGTTGTCTTCTGACCGTTACCAGATTTTGAACTGTTTTGTTTATGCTAATCATTCAGTCCAGAATCCTTACTCTTTGCTTTTGCTAATAATATGACAATTAAAATGTGTTGACTATAACTTCGCCTGTTTCATATGGGTGCAAAACTTGGGGTCACATTTAGAGACAAACGTTGAGATTGTTCATGAATACTGTGCTGAGGACATGTAAGCCTGAGAGGGGTGTAGTAATATGGGAATTTCTTGTCTAAGTGAGGAACTATTGCCTCCTCAAAAAGAACTGCGTGGAATTTGTTAAGGAGATTTTAGTAATGAGAGACTAGAAAGTGCTGCATAATGAGGAGCAATATGGTTTGTATTCCTGACCAAACATGATTTGGGTGATCAGTAAAGATCAGATGGTTGGAGCATCTTTGAAGCATGGGAGATTACACGAATGTATACTGGGTTTTGGTGGTGGTAACCTGAAGGAAGGAGAGTACTTGGAAGGCGTGTGCATAGTTGGGGATAACATTAAAATGGATATTAAAGAACTAGAATGGGAGGGCGTTGGTTTGATTGATCTTTCTCACAATAGGGACAATGGGCTTGGACACAATAGTGATTATTTGGATTGAATATGGAGCAGGGAATTTATTGACCAGCTAAGGAACTACTAGCATCTCAAGAACAACTCTGCTCCACGTAGTTAATGCGAGATTTCAGTCCTCTGCCGCAATGTAGACAAGGTTGTTGCTCTTCTGGGAATGTTGTGAGCCATACATTGATTTTTATGCGTACATCAACTACCAACCATCACCACACAATATCCCAGGAAAGAGAACATAACAAGACCTAAGAAGCTGAATATGGGGCAGGGAATTTGTTGACTACCTCAGGAACTATAGGTATCTCAAGAAGGACTCTGCGCGACACAGCTACTTAATGAGATATTGCAAAGCTCTGCTCAATGGAGACAAGGTGGTTCCTTTCTGGGGATGTTGCTTGGCATTCGGTGTTACTGGGTGACCATTAACCAACAATTACGGCGCAACATCCCACAAAAGAGAAAATTACAAGACCAAAGATACTGAATATGGGACAGAGATTTTGTTGATGAACTGAGGAACTCTTAGTACCTCAGGAAGGACTTTGCACTGTGTAGTTACACTGTGATGTAGATGAGGTCATCACTCTTCTGGATATGTTGCGCTGTGTGTGTGGTTGATGACAGATAACGAATGACCAACAATTGCTGCTCAGCATCCCAGAATATATAAAATTTCAAGACCTGAGATATGTCACTTATCGTATGGCCTATCACTAGACCGGTTATAGACTTTGCATGAGGAATTACTGCTGAGAGACGGGAACGTAACCTCCGTTGGAGGAACTATGTTTCTCAGTTGTTTCACAAGCAACGTAGTGGTGAATTGAAGAGTTACATGAAGTGTAAATGTATTTTAAACAAAAACAAATATAAAACCATCCATAATTGCGTGGGGAGAAGTTTCTTGGAGGTTGTGGGTAGTATGTACTTCCATCCTTTATGCTCTTGATAGTGTTATGTCGGTTAAATTTCTGTCATTTCGCGTTGTTTATTTAGTTGCATATTAATATTTATGGGCTGAGATACACAGCAGTTGGGTGGTGTTCATGTACTCTTGTCAGTAGTATTCAAATAGACCCTAGAGAAATAAGTTCTTGCTCATTGGCTCTTGGCACAGTCTTTTGAAGCTTGAGAGTTTGTAAGCAGTGAGTATTGAACCTGAACTCTAACCTTGTGATATCAGGGAGCAGAAACGGATTCAGCTAGAATCTGTGTGCAAGTTCAAATTCCGAAGTGTGTACAGAGCACGGATGAACCACAAGGAGATTTGCACGCGTCTGTACACCATCTTGCAATCTGACACGGTGTTTCCATGTTGCCACAGATGAATGGAGTTTTCGTGCCACCCCTGCTGTGTGGAGGACAGTAACTCCAAGGTGGTTGTGGACACTGGGAATAAATTCACTTGGGTTATCACTCCAGTCTTTAACATGCATCAGCATTACACGTTGTTTGGTATCCAAAAGACACCAGCAAAAAAATGATGTAGACTGGTAGGTACCACTGCATAGTACATTCGGTGTTCATAATAAGATTTTTGTCTGAAGGTGCCTGGACTCTAGCAGCTGCTGTAGTAATTGTCACTGTCTGTATACCAAAGGAACATTTTGCATAATTTGAGTATATGGGATTAAATTCTTTTCTTAGTCCTTCCCTCTTCTACCTACTTGTTCACAATATGTGTCGACGGTTTTTGGGTTTTCATTTGATCACACTCAAGCATACACCACAGCCGGTAGGACTCCTCTGTGCAAGGGATCGGCCTGTCGCAGAGACCTCTACCTGACAACACAAACACTGTACAATACAGACATCCACATCCCCGGTGCGATTCGAACCCATGATCCCAGCAAGCGCTTGGCCGCAGACCTATGCCTTAGACCGCACGGCCACTGGGAGTGGCTATGGGATTAAATACAGGGCTTTAATTTATGTGTTTTTTTGGTAACTCTAGACCTGTGGATAATTTACATCAGTAATTATTATTTGACTGACTGACTGACTGACAGGCTGCCTGTTTTAACTGGCCAACAGAGTTACCAAATAACTGACTAAGTGCACCCGAGCCTTTCATTGTGTCAGGAGTGCAAATTGACAGGCCGCTTAGGTATTGGTGGTGCAAGAGTTTCCAAGATCCGTATTAGTGGACTTTCATTTGTGTTTATTGCCCATATGCAATGAGTTTGTACTTATGTTTTACTGTAATTACACTTGATAAAATTCTGAATCTGGAAACATCAGTATGATAATTTTCTGCAGTTAGCAACTTTGCCAACGAAGAAATACAATTTGACAAAGAAATCATATAGTTTAGTGAATGATACAAGTTGCATGACTGAGCTGTTTGAAGGCTACGAGGCAGCTGATGGCAGCAGTTTGTGCTGGTGTTCAAACAGATCAATAAACTAGACCATACAGGCACACAGCTAATTGCATGGAGCAGAATGAATCTTGAGAAGCGAACAGTTCCTCATCTAGTCAAAATATTGCCAGTAGTTTATGGAAGCTGAACGTTTGTTAATGCATTAAGAAGTGTGATGAACATTGGATAGTGCTTCTTACTAGTTGTGTCTCATATGAGTAAATGATGTACTTGAAGTAAGTGGGCAATCAGTCTGCAAAGAAAAATATTATAAAATATTATATAATTTGAAGCTTTCATGGCAACTGAATTTAATAAAATATTCTTAGGCTTGCAGCCATGTCAGGTGGTTAAATGGCAAGGAAACCAGTGTTTTGAAACCAGCTCTCTCCTTGTCATCAGGGAGCTGACTGACTCAGATGTCCGTCTGCATCATAATATACCTGCCTGAAACCTTGGCTCATAGCTGGTGGCAAGACAAGCTCCCACAAGGAGTGTTGTTTCTTCAGGACAACGCCTCCTTGCGCACAGCAGCCCTCACACACTGGAAGTTGGCTGAACTACACTTTGAAGTGCTGAAACACCCTGCCTATTCACCTGATCTGGCGCCTTCAGGCTACCATTTGCTCCCAAACGTGAAATATCATCTGAAGGGAACAAAAATTTCGACCACTGAGGATGCCATTCCTGCTGCAGATGACTGGTTTGCAGCCCAACCTTAGCATCCAGTTTGGATGGTTTAAAGAAGCTGGAGCAGAGCAGTGAGAAGTGTGTTGAACTCAGGGTGGAGTATGTTAAATAAGGGATCTCTGTCAAACCCGTGGCTCATTGTCTTTTGCACCAAGCCAAAGACTTATCAACATTTCCTTTGTATAAAATGAGACCAAGACCAGAAGTGGGTTAAATTGTGTGTGTGATTTTTGTGCTGGTAGTTTGTACTGGAAATGTATTAGTGCCCTCACACGATTTTTAGTGAGCACTTCTGCCCATCATCTTTCATTCTGAGAGTCATCTTCACTTTCCTCCTGTGTTCTTCCTTCCTTCATTCTGTGTGACGCATTTTTGTAATGCTTCTTTACCTGGTTGTCCTCTTTGGCACTGCCCATTTTGTTCTGAGTTCAAAACCTTCTGTGTGACTTGAGTCTTTATTCATTCTTGAAACATAACCATATCATTTTATTCTCTGTTATTAAGTATTCCTCCTTAAATTCTTTCCAATTTTCTGTATCTCATTCTACATGTTCTGTGTTTTCTCGGAGCCACTTACTAAAATTTACCAGACTTGTGTTGCATGACTGCAGTGGCACGTGTATGTTGTTCCAGCCTGTCAAAGTGTTCGGTTTCTTGCATATTAATACCATTACCTTCTTCTTCCATCATGGCATAGGCCTCTTGTATGGCTCGGGTTTAATTTCCATCTTTTACATGGTCTGCCTGGGTCTCTTCTTCCTGTAGTGTGGTAATGGAGGGTGACTTTCAGGTACTCCCTGCTCTATCCTTTCACTGTGCTCTCATCCAGTTCTTTATACCTGTGATTTTATCTAAAACTGAGACTATATTTAACTCCTGTATTGTATTTTCATTTTGTGTCTGAACATGCAAGGTACATCTCTTCATTCCTGTGAGGAATTTAATTCCTGTAGCCTGTATTTGACATTTGTCTCATTTTTACAGGCCCATTATTCTGTCCCTGTTCTTTGGTAGTGAATACTGCTACCTCTGCTTTTAAATAGTGTCCGCAGTCATATATAGATCAAGAGATGTGCAACCCCTTACTTCTGTGAAATTTAAAATACTCGCACCTATTCCTGTATGATGAAGGTTAATAATATTGTTAAGGAAAACAAGGCATTTTAGTTGAATTTTGAAGTCCTGGTATTGCAGAAAGTTGTTATTTCACAGTTGCTATTGTTTCAGCTTACATGGTGTGTTTCATTAAGGGGAGGTTTGATTGATGTTATCAAACAGTTGGATAAGTTCCTCTGTCATGTCAAGAATTTCACATTTGTACCATGGTTTGATACCAGTAGAGGCGTGGGGGTGCAGGATAATGAAGGTTATGTTCTGCATACTATGCAGTTAGAGCAATCCTGTATTGTATTTACTAACAACCTACACTTATTTATGTCCCATTCATTGATGTGTGTGTTTCTGTGCTAACTATTGCATAATCATCAGTGCCATATGTTGTATTATTTTCTTCGTTTCCATGCTTTTCACTATTATAGTGCTTGTTGTTCATCTTTGTACTGACACTTGACTTATGCATATTGCTGTGTAATTTCTGTCATTGTAACTTATTGATTTACAAGATTCCTCTGTTCCCTTGTTACATATCCCATCGTGGTTGTATATATGTTGCAATAGTTAGCATCGAAATGCGCCTGTCACTGAAGGGCATAAATAAGTGTGTGTTGGTGGAGATTAAAGAATGTGGATGGTTGACATAGTAGTTGAGTTTTCTATCGACGGAGCTATTGACGCTTTCCTCATAATCTATTAGTACCGACTGCTGGCAAAGGTTTCGCTAGTATCGCATCAGCCTCATGTTAGTAGCGGTGGCCAAGAATAGATGGCACTAGTTTTGCCAGCCCCCATATATCATTGAGTTTCGAACCTTCTCATTTATTATCTGTGCGTCATAGCAGGAATATCGCAGAAATGTAGCTAATCTGTGCAGGATAGTAGTAGAACGGGAAAGTGGTCGGATGCATAGCGTAAAGCAGTAACAGATAAAATGGCGTTTTTGGATTCCAAAGCCCCGCTTCGTAGCGTGAAGCGGGTGCAGTTTGGAATATTAGCTCCAGATGAAATTGTGAGTGAATTTTTGACGTGTTGTGTACGTTATATGTTGTGGTCGAGTTTGCATATATGGTGGTTATTGTGGACAGGGGGCTTGGGGCATTTGACAGTACCTGGGTTGCTGCAATACGTTGCAATAATTTGACAATACCTGACTTGCTGCAAGTGAGCTAGAGACAAGAACTTTTTTTTGCGTAAAATTACGAAAAAGAAATTTATTCGAAATTCCTATTTTATAGAAAGGGAAAGAAACAGGCACGCCAATATGTGTACTGTACTGTGTCATCAACCTTGAATATTGATCGTATGGTATAGGTGACAAATTTTCAAATATTAGCAAGTTTTTTATGTTTAGGGTGGAAGTTTTCAATTATTGAACAAGAGGTATGCAATAAAAATCAAAAACACCTTTGTGGACTAGAGGATATGTTTATTATGTTGCTGCCATTGTGCTGGTAATTATCAGGAATTTGCACGTTTTTGGCTGGACATTGGTAGTCTTGATGTTCCATACACATATGCAAATCATAAAGAATCCTATCAGTGGTAACGTTATCAGGACTTTCGGTAGCCAGGATGTGTAGGGGCCTTTTAATACATAGATGCCTGAATGCGCAAAGTTTTGCACAGATCTTTGTTCACCAAGGACATAAAAGTATAAAACTAGAACAACAGTGTTCTTTCTCTTTAAGACAGGAGAGTAGGCTGAGAATGGGCTTAAAGCCATAATTTTGATTTTTGTCGACTGCCACCTGTTTAGCCAGGAAAAAAAGCATAGACATTCAGTGTTGGATAATGAGTGTCTGACTTTGATGGGTTTGGTGTTGCCATCAGGGTTGTTGAGAGGGACAGTAATTTGCAGCTGACAGTTGGAGTGATCTTGAGTTGAGAATATCCCTCACCCAACTTTCACTTGAGAGTTTATGGATATTTCACGTGTATTTTCACTGCTGCTGCATGTGTGTTCTGATAGCAGTATCGATTGTCGGAATTCACATTTTACTCTTCCAAGCATGACGAAAATTCTTCTCTGCCACATAAAATATTTATGAATAAATGAATGTGTGACACAATCATGGTCACTTCCAGTAGTGCCACCCACATATTTTGTGTCTGTTAGCTTATATGTCTGCCTTGAATTTTATGAATGTGAATAATCATGAATGTTGGAAATGGTAACAGACCTGTGCTGTTAAGAGTTTCAACGCCCCTTCTGTCATCTGACATTTAAACTTGATTAAATCTCCGTGGCTTTTTGATGTGCATTGCCATACAGGGTGTCACATATGCAGAATAAAAGGCGTATATAATGAATTTGAAACATCCCCATCTTTTAAAATTGATCTCCATAGTTGTTGTGTTCATGTGATTTCGTAGTGGTAGTGTTACTGAAAAAGTATTTTTTGAAATTCTTGATCTCAGAAATGTAAAAAAATTCGTACTTTCATTTTTTTGGCCATTATTGAATGACATACTGAAACTCAAGGCAGTGCAACACTGTGGCATACGTGGCATGCCTCTGTAAAAGTGTATCAGTTTATAAGAGTTATAAATAAGGATTTTTATATCTACTGCAGTAATGGTCACTTTGTTCTTTCTTGTGCAGCGTCGTATGTCAGTTACGGAGGGTGGCATTCGTTTCCCTGAAACATATGAAGGCGGCAGACCAAAACTTCAGGGCCTTATGGACCCTCGCCAAGGTGTCATGGACAGAAATTCTCGTTGCCAGACTTGTGCTGGTAAGAATTTTACCATGAAAGTTTTGCAGTTTCAGTGTTTGTGCACCATGCTTTCACTCTTTGCTTCCCTAATCATGTCAGTATGCATGTATGAATGATGGAGTAGGTAGCAATGTGCTTGCCTGTGTCAGGAATTGAACCCTGGATTGTTGGGCCCATAACCTACTCACTATACCGCGTGAGCTATACTGGCCGCCTTGCCATTAACATCTTATTTGTCTGTGCAGTGTAATGCCCTTGTTGAAGTAGTAAAATGGCTCTTTATATTCAAGTTTTCAAGCTTATTTTTATACCCACTTTGCTTCTGATGAGTGAAAAGTATATTTCTTTTACAACTGTGAGTGGAAGGTATTTCCATAGAAACACGTATTCAGATGCTGTTTGTAAACCATCTGCATCTACCATTAGAAGAAGTCTGACTGAGTGAAGTGAAGTGAAGAAATACGTTTTTACTTACAACATGGAAGTCAGTGGCATGAGTATATGAGTGTGTTAGTTACCTTGTCAGTTGTTAAGAACTTATAGCATCCGTGATGAGTGAATATGCATGGTGCATTGGTGGAATGATACCAAAAGGAAGAAACCAAAATATTCACAACAAAACCTGTGCCAGTGCCACTTTGTGCCACAAATCATACATGGACTGGCCTTGGGATAAAACTTGGGCCCCTGTGGTGAAAGGCCAGTAAATGATTGCCTGAGCTGTGGAGTCTGTGGGAAAATATTGTTTGTGTTGGGGAAGGTCACGGTACGGACACTTTCTGATGAATCTTCTGATTCATAACATTGGACCGTGTTGTGTGGCAGTTTTTCTGAAGCTATGAAGTTGTAGGTTGGCTGGGCACAATGTCTTATGCGATTGAAATTCCACTGTCTGGCAGCTATAGAAATGATACCTGTAACTCTTCTGCCTTTTCATGCCCGTCATATATGCACTGTGACAGAGGTAATGGCAGTATTGATGATTGTAATAAATAATTAATATCAGCCACCTGGGGAGTCAGGTGGTGGCACATGTGAAAGTACCGTTGTTGTTTTTACTTGACTGCATATGGTAGTTACTTCTGTGCAAGTGTTTTGTTGCACGATTCAGCAAGACGTGTTAGATTATTTTGTTTGTCCAGAACGGTACGTTGATGTGGCCGGTAATTGTGAATTGTTTCAGAATGATTGTACTGTATTTACCCAGATATAAGATGAGCCTCCTTATATCACAGGTCACTGTCAGAATCTCCGGTTCTCAGGAAAATCATAATATTATATTTGTCAGAATATAAGGTCACCTGTATATAAGAGTACCCTCTGTTCGTGGTATTCAGTTGCCAGGAAAGTGCCTGTACAGGATTCTTAATTCTGTAAGCAGTTACAGGGTGACCCCCATTTATCAGATGGTGAATAAGAGTAGAATTGCTGTCTTATGTTTGGCTACTTGTGGTACTTCAGGCTGACGCTAGGTGAATATCGTATGCCTAATGTGATGTTTCTTTGCAGGTAACCAGACCGAATGTCCAGGCCATTTTGGACACATCGATTTGGCCAAACCAGTTTTCCATGTTGGTTTCCTTACGAAGACCATCAAGATCCTAAGATGTGTATGCTTTTATTGCTCCAAAATGCTTGTTAGCCCGGTAAGAAAATAGTTTTCTTGAAGGGTTAAATGGAATTTTGTGGAAAGTGGTGCAGTGGTGTTACTTGTATGTAGCATGTCTTCAGTGGCAAGTAAGTCGGTTATATTTGAGTGCAATTGTCCACATAGCCACATTAGTATGTGGAGGATGATTAGTGTCTCTGTTACCATTAGTGCTCAGTGATGTGATTAATTCTTACTGTAAGGCAGTTTATGTGCATCTACGGGTGTGGTTTTTGTCTTATTATTATTTTTACGTCTCAAGTTTGGGATGTGTTAATGATTATCTTGTAAATTAATGAATTGAATTGATTTGCATTGCATTGAATTGAACTGAAATTGATTGAATTACATAATGTTATCTATTTTTTTTGCTTCATCAAATATTCACATTTTACATAAAGGGTGCACTAAAATTTAAACATACAAATTTATCGCCACAAGGTTAAAATGTATTGTGCATGGATGTAAATTGCATAATACTGGCTAGACAATGAGCTTTTGAGTACTGTATCCTAGATGTTCTGGAGGTGCTGTGTTCTGAAGGGTTGTGCGTGGGACAAATTTGACCCAATTATGGAAACTTTAAGGTTAAGTGCCTCCAAAACTAGTCCGTGCAGAGGGCTCAAAATTCTTGGTAATTAGTTTTTTCAGATTTCTGAATGTGCTGAATTGAAACTATGAACACAAAGTCAGCCCCCCCCCCCCCCCCCCTCTTTTTGGGGGGGGGTGTGGGGGGGGGGGGGGGGGAGCGATTTGATGTTGAATTGCCCATATGTGAAATGAATATGTTTGGAGATGGTAAATATGAGGAAGTTTTCTTAACTCTTGTACTTTGAAAAGTGCTCACATTGTGATTATTGTATCTCTGATCTTGTATGCATCATTAATTTAACATTTGTAATAGATACTGGGACAATAAAGTGTTTATTTTCTGACCAGAATCGAGGACATTTGTTCCAACTGTCACGATAGTTGAGCATGAAAGCTCAAGGTTAGAACTTCCATTGTTGAATTGTGAAAGGTAAGGCCTGAAATTATTGGTGATAGTAGTGTTTATGATATCACAGTCTAACCTGTATGAGACGTTTTGCCTTCCCTTCTCATTGCTGAAATGGTATATGTGCAACAGTTGTCTGTACTCTAATTTCAAAAGTTAGTAATAGCTGAGAGCATAGAAAATTAGATTTGCAGCATTGGTGTGGAACCCACAGTGACATGAATAATTTCTCATTCAAGGTAGTGATTTTTTTGTGTTGTAATTTTCAGGCAAACCCAAAGATCAAAGAAGTGGTGATGAAAACCAAAGGCCAGCCCAGGAAACGTCTGACCTTTGTATATGATCTTTGCAAAGGTAAAAACATCTGTGAGGGCGGCGATGAAATGGATATTCAGAAGGAGAATGATGAACCAAACAGCCAGCAAGTAAGTGCAGCCTGCATCACGCATTTATTTGCACAGATTTTGGCAGTTTGTAGTTTCAGCTGCAGGATCCATTCATGACTTATATGTACATTTAACCCTTCAGTGATGCTGGAATTTAAATTCCAACAATGACCCAGGATGGAGGAGTTTTAAATTTAAAGTACCCAAAAAATGCTCTCAGCACAGTGCCCAGTGTCTGGCACTTAAGCGCCAAGTCAGGTAGACTATAGATGCAGATTTGTACGCAAGTGTGGGGCTTGAGATACCTGTGGTAGTGGAGGTGTGATCATATGTATACAGAGTGTTTCTTTTATTTTTCCCTGAGCATGTCAGCTTTCATGGAATGTGTCAGTGGTTGTAGGCTGTAAGTGGGAAAAGCTGTTGGTCTGAGGGAAACATTGAAAGAAATGCCTTATAATAATGGAAATTTTAAGGCTTATGTACGTTAATGACAGCACTGAAGGTCCTGCTAGACTGACTGTGTGGAGAACAGCATAACAAGCCAGCAGTGCCTGTGGTGGTTGCAGCGTCATGTCTTTCTGGTAGCAGGATGTGCAGACACAACATGTTTCCAGCAGGATGGTGCATGTGCACGTATAGCTAATGTGTCTTGGATGTCCTGCATGTGTTTTTCAGTGGTTATGTGCTGTTAAATTGACTTCCAGAGCACTTCAGGTGTGGATGGTCTTGACACTGTGTTTCCCTGACATGAATCCCTGGTATTATTTCTGTTGGGGCTGTCTTACAGATAGTGTGTATTGCACAAACCTGTACATTTGGGAAGGTGCAAGTAGAAACTGAAAATTTTATGTTCTGTATCTATCTGCACCTTATTAGTTGTATATGAGCATTAAACACATACAAAAGAAACGGGAAACAAGCACTCGATGAACGATTGTATGAAGCTCATTTAAAATGTGCAGAAACATGGCATAATATGTAGCAGTATATGCAAACCTCTATAAACCACACACTTGAAATTGTGATGAACACCTCTACCACAAACTCAATAAAAAGCCCAATAACCTATGTGAACAAAACACAAAACCTTGCAAGCAAGAAATGATGATACAAGTGCTACGTGTTTAACACTCGTCTGTAACTAATAATGTGCGTTTGATTGGTATGATAAATTGAATACTCTGATCTAAAAAAATGCACAGAATGGACAACTTTAAAATAAAGGTTTAAATTGTTTATGTTGTCAATAGCCTCGTAAGCAAGGACACGGGGGCTGTGGTCGTTACCAGCCAAATATCAGAAGAAGTGGGCTTGATCTAACAGCAGAGTGGAAGCATGTGAATGAAGATTCTCAGGAAAAGAAAATAAGTTTGAGTGCTGAAAGAGTGTGGGAGATTCTGAGACATATATCAGATGAAGAATGTTACATCCTGGGAATGGATCCTACGTTTGCCCGACCTGACTGGATGATAGTGACAGTTCTGCCTGTTCCACCATTGTCAGTTCGACCTGCTGTTGTCATGTATGGCTCAGCACGAAATCAGGTATGTCATTTCTTATTCCTGAGGTCCTGAATGTTTTTTATTTGTTCCGTATTATAAACCCATTGAATACCATTGATGTGATTAGTAACCTCAAATTTGCAACTTTATTTGGTGCTTGTGTTCAGTGGAGCAGCTGCTATGATATTGGCTTAATGTGGTTGAACATTTGCTATTGTGAGCTTATGATGTTACCAAAAGTCTTCAGTTTTGGAACAGACGATCTGGGCCCGCTTTGTGTGGAAGCTATTGTGGCTTTGCTTGTACTTAACATTCTAAATGGTAGGTATAAATTGGGATTTTAGACAATATGGACTTTGCTTCGTTATATCTGGAAACAAGAGTCATACTGCTAGCACCACAGCAAAAGCTCTGCATAATGTTGGTAGGTGTGAGGTTGAGGTTGGTTTTGTTGCTGGTATTGGAGAATGGTGTATAGAATATGAGGCAGACGTGATTAATGCTGTTTCTGTATTCACTTTTGTTATTTTTGCACATGTATGCTGACTTTTGTTTTGCTGATTGATGATTGTTTTAGGATGATTTGACACACAAACTTGCAGACATCATTAAAGGAAACAACGAACTTATCAGAAATGAGCAAGCAGGTGCTGCAGCACATGTCATATCAGAAAATATAAAGATGCTTCAGTTCCATGTGGCTACACTTGTTGACAATGACATGCCAGGTTTGCCAAGGTTGGTAACAATCCCGTGTGCATACTTTGTGGCGTAATTAAATTAAGCAGTGAAATAATTGTGGAACAGCTACAGGCAACTGACAGTGGGACATGCTGAGAAATCCACGTGACTGGATTTGTGGACAGTAAAAAGGGTGATAAACGGATCTCCCCAAAGGAAGCACTTTTCTCTGGGGTTATTGTTTTGTTTTTAAGCTGTTTGTTGTTACTTTCTGTAAGCTGTCGTACATTAATGTAGCCCACTCAGGCAACAGACTATGCATACAGCATCATAGCGGCAGAAGGGACAAATGATAGTTGTCAGATAAAATAAGGATCCTGTATGAACATCTTGGAAGAAGGTGTCTAAGAAGACCTGAAAAGAAGGTCCATCCAGTGTTTAGTCTCAGAACAGGTAGCAGATGGAAACATGGTCAGAAGACAAACATTTAAATTGATAGTAAATTATTGGTGAAAAGTTTTGAAGTCAAATTTGATATTATATATGTATTAGCATCAAGTGTTCCTGTGTGTCAACAGTCTTCCTGAAGAAGCCGAAACATGTTGGAGAAGTAATAATTTACATGTCAACCAACAGATGTGCAATTAGTTGGGAATAAATATATTCTTAGATTTCAAGTAAACTCAAGTTAACCGGCTTTTCATTGTTTGGCACATTAAATATATTACATGAACACAGGAGTCGAGCTAATAAACTGGTATCTGCTTTGAGTTAGCTGGCATATTTATACTCGGGGTAACTCCTGAAGTGTAATTCACTTTGTTATCAGTATGGTGTGTATGTGGCAGCCGTTTGACGTAACGTACCCTAATTTAGAAAGAAGTAAGCGGTTTGAGAGGAATTTACAGGGAATGAGTGGGGTGAAATTTCAATTCAGTGGGAATTTCTATAAAGAAGAAATTATTAGTCCGGGCATTTTTTCTGTTGTTTCTAAATACATGTCAGTTATTGCTAAGCACAGCAAAAGGTTAATGTTAATTTTGTTTAAGGTTTGTGATATATGGTCACTCAAAAGTATAAGAAACTGTAACACAGACTTTTTATGAAGTACTGAGATAAAAGGGTGAAAAAGTTTCAGTTCATGATGATGATGTTTTTGTCAATGTGGTATTTTTAATGTGGGGAGCGTAACAGACCAACACGTAAGAGGAAGCAGTGTAAGGAGGTGTTACCTTGTAAAGGATATGAACTCTTACCACATCTCTACAGTTACAATGTTAACACTACCACTCAGAAACACCTTTGTGGCATCTGGACGAATCGATTTCATTGTAGACCTATTACTGCTAGATTAAATTTGTCTGGTCAGCATGTCAAATGAGTGGAATTTGTAATTGTGGAATGTTTCTTATGTTGAACTTAAGGCAGCATGTGCCTTTCTGAAGGTGACACAACCAGTGAAACCATGTAACTCATTGACTGTGCTTTATAAAATTGTGTGCTGGGGAGAATGAATTATACTTTTTTTGTTTGAGGATTCAATATAACACTTTTGTTGTCTCACTCATCATCGTTTGTACTGCAGAGCAATGCAGAAGTCTGGAAAGCCGCTGAAAGCAATTAAGGCACGTCTGAAAGGAAAAGAAGGCCGTATTCGTGGTAACTTGATGGGGAAGCGAGTGGACTTCTCTGCTCGGACTGTAATTACACCTGATCCTAATCTCCGCATTGACCAGGTTGGAGTGCCTCGGTCTATCGCTCAGAACTTGACATTTCCGGAAATTGTGACACCGTTTAATATTGACAAGTAAGTTGGCTTGATACGCATATATTCCTTCATGTTGTTGCTTGAATCTTGGTGCTGTGTATGTTTATCATCATGAAGAGCTGGAGGTTAGGCTTTCCATTTTTATCTGTGATAATTTTTTACTGTAGAATGCAAGAGTTGGTGCGTAGAGGAAACTCACAGTATCCAGGAGCGAAATATATTGTGCGAGACAACGGTGAACGAATTGATCTACGGTTTCATCCAAAATCCTCAGATCTTCACCTACAGTGTGGTTATAAAGTAGAAAGGCATATACGTGATGGTGACTTGGTTATTTTCAACCGTCAGCCAACGCTACACAAAATGTCCATGATGGGCCATAGAGTCAAAGTTCTGCCATGGTCAACATTCAGGATGAATCTCAGGTGGGTGGCAAAATAGTTCATAATGTCATTATTGTTCTTTGGGTCAAGAACTACGTGGCAACTAACTTGTAATTACAGAAATGAACATGTATGTGGGTAACTCGGTAAGCTGAATGCTGTGTAAACATGCAGATGAAAAATCCGTCCTGTGATCACAAGTAACATTTCATATGTAGAGACTTTTTTTTCTAATTGAATAGAAGTTTTAAAGTACATCATGTAATAAAGCAAACATTCCTATTAGCTTCTAATTTTTCATGTGTATGAATTCATTACAGGTATCTTACAAGAACAGATTTTGATAAAATTGTGCACTGAACTTTTCTCCATTCCTGAAAGAGAAATGTTTTCACCATATCAACCAGTTCAGAGTGATCTTTTCCTTCCTAAACCAAATGTAATATAATGCTCCCTCTTGCTTTAATTTGTATTGAAATTGTTGAAGGGGTTAGAAAATATGATGGCTGTGTAATATGGCATTATGCCACCAGAAATTCATAAGTTTTGTTGAACATCACTCAGGTTGGTAACTTTTGTTTGTTATTGTACGAATTACATCAGTGGAATGTGCATGTACATGGGTCCACTTCAAGTGAAATTTGCTCATGGACTGTACATCAACTATCTGTATTGTATGGGGCGTTCTTTAAATGCAACGCTGCTTGTTGTAAACTTGGCAACATCATCTCTGCATAGCTACTGCTGATGCCAGTCATACTGCAGTGCTTAATTCTGCTGAGTTCCACATTAAAAGAAAACTCCCTGCGTAATACAGCAGAAAGAGAAATACTTTATCTGGATTCAGTGTAGTGTTTCTCCTGTTGATTATCTCTCAGAAATAGTATGCAGTAAATGAACATGAAAGCTAACGAGCTGCAAATTACAACTTTGTTGTGAAACTCTGTACCTGACTGGAGTAGACCTTTACACTTGCACTGCATTGACTTCTGTCTAATTTTGCTGGTATATTTTAGTGCTGTATGTTGTGAAGGAAAACATTCTCATTTTGTGTGCATTTTAAAGTCAATAAACAAATATATGCACACACATCTGAGAATGTTGCTATGAATAGGTATAGGTAAGGATGGCATGCAATATTTTCTCCTTTGATACCAAAGTTTTATCCTCCTGTAGCTGCACATCACCATACAACGCTGATTTTGATGGTGATGAAATGAACCTGCACGTTCCACAATCAATGGAAACACGGGCTGAGGTGGAGAACATCCATGTGACACCACGCCAGATCATTACACCACAGGCCAACAAACCTGTAATGGGCATTGTGCAGGATACACTGACAGCCGTCAGGAAGATGACAAAGCGTGATGTCTTCCTTGAGAAGGTATGAGAAGTTTAGTTATAACTACAGTTGGAGTGTTTTGTGACCGAGAGTCTGGTATCTTAGTTCAATAATATTACATGGTGCAGGACTTAGTTTTTTGGTGGAAGTAGAACAAATTTACCCAACAGTTAACCTTAAGAAATGGTCTGCATTTGTGTGTGTAAAATAACGCCCCAAAGAATTCATTTTATATATTTAGGCAACAAGCGTATTTCCTGCAGTTTTAAGGCATGCTGCATAATCTGTGTCTTATTTTCCACAAAATGTTGTTTCTTTAATAATTTTGTATCTTCTGTTCAAATAATGTGTTTTTCATAAAACATTTAAATACCACCCCAGGCATTTAAAGGTTAAGGATACAAAAACTAAGTCATTTAAGCTTATGGTTTACACAATCTCCCACTCAACATGGAACCAGCTTGCAGAATCTACATAAACAACCCGTGTTGTGTAATATATGAGGTGTGTTCAAAAAAAGACCGAACTTTTTACATAGCGCGCCAACCAGCACAAAGGGCATGCTGCGGCTACTGAGCCCACCTAGCGGCAGGTTTTGACAACAAATTGCCATTTGCCCCGTTTCGCTATGAGCATTAGTCATCGAGCTACATCCGCTGAACTGAGCACGTGCACAAGCTGTTCGTCGGATTAGTGACAAAGTGACAATGAAAGAGCTTGAAGAACAACGTGTGTGTGTGAAATTTTGCTGCAAACTTGGTAAAAATTTTACAGAGACGTTTCAGTTGCTTAACCAAGCATATAGGGAGGACTGTATGAGCTGAACGCAGTGCTATGAGTGGTTTAAGCGTTTTAAAGAGGGCAGAATGTCTGTCGGTGAAGATCCCAGGCCTGGACGACCTTCCACATCAACAGACGACGACCATATCGAGAGAGTTCGTGCTGTGATTTGTGGAAATCATCGTTTAACTGTCCAAGAAGTTGCTGACGAAGTGGGCATCAGCATAGGATCTTGCCATCAAATTTTGACTGAAAAACTTCAGATGTGTCGTGTCAGTGCAAAATTCGTGCCGTGTTTTTTGACTCACGATCAGAAAGAGAACCGTGTTGATATCAGTCAGGAACTGCTTGCCAATGCAAATACAAGAAGTAATGAAAACTTCCTTAAGAACATCATAACAGGAGATGAGACGTGGGTTTATGGCTATGATGTTGAAACCAAGATGCAATCGTCGCAGTGGATGGGAAAAGGGTCTCCTCGACCAAAAAAAGCACGGATGAGTCGGTCAAAGATCAAGGTGTTGTTGGCTGTGTTTTTTGATTGCAAAGGCATTGTCCATCATGAATTTGTACCACGTGGTTAGATGGTAAACGAACAGTTGTACCAGGACTTTTTAGCACGTTTGAGGGATCCTGTGCGTAGGAAGAGGCCTGAATCGTAGGAAAACCAAACTTTGATGTTGCACCACGGCAATGCGCCGGCTTGCGCGTCGCTCCTCATCTGCAGTTGTCTGGCAAAACATCAGATATCCGTTGTGCCCCATCCACCCTATTCTCCAGACTTAGCCCCAGCAGACTTTTTCCTGTTTCCCAAACTTAAAACCACTTTGAAAGGCCGTCATTTCCAAATCAAAGAGGAGATTCAGGAAAATGCGACAAGAGAACGGTGCGCCGTCACAGAAAGTGCGTGCCAGGAAGCATTCCAACAATGGAAGAAACGTTGGGAATGGTGTATCACCAGTAGAGGGGACTACTTTGAAGGGGACAGTGCTTAAAATGTCGTAAAATGAGCTAAAAAGGCTTCACAGCAAAAGTTCGGTCTTTTTTTGAACACGCCTTGTAACTTACTGCAAATTAAAGCAGGTATTGGTAGTAGCCTCTGTGAACTCTCTGACATATTTGTCACCTGGTGAATGTGTTTTGCCCTGTTCCTTTTCAGGAGCAGATGATGAATCTCTTGATGTTTCTTCCCATTTGGGATGGAAAAATGCCACAGCCAGCGATCATGAAACCGAAACCTTTGTGGACAGGTGAGATGATGCAAGAAGAAAATAACTGGCCACAGGTCACAGTTTGAGATTATTTGCTCATAGAATAAATAAACATGGCTTGTTTTTGTTATCACTCTCGAAATGTAAGTAGAGAAATGGAAACCTTTAAATTGTCGTGGAATATGAAGTGATGAATGCATCCAGTATATATGAGTATATACTGTAAAGATATACACTAGAATCTCAGTGTTCTTCATTAATTTGGACCAGTATCTCATAAATGTGTAGAGAGCTTAAAAATCTTGAGAATTTATTTTTCATAAAATAGTAACACCAATTGGGAGAGCATAAAGTTCATTAAATGATTGAAGGAGAGTGTAATGCCTTAAAACAGAAAAGTGATCACTGTCACCTAATGAAAGACATAGCTTGACTGTGCTGAGAGTGATCTCTGCAGTAGCAGGAGAGTGGGGAAGCCAACTTGCCTGAAGTAAAAACCTGAAGGATGACCATCTTCAGAACAACAGCTACAGTGACGCACGTATTCAGGAGTTGCGTTCAGAACTGCTTGTTGTGTATTATTCACATATAAGTGCTTAGTGTAATGAAGCTCTCGCTTAAGTCTTCTGTATTTGCGTATGGTCGTAAAGTTTTTCTGGTGTGGTGAGCACAAAAATTGAAAATAGGAATACTAAAATATAAAGTGAGGGAAAACATCACAGTAGGAAGCTAGCTGTTTAGAGAGCAGGCAAAGGCAACATCTTGGGACCTTTTGTGGGCTGGACTGTAGGAAGTGTCCAGTTGCAAGGATTTTTTCATTTGCTAATGAACCTTTGGCTTCCGTGTACCAATGCGCTCTTGTTGAACAGAATATTATTTGTTTTTTGTTTTTTTTTTAGGGAAGCAAGTGTTCTCGCTCATTATTCCTGGAAATGTAAACATGATCCGAACACATTCCACACATCCAGATGAAGAGGATGATGGTCCATTCAAATGGATTTCTCCAGGAGATACAAAGGTAGTTTCCATTATGATTCTGAGTAATTTAAATGTGCACATTACATAACTGAGATGTGTAGTTTGAGTATACTGTTATTAATGCATTTGTAACAGGTTTAGTGGTCTGTTGTTATGGGCTGGAATTATGTACTTTGAATGGTTACAGGTTATGGTAGAACATGGTGAACTTGTGATGGGTATTTTATGCAAGAAGACACTTGGAACATCTGCTGGATCATTGCTTCACATCTGTATGTTAGAACTAGGTCATGAAGTGTGTGGGCAGTTCTATGGAAACATCCAGACTGTTGTCAACAACTGGCTGCTGCTGGAAGGTAAAGCCAAGAGTGGTGAAACTTGAATTAACTTACGCTTGTTGATTCTGTATGTTTTTATTTTGCATGCCAAAATGTCCACAAGAATGTTAAATTTTCTTGGAATGTATATGCATGATGTGTATCCAGTTCCTTAATTATATGTTCGACATTGAGCATAAATTGTCATATTTCTGTTGTTTTAAGTCTTTTTAATTGGAAATTGGGAGAAAAATTGATTTTCAGTCATAATTTCCCATCTCTCCTATTGCTATTGTGTATGCTTGCTTTATGTGTGCGTGCTTTGTGTGTGTTCTGAACACATAGGTGTATGGTATATGAAAAAAAGTTTGGAAAGGTCAGTATGTAATTGATGGTGTCTGAGAATCCACCAGACTTACATCAACAAACTGTATAACTTTCCAGTTACTGATAGTCTTTGGGTTGTGACTGTAACAGTTCACAAACACAGAAGACAAACACACAGAAGTTGCCCCTCACTGTCTCTTACCAATCCTTGCATCATCACTTCAGTCCCATTCACTGCAAGCTCACAACACCAAATATTCACATTTATACTACAGTTTGAATCAGCAGTCTCCCATAAAAATAATCCACATAACTGAAACTAACTGCCAGTCACAAGCTGAAGAAACAATTTGAGCAAGTGTGGATCATTCCTGAAGGACAGTGCCAGGTGTCATTCACAGAGGGTGTGTTCAGCCACAGCACTTCAGGTAACACAAACCCGCTCCTCTCCTTAGAAGGTACAGAAAATGCCATCTTTCAGACATGGTTATCGAGATTGCCATTGCTAGCAGTGCTCCAAGCCATATAGCTCAAAGTTAATGTAAATTGAATTAAAAGCGGAGTAGATTTTATAAAGTGTCTGTGTAACAAGGACCAAAGACCTAAATTCTCAGAATTTCATGCCTCTTCAGAAACACTGCCCATTGTTAGCAGTCAAGGTTGTACTGTTTTCCAGGTCACTCTATTGGTATTGGAGACACCATTGCTGATCCACAGACATACTTAGAAATTCAGAAAGCTATCAAGAAAGCAAAGGAGGACGTGATAGAGGTGATCCAAAAAGCACACAACATGGAACTTGAACCAACACCTGGCAACACTCTAAGGCAGACTTTCGAGAATCAGGTAAAGCAGAATACTGGACACATATTTCATGTTTGGAAGTAAAATTAGGCTGGGTATGTATGTGTGTGGATTTCATCAATATAGTGTTTCAGTTTTAACAAAGTAGGTATTGGGATTAAGCCAAGAATTTGAGAAAGAAATTAATTTTCATTCCAAGTTTGTAACTGCAAAACTAATTCTCCTTGTCGTTCGTGTCTTAATGGTAGATGGGAGACTAGTCTTTTATATGTGTATAATTGTGTGCTAAGAGAGAAAAGTTTGTAGGACTCTTGAGGTTTGCAAGCAGTATAATCAAGGATTCCAGTCTTCTGGGATGTTACAGTGCGCCAAAGTGCTTAAAAATGTATAAGTTTGGAGTGCATTGCTATCAGGTGTTAAGAGTTGACAGTCCACATACAACTGTGTGGCTGTGTACTGCCATACCGTGGCTCCTTTCTGGTGTAGTTGGGTGTTCACTGATGTTCTTATATATTACAGGTTTCTTCTCTCCGGCAGACGAGATTATTTATCAGAAGTTAAAGTTTTGCATTGCGTTTTTTCACAGGTGAACCGTATTCTCAACGATGCTCGAGACAAGACTGGAGGTTCAGCCAAGAAGTCTTTAACAGAATACAATAACTTGAAAGCGATGGTAGTGTCTGGTTCGAAGGGTTCTAATATCAATATCTCACAGGTAATATTTTGCTCTATATACAGGGGTGACCCAAATGGAAACTTTGAAAGTCAGACAAGATGAAAATAAATCAATACTGTACGCTGTCCATCTGTGGGCACAGCAAGGCATTAGTCTGGGTTAAGAAGCATGCTATGATGTGTGGCACCTATGGGACTCTGTTGAAAAATAACGACTGTACTGAACCTTTCTGCACTGAGTTAGCTGGGAAAAAAAGTTACAAGGTTTTGTGGCCCATTAGAATATCTTTTAATAAAAGAATATATACAAATATACTTGAGGTATCTATCTTATACAGTACGGTGCAAGAAAAAGTAGCCTTGTCTTAAGTGTCAATGTCAGTAAGGGTTTTAGTAGTAATAAAAGAACTACAAATGTTATATATTACATTTGAAAAGTTGTCTTGTTGTTACTAAGGAATACTGATTACTATTTTAAAGGTTGTGCTGAAAAAGGTCTCTACTGGCAGTGATGCACAGTGATTTGGGGCCCCTTACTGTAGGTGGGGCTACTTTTTCGTGCGCCACCTGCATAATATACTTGGTTTGTGAGTGAATGAATGAGTGATTAATTGATGGTAGTTACACCAAATGGCAGGTTCCATCTGCAGTGGTGAAGAGGTGAAGTGCCTATGCTTTGGACAGCACTGCAGCATTCTGCTTTGCCAGTATCATCTGTCAGGGTCTCTCTAAAGAACTTAACGAAATTGATGGTGTGAATATGTGTTAACTCCGTCATGTGATGGGGTTGTGGCTAGTGATTTATTTGCTTGTCTTGGGTAGATATTTTAATTACGAAGGCATACTAAAAACTAGATATTAGCTTTGTCCTTGTTCAGTGACAAGAAACTGCATTGTTTTTGTGTGACTTCACCCCATTGATGCATCTTTTCACACTGGCTCACTGTTGTTTCCAGTGGCTCGTTGTTATATTCACCAGCTTGCTATTTTAACTAGCTTCACATTATGTATGCGATCAGTATAAAATTATTCTGATTACTTTTGGAGCCACAAATACACAACCTGCTCCACCTCTTCTAACACCTCTCATTGTTATCCTTACCCAAAAACAGTGTCTCATCCCAGAATACTTGCAGCCACATCAGCTTCCTTGTTGTAAGGGGCCCTTGCTATTTTTGTATGAATATTTCTACACAGCATGTTGGAATAACTCACATACGAAATTTACCAGTACAAAAGGAATGCAAATGCTGTCATTCATATAGCATTTGGCTTAGGCTAATGTTTATGCTGTGGAAATGTAACGTGCATGTATCAGCCAGTTAATTAAAGAAGAGTGTGGGTGTGTCACTGACCCACATTAACCGTTTGGCATCTAGTGTCAGGTGTGCTCATAACGCAGTGTGATGTCCAAAACTCCAAGTGTAATACACTTGTGGCCTTCCTTACAGAGCTTTCATATAAACTCTGGTCTACTGCACATCAAACTGGGAATTTAATTCGAGCATCAAAGGATGAATGTATAGGGCTTAATTTTACATATGACTTGATACTCGTGTACCGATCTTGAAACTGCGCTTGTTTGCAGTTAATTTTCAAAGTAATGTGTTACAGAATTAAATGTATCTAATTTACTCCACTTAGGTATCATTATTTTTCACTGTAATGCCATACATTAACACACTTTTTCCACCTTGGCACGAGCTTAAAAATTCTGTTGTAGTAGAAATGAGGGTTTTGCTTTTGCAGCCATCCACAAAGAACCATTTCCACTTCCTCATTATTATGGCACTGATATCATTGCCCAGTTTTCTTCAGCGGCACAAACAATAATGTGTGTCATCCAGAAGTTCCCAGTGAAAGGACTGCAACATGCGCTGTGTGGGGTTGCACTGATATGCTAAACAGTTAGGCCTCATGATAGGTCACTTGTTGGGGAAGCCTCATGAATAAGAGTATGAGGAACGTTTCTGTGCAGGCATTTTTTCTGGTGTTTTGATGCATTTATATATAGTTTGATATGGCGTTGTTTCTCATACATACTTAACTTTTCAGGTTATTGCTTGTGTGGGTCAGCAGAACGTTGAAGGTAAACGTATTCCCTTTGGATTTCGGAAAAGAACACTTCCTCACTTCATCAAAGACGATTATGGTCCTGAATCGAGAGGTTTTGTAGAAAACTCATACCTGGCTGGTCTTACGCCTTCAGAGTTCTTTTTCCATGCTATGGGAGGGAGAGAAGGTCTGATTGATACAGCTGTGAAAACAGCAGAGACAGGTAAGTTAGGCACAACTAGGCAGGTGCAGTCACTGATAAAAATACAACTTACAAGCTTCACTCATCTCCCCTTTAGCTTAATTTTATTTCCTTAAGGGGAAGAAATAGCCTTATGTACTTCCAGTGATTTGTTATGGCTAGATATGATAAGCTGTAAAGGCAGGAGGGTTTTTGATTTGTATTAGGCATGTGTTAATGCCATTTTGAGAAGACAATGTTAAGCTTTGCTTCCAAATACTGATAGAAATAAACTGAATACAAATTGAGGTTTTTGGATTGTTTAACATTCTTTTGACAGTAATTTTCAGGTTGTTCTTTTTGTAATTGGAATAGATAAAATGTGTTTTGTTTCACATTTGTAAATACTTTTTTTAGGATATATCCAGCGTCGTCTGATCAAGGCTATGGAGTCTGTCATGGTTCATTATGATGGAACGGTGCGTAACTCGGTAGGGCAGTTGATTCAGTTGCGGTATGGTGAAGATGGTCTGTGTGGAGAAACTGTTGAATTCCAGAACCTACCGACCATCAAGCTGTCAAATAAAGCCTTTGAGAAGAAATTCAAATTTGATCCAACAAATGAAAGGTAAAGAACCTTTTTATTTGCATATTTAACATTTGATTTTCGATGGTTGAAGTGTACTGCCATGACATTGTTAGAAGAAGAACTGTGTGTTTGTGGCTCTTTCCACGCAGTGTGATTTGTTCTATCTTATTGTGACAATAATTTTAGTTCGTAAGAGATTATCATATTTATGTGCTTAACATATGGTCGCGTTTGTATAGTTAGGTGTGAATGTGCCCTTGGTTTCATCCTCCGTTTCAGAGGCATCGCATACGTGAACGCAACCATAGTGTATCAATATTCTCCCTGAAGATGGCCCAGCAGGGTCGAAACGTGTAGGAGACTTTCGAATATAGATTATATATATTTTGGTGCATTAGTTGGCATTATTATTTTGTATGAAACTGCATCTGTAGACCAGATATTTAAGAACGTAAATAATTATCTCTCAGTCTTAAATCCCACATGCACATAATAGTTATTCTGTGTTATTTGTGAATTCTTACACATTGATAATTGAATACAGGGTCTGCATTTTATTGTTCTTCTGGCTGTGGAGGGAACATGTGAGGTGTAATTCAGTACTGTGAGTTGCCAGCTTACAAAACTGTAGTGTCATTAACATTATTAAACTTTGCGTTTTTGACCATATATTAGTATGTGTTGTTTCTTTCAGATACTTGCGTAGGATCTTCAATGAGGATATTCTGAAGGAACTGATGGGTAGTGGTGATGTAATATCAGAATTAGAAAAAGAGTGGGAACAACTTGTGAAGGATCGTGAAGCACTGCGACAAATCTTCCCCAGTGGAGAGAGCAAAGTAGTGTTGCCTTGCAACCTGCAACGTATGATCTGGAATGTGCAGAAGATCTTCCATATTAATAAGCGTGCACCTACTGATCTCAGCCCATTAAGGGTTATTCAGGGTAAATACAATATCATGATTTTGGAATGTCTGTGACAGCACTTGTTTTACTGTATGAATATAGTGCTGGGCATCATCTACTGGCCACAGTATGCATGTCACACACAGTCTTTGGGCAGCTGATTCTGTGCCTATGAGGAGGTATAAATAATACTAAATTCTTATGTTCATTGCATTAGATAAAGCTAATCTTTTGTGTCTGTGGAAATAATGGGCATTAGATTGAGCTAATATCTTATCTCTGGAGACAAAGGTCATCGAATGAAGTTGATTTCGTGTCTCTGGGGATAAGATACCATTGCCTCCATTTTGAAGCGTAGCCAGACCATGAAGAATGGTCTTTGTGGACCGGTTACACTTAAAGGTGAAGGTGACACAGTCCTTCAAAATGCGAACTGCTCACCCAGTGACACAGCATCACATCTCAGAAGGCGTAAAACCGCTTAGTAGGTTTAAATATCAGTTTTTGGTTTTGTTAATGGAAGAAGATGAGTTGTTAAAATGATGGTTATGAGTAGCAGATAGCCAACCTGAAATGTGAAAGTTGCGCAATAAGCTTAAGAGATGAATTGTATAAAATGGGGTTGCAGTACATTTTGTTAGATGGCAGAGGGGATGGTTTTTAAAGATATATGTCAAATAATAGAAGCTAGGTGTAATGATATACAGAGACAATAAAGCAGAGAAAAAATGAAGTCCCTGGTCATATGCTGGAATAGGAAGATGTGATGGAGAGGATACGTTTTGAATGGTAGAGGGTGATACACAAATGAAATAGCACAGAAGAAAATAATCAGGTCTAGCAGGATCACAGAATTAGAAAATGCAAGTAAATTTTTATACAAATTAAAATGCAGTTGAGAAAATGAAATAAAAAAAAGTTGCGAAGTTTAGAGGAAATGAGAGAGTGAGGAGTAATAAATTGAAATATTTTATGGTCTCTGTAGAAAAATTTGTGTGAGATTAGAATGTGTTGAAACATGTTGAATGTTGCAGATGCACTTTAGTGAATAGTAATAAAATAATGTGTACTGGCAAAAAATATGGTGTTAGCAGTTACAGTGATAGATATGGACATGAAACTCAACTAATAAATTTAATTTGATATTAGTTTTACGTGGTGATGGGAGCCTATTCTGGAGCACAGTATCATATGTACTGCAGCCATTGTTTGCTGGAATAGCATAGTCAGTATAATGACTAGTCTGTGGGCTGGATGCCTGAGGAATTGTTGTTCAGGTCCTGGCATGGACAAGAGATTTTTTGCAGCTGCTGGGTGTTCAGACTGACTTTGGGGCCCACCCATCCTCTTGTTTGTTCGATATAGGGGTACTTTCCTTGGGGGTAAAGGAATGGGAGCAAGAAGCTGACCAACTCCATGTAGTGCGGAGGTTAAGAATGAGTGGAAGAGCTATAGTGTCACTCACAGTATGTACTGTCATTGCATGCACGGATACTGTTTTAACTTTACTGCAGTCACTGGACAGCGTGTAACACAATGTTCATTGAAAGATATTGTTTTGGTTGAGGTATTAACCTTTGAAAGACCTGCATTCACAGATGTGAGTGCGCATATATAAACACCCACAGAAATTCAATTTATGTACTTAGGCAAGAAGGAAATTTACTGCATTTTTAGACATGCTGTATAATCTCTGTCTTATATTCCACAGGATGTGATTTATTTCTTAATTTTATCTTTTTCTGTTCAGATAATGCGAAAGTTTTTGATAATGTGCCAGAATTTAACCCCCACCCCCACACCCAACCCCGCAAAGATGAAGGTTGATGTTACACCTTTTTGGAGTCCCATGCTGTGCAGATTTTGCGTCTGTCTGTGTTATTTTATGTGGACGTGCAAGTTGTCACCCTAAAAGAAAAAATAATAATATAGCGTGCATATACTGTCAAGGCGTAATGTGACATTGAAATGCCACACTCTTGGATGATGCTGTTTCTAGGAACATTTGTAGAATACGAAGGTAATCAGCAAAAGTGATGAAACTCTTTGTGCAGCATGTTGTATGTAATGCTCATTACAATATTTTGGTTTGATTGAAACTGGTATGATGTGTGTCCACAGGTGTAAGTGATCTTTTGAAGAAGTGCATCATTGTGGCTGGTGATGACCACCTTAGCAAACAGGCCAATGAGAATGCGACTCTGCTTTTCCAGTGTCTTGTGCGCTCCACACTTTGCACTAAATGTGTTTCTGAGGAGTTCCGACTATCTTCGGAGGCTTTTGAGTGGCTTATAGGTGAAATTGAGACAAGATTTCAACAGGCACAGGTGTGAAGGATGACCATTTTTATTAATGTAATTTTTAAATAAGACAAAACTGTACCATGCTGTTTTCAATGTATTTAACCCCTTGGACACAGAGCGCCCTTTTGGGCATGCCATAGTTAATTGTTACAAAAGTTGGGGTGTCGATAAGGACACTGCTGCACAGCATTATGTGGAGATTTTCTATACTGAACTTGTACCAAAATCAATCAAGAAGTATGTAAAGTACAAGCAGAAACTCATTTACACCCTTAAATAAAGGTAACTGAGCCAATTTTTATGAAATTCACGCTTGCATGACGTCTTTTTGTAAAGAACTCTTATACTAAGTTACCAGATTTCACGAAAATCTGACATGGTTTATTCAGGGATGAACAGATGGATGTGGTCTCCACATAAGCCCCCCTCTCCAAGAGAATGCCTGATAACCTTAAGTATATTAAATCAGGAGAAGACACTGGAAGTTTGGAATTATTTTTATTTTCTTTCACCTGTTACTTTTCGTGCTGGGAAGTATATTTGGAAACCGATATCTTCCCATATGTAACAGTTACATTTTGCCCATCATGGAAATGTCATTTCTTAAGCCCTGTTTGTGATTCTTGTTCATTGCATAATGTGTATACCCAGTTGTATTGTAGCCTGATACATCAGTTTGCTATTTGTATGCTTCAGGTCAGTCCAGGTGAAATGGTGGGAGCGTTGGCTGCACAGTCACTGGGAGAGCCTGCCACGCAGATGACGCTCAACACTTTCCATTTTGCTGGTGTGTCATCGAAGAACGTGACACTGGGTGTGCCTCGTCTGAAAGAAATCATCAACATCAGCAAGAGGCCGAAAGCTCCTTCACTTACAGTTTTTCTTACTGGTGCAGCGGCCAGAGATGCTGAGAAGGCTAAGAATGTATTGTGTCGCTTGGAGCACACGACACTGAGAAAGGTAGATGCTGGCACAGTCTGACATATTTCTGCTGTATGTATTATAGTCGAGAGTGAGAATGACCTGTTTGGCAGTGCATGTTCATCTGTCTTCACACACACGGAAGATAACTAATGTGTTTTCTTTACCCCTGCATATTTCAGTCACATACTACATTCTCCGAACACATTATTGCATGTTTATATGTTGCCATTACACATTTTGTTACATCCACACCATCGTTAGGCAAGTTTGTGGGTTATTGTGTAGCAGTGCATTAAAGTAGTAAAATAGTTATGCGACAGTACGTACATTAACATCTTAATTCACATGCTGTCACATGTGTGGTGATACACATGTATATTGATGTATGTTTTCCAGTGTACTTGTATGTGACAGAAATGTGTAGTGGTGAATAGTGTATACAACATGATGTGTGGCGGTTGTGTAACATTTTTGTTGCCCCCGAGTTTTTTGTTTGAGAATTATGCTTTATGTTTTGTGACTTTTGTATAGTCTGCAGTTCTTATTTTAATGTTACTTTCCTGTGGAAGTGGCAAGTTCAATTGCTGGTTGGAGAGTGTCTAAGGATTTTGTGGTTTTTCTCAGTTCCTCTGTGGGCCATGATGGCTTCCTATCATCTTTTCCAGTTCCTTATGTATAATCACTACTGCACTGAATAACCTGTGCATTGATACAAAGAAGTTTCAAAAAAATAAGCAGACAGACATTCTGATATGAAGAACTTACTCTAAGTTTGATGTATACATGGCCTGTATGTAGCAGATGGTTCACATCAGACCTGCATGTAATTGCCAATCACAGTCAAGTGTTTTCCTCACTGTGGCACTATGGCTTGTATCCTGGCATAGAAGAAACTGATGTCAAGTATGTCCAGTAGGTGGCAAAGAGTGTCCAAAGGGATGGAACTCACTGGGCTCTATACTGCCAACTAGACTTGTGACGGATTCGGCACTACTGTTGGGAGGTTATAGGCAGCCCTTTGTCCAGCCCTGATCTTGCAATCAGTGGTCAATCTTAAAAGTGTAAAGTGCCTGTAAAGAAATTGCTGCGACGTTTGACATTCTCACAGTGGCATTTCCAAGTCTTCTGGAGTGTGATGTCATTGGGCGACCTATCTCTGTGTTTCAAAAGATCACAGTGCTTTTATTTTCAGGCTTCTGCAGTTCAGAAGCTGACCCTGAAGGTGAAGGTGCTACGGTCCTTTGAAACATCTCGAATTGTTCACCCAACAATACAATGTTATATGCCAGGAGACTTGAATGTTCAGAATGATCAGAGAAATGTCTGCTTAAAATCCCTGTTTGGAAGAAAGAATTGACCACTAAATGTACGAATGCCTGATGTAACAGTAGTCAAAATTATGTTTGTTCATGGAAGTTGAATGCATTAAATCGGGGGGACACTAGATGTGTTTCATCGTTTTTTACTCCTTTTGAAAGGTGTGTTTCATGTTATATATTTGGAAACTTCCACTGAGGTCACTCGATTTCCTTTCCTGAGAAGTTTACTTTCTAAACTGCCAGTGAGTCCATTCAAATTGTCTCCATCTTTGTAAGTACAATATAATAGAATATTCCAAAAACATTTTTTAAAATCCTGAAACCCATAGTGGTTCTTCCCTGACAGTTCACAGAAGCTGCTTGACATCTGTTCTCAATAGACGAACTTAAGAAATAACAACAAACACCCAGCAGGGTGTATGTATACTTGTGTGTGTACATTATGTCCTTTTTGTTGCAGTCTGTGGTACAGTAGTTCAGAGGATATTAATATATTCAAATTACAATTCCAGGTGACTGCAAATACTGCCATTTATTATGATCCAGATCCTCAAAACACTGTGATAGCTGAGGATCAGGAATTTGTCAATGTGTACTACGAGATGCCAGACTTTGACCCGACTCGCATATCTCCTTGGTTGCTTCGTATTGAACTTGACCGAAAGAGGATGACAGGTTGGTTGATTGGTTGATCAGTGAGTGAGTTTAGTTTAGTTTAGTTTAGTTTAGTTTAGTTTAGTTTAGTTTAGTTTAGTTTAGTTTAGTTTAGTTTAGTTTAGTTAGTCAGTCAGTCAGTCAGTCAGTTGGTGTAAGTGAAGTACCTCTGGAGGTACAGAACTTCCAAGTTTATTGCCACTAAAATAAAAACCAGTTACAGGATATTTTTCAGAATGGAGACAGTTCAGTTCTCTGCATTCCTGCAGTTTTTTTCTGGAAACATACAAGCAGTCATTAAGCCCCTTTTTTATACTTTTCAAAGGCGCTGTGTCATGTCACGGAACTATGTTTTAAGTCACCAAAGACATGAGGCTTCCTGGAAAGGTGGATGAGTGAGGCATGTGTAGTACTGTCTTGGGTGTTCCTGTAAATGGAGTTCATTTTTCATTGGTTTGTCTGTTATATTGGGGGCCGCGGTGGCGCAGTGGGTTGAGGCACTGCGTTACAAACCAGCAGGTCGCGGGTTCGATTCCCGATGGTGTCAGTGGATTTTTTCATTGGCATAATCCTGTCGGTCGCACTATGGCCCTGGGGTCGACTCAGCCTCTAACAGAAATGAGTACCAGGAATATTTCCTGGGGGGTAAACGCGGCCGGTGCGTAGGGCTGACAACCTTACCACCTTCAAGTGCCGAATGTCTAGAAATCTGGGAGCCTCTACCTCCTGGAACCCTAAGGGCCTGTCCAGGCCTGTAATGGGACTGCTTTACCTTTTTTACCTTTTTGTCTGTTATATTTCTTTGGTGATGAAAGTAGATTGGCCCAGTATTAGGCTTTGGTGAAGGTTGTAATGAATATTAAGTTCTTTGATAGTTGGGGAATTTATTGTCTATCCAAGCGAGCTTTAGTTTCTTGAGAAGAATTCTTCTGCATTGAGTTAGTTACATACTTAGATTATGTGTATTCAGAACTTCAAGTTCGTAACTTCTGTGCTTGTTGCTGTCATACAAATATGCAGAGACACACCAGAATATCCCAAAGCCTTGTTTTACTCTCTAGTTATGTTCTTGAAAAAGTGGGCATGTATCAAAAATGCATAAATAAAAAACTGTAATCCCATAAGATGAAAGGACTTAACATGCAAATAAACTAGCCAAAGAGTGTTAAACCAAAAATGAGAGGGCATAAATCAAGAGGTGTAAATTGGTAAGGGACATTAAAGCAAAAAGGCATAAAACAAAAGGGTGTAAAACAAGGTGGTGGTGTATACGAGAATTTTCTCCTCATTTATCATCAGAAAAGTGGGGCAGGGGTGTCACAAACACATTCTGAATTGGATTTTTCTGAAAATTGAAACTCATGTTGAGGGGAGTGGTCATCTTAATGCAGGGTCATTGTATATTCAGGTAACTACAGTATTTCAGAGTAACAGGCCTACTAACAATCTAACAATATATTTTTTTAATATTTTATTTATTAGACTGCCAGTTTTCAGTGGTCATCTGTTAATATTCTCTGTTTGCAGACAAGAAACTGACCATGGAACAGATTGCAGAAAAAATAAATGCTGGTTTTGGTGATGATCTTAATTGCATTTTCAACGATGATAACGCAGAGAAACTGGTGTTGCGTATACGTATCATGAACAGTGATGATAATAAATTCCAAGATGAAGAAGAAACTGTAGACAAAATGGAAGACGATATGTTCCTTCGGTGCATTGAAGCAAATATGTTGTCTGATATGACGTTACAGGTGTGTGTACATCTCGCATTGTTATTGCACTTTTTGTTCCTTGCTGGAAACTTTGTATAGTATCATGCTTATGCATGAAGGAAAGAAAGGTTTCAATAATCGGCTGTACTTTGTTTTTATTTCCTTTCAGTTTAGGAGTTTCAAATTTTACATTGGTCATTCTTACTAAAATCTGTTGAACAATTCAGGTTAGTTTGAAATTAGACAAAATAACTGTACAGGGACACAACAGAGTGAATGTGCCAGTAGTGTTACACTGTGCATATATGTAAAGGCTCCTCACATCCACTCATAGGATTTGAGCCTGCACTTGGTATATCTGCAAAGGTTGCCAAGGGAGTGATCAGGGACTGGATGTGTAGGAAACATGAGGAGCACTGGGAGTCCATACATGGACAAAGGCAGGCCAAGGGCTTTTTCAAAAAACCCTCTGCAAAAAAAAAAGTTTGTGAATTGCTCAATCTGAGCAGAAACCAGCTAAGAATACTGACATGGCTGTTGACAGGACACTGTCATTTAAAAGGACATGTATTCAATCTGGGGCTGGTAAACAGACCCAAGCGTGATAGATGCGAGCAAACAACTGAAACGGCCTCACATATTCTTCGTGACTGTGAGGCTTTAACCACATTAAGATTCAGGCACCTGGGACATCATTTTAGGAAACCAGGTGACTCTGAAGACATGGCTGCACAAAAGATCGGCTATGGTCGAAGTGCATAGGTCACTAGGATGCTTGCCCTTCCATATTCTGTTCTATTTAATTCTATGCGTATATTTCGTAACTTGTTCAACTATCAGACAGTGGATGAAGTCCAGAGGCCAAGTAATCCTATGTGTTCTGTGTCATCATAAGAACCTTTTGTAATTTACTGTACATTGTTTATCATCAGGGGGAAGTGAGACTACAAGCCAAAATAGAATCATTGGAAGTTTTAAATTTTAATTATTTTTACCTCAAAGCGTGAAATAAAATCATACTTCAGAAATTGACGGATCCTCAGAATTTTATGCATGATTATATATGTGTATCATTTTTGCTTGAACAGGGCATTGAAGCGATAGGCAAAGTGTACATGCATTTGCCCCAGACGGACTCAAAGAAACGAATAATAGTGACTGACACAGGAGAGTTCAAAGCGATCGCTGAGTGGTTATTGGAGACTGATGGCACAAGCATGATGAAAGTGCTGAGTGAGAGGGATGTTGATACAAACAGAACTTTCTCCAATGATATCTGTGAGATTTTCTCTGTAAGTATTTTGCACCTTGGGCATTATGCTATTGTGCATTTACACTTTCCTTTTAATTGGAGTTATATAAGCTCGTATCTTAGTTCAGCGATTCTGGACTTCCAGATTGTGACACTGTGTCGTTGGGCAAGTAGTTCCTGACATCTCAAAGTACCATGGTGCCTACATCCTGAGAGTTGGAAACTGCTGACCCAACAACACAGTGTCACCTCCCAGAAGACTTAAATCTTCAGCACCACTGCTGTGAGAACCTCAAATCTCACGTATCCTACATGTATTTATTTTAGAATGATAAATTCTCCTTTTATTGTCCATCAATTTTACATGGATTGTTCATTTTTTTGATATCTTAAAATTACAAAAAAAATTTTCCAGTCCAAGAAAATGTAATGCATTGTACAATGTACTCACTTGTAACTTTGAACACTGTACAGTCCAGTTTGTTTTTAAGTTAAATGTTTATCAGTCAGACCCAAGATAGTTCAGTATAATGGGGTCTGGTCAGTTCTTGGTCTGGTTGGTATGGAGGACTCATTGTAGGATCAAAGGCAGCTGAAGCATGATGCTTAATGCTACTGTCCCCTGCTGAGTGCATTTTGCTTCATGGCACTGTACTCTTGCACATGGATATGGTGTATTTTTTTTTTTGTCCCCAAGTTAATAGTAGCATCCATCTGTGGTACAGGATTAATGTACTGTTCACTTGTTTATCATGTACATTTTGCAGGTGCTTGGGATTGAAGCTGTACGTAAGTCAGTGGAGAAGGAAATGAACACGGTTCTACAGTTCTATGGTTTGTATGTCAACTATCGACATCTTGCTCTGCTGTGTGATGTTATGACTGCAAAAGGTCATTTGATGGCCATTACACGTCACGGGATCAACCGACAAGATACCGGTGCACTCATGAGGTGTTCGTTTGAAGAAACGGTTGATGTATTGATGGATGCAGCATCACATGCTGAAGTAGACCCCATGAGAGGTGTTTCAGAGAATATCATCATGGGACAGCTTCCTCGACTAGGCACAGGTGAACTAAGGGTAAAGATTCAGGTGGTCTGCGATGTGACCCTGTGTTGTTGTCTTTGGATGTGTCAGAGGAATGTAGTGCCTTCATATTCAAGGGCTAACACCTGAAGATGAGGGCCCTATATTCCTTCAAAACATGAGGAAACATTAACCTGTGACACAGCATCACATCCCAGGAGACTGAATACTCAACAGCTCTGCTGTGGAAACTTGAAATCTCACAAAGTAAGGATGTTTGCATTTGGAAGTGACTGCATTGATTAAACAGTTTTACGGTGTTGATGGCTTCCATTTTGTTTGTTTCTAGGAGCATTTGATTTGCTGCTAGATGCAGAGAAGTGCAAAGCAGGTATAGAAATACCAATGAGCATGGGTGCAGGCATGATGGGAGGCGGCATGTTCTTTGGTAGTGTAGCAACACCATCCATGAGTCCACATATGACACCCTGGAACCAGGGTGCAACTCCAGCTTATGTCAGTTCATGGTCTCCAGGCAATAGTGAGTATTACAGTTTAGTGTTAAGACATTTGTGATCATGCTTGGAGGATAAAAGGTTGGTGATTATGTTGTCATAAGATAAATGTTACAGTGAATACATTCATGTTCCAGTGTTGGGCAGTGGTTCGACTCCTGGCGGTCCAAGCTTTTCGCCCTCAAGCGCCAGCGATGCAAGTGGTCTATCACCAGGCTATTCTCCGTACTCCCCGCAACCTGGAAGTCCATCTTCTCCTGGTCCAGCAATGAGTCCATACATTCCAAGCCCAGTAAGTGGCATGTCACCAAGCTATTCACCTTCAAGTCCTGCATATGCTCCATCACCCAGCCTAACACCATCAAGTCCAAATTACAGTCCAACAAGTCCATCATATTCTCCCACATCTCCCAATTACTCACCAACGAGCCCAAGCTACTCCCCAACAAGCCCATCTTATTCTCCCACTTCCCCTTCATACAGCCCTACTTCACCAAGCTACAGTCCAACCAGCCCCAGCTATAGTCCAACCAGTCCATCCTACAGCCCAACTAGCCCATCATATTCACCAACAAGTCCAAGCTACAGTCCAACATCACCAAGTTACAGTCCAACATCACCAAGTTACAGCCCAACAAGTCCCTCGTATTCACCAAGTCCAAGTTATTCTCCCACAAGCCCTTCATATTCTCCAACCAGCCAGTCTTACTCACCAACAAGTCCCTCTTACAGTCCAACCAGCCCAAGTTACTCTCCCAGTTCACCAAACTACACACCTGCCTCTCCATCATATTCACCAACCAGCCCAAGCTATTCCCCAAGCTCACCACAGTATTCACCTGCTAGCCCCAGTTACTCACCAAGCAGCCCCAAATACTCTCCAACATCTCCATCCTATTCTCCAACATCACCCTCTTTTCCTGGGTCATCACCACAGTACACTCCTGCGTCTCCACAGTACTCGCCCACTAGCCCAACGTACAGCCCAACAAGCCCGTCCTATTCTCCCAGCTCACCACAACATACACCAAGTGCCTCCACACGTTACTCACCAACTTCACCCAATTACTCTCCAACAAGCCCCACGTACTCTCCAACCAGTCCACAGTACTCGCCATCAAGCTCCAAGTATTCTCCTACGAGTCCAACGTACACACCCACTTCACCCAGCTATAGCCCATCATCACCTACATACTCACCTGCTGTGCCAGGATACTCTCCAACCTCTCCCACCTATTCACCTACGTCTCCAGCATATGAGGGCAATGATTGAAATGCCAACCAGTAAATTAACTGTGTGCCTGTGTATGTATATGGTCAATAGAGGACGGCAATTTCTTACTATATATATAAATTTAAAACTCAAATAAAAAAATAATAAATTGTGTAAAAACAAGTTGTGAAAATTTTTGGATTATTAGATACCCTCCAGTAACAATTCATTGTCATTTCTCATTAATTTTTTTGACAGAATGTACAGATTTATACACATTACATTTTATATTTTCAAGGGATCTTTTCAAACACAGGTGCTAAATTAGTAAGATCATAAACATCCTTGAAGATGAACAAAAGCTTGTTACTGTAGTTTTATGGCAGATGTTTTACGTGTGGCTTAAAAACTGTTACAACGATTTATTGGTAATGTTGAAGTATGTGTATGTGGTTGCTAACTCAAACGATGTAGAATATGTATTGTTTCTGTACATCCTACTACATATGTGTACTAATTATCTGTAAATAGCACCCCACATGTTTTCATGCATACATTTCACCGTATCTCCACATATTGCTGGCTATATTTAACTACTAATGCAGCAAGTGAGTGGAAACTAAAACCAAGCTGTATTCTATTGTGTTGGTGATGGACCAGTCGCTTTGTTTCTGCAGTCTTTGAAAAGTAAGGTAAGAATATGTTCCACCTGCAGTTAAAAGACGAGAAAGATTTACAAATTTAAAAAATTAAAATGTATGTGACCAGTTACATTATCATTGCATTTCTAATGGCAAAGTTATGCATTATTGCTGTATAATTTCCATAAAGCTGACTCTAGTTATGATGACCTGCTGAAGTTACACATGTAACTGCAGACTTGACTGAACATTGTTTGTGACTGATAGGTAGAAAATTCTTTTAGTTTCTGGTTTTTAGCTCTGTAGTTAAAGCCAAATAATTGTTCTCATTGCAGAGTGAAGCTCCAACAATTTTTAACTTGCTACACTGGAAATCAGTTTTTAATTATCCTGATTTACTGTGCGTTCCTTATGTTTGTGTTTATTGGAAAGAATTGGAATATGTTATGCTATGCAGAAACATAAAATTGCATTAAAGTAAAAGGTTCACACATTTCTTAAAATGTATGTCCACTTTTATTTCCATAAACGTATTGGTACGGGAAGTACGTATAAAATACAGAGTTATAGAAGGCAGTAAACTTAATTAGCGATGTAATTATTCAGCATAGTTTTCCTTCCAGTCTAACAGTATGAACATTACATTTTAGGAAACTAAAATTTTGTAGTTCAAGGTTCAAAATGTATCTTCCTGACAGTATACCCTGAACTAATGTCTATCAGTTGCCACTTCCTGTTGATTTATTTATAATATTATGTGGCACACTTAGGCTTATTTTATCTGTTAAGATCTCTAATGATGTCCTAGTACTCTATCAGAAGACATAACATTCAGCTGTGTAACCCACTTAGGGCTAGGGATTTAAATTAGTAGCACAGGACAGTATGTCCGTGTATGAGCGGGTAACTAGGCATTTTGGAGTTCTGCTGTTACACAGTATAAACTGCATAATGTTTGGAACTGGAAGAAGCTTGCTTGTTTGGAAAACTCATAGAGTCCAATTCACTGCTTAAGAAGTGAATTGTTTCCTTTCAACACGGGGGAGAAGTAGTGTGGAACCTCTAAAATGTGGGGAAAAGCAAGGAAATTGTTAAGGGGGCGTGACTGTAGGCCACATTAACAGCAGTCTCTAGTGCACAGTGTGGCAAGTGTGCTGCCCAGTAGTGATATGCCTCCCCATATTGTAATCCAGTAACACAGCATAATACAGCTTGTCCAGGTGTTTCTACACAGTTACATGAAATCAAAAATTCCTGATAAATACAGTGATGTGTTGAAAAGTTCTAAACCCTTCCTACTGTGCACCCCAGTGCGATGTTGCTATGTTTGTGGGCTGCTTGAAGTATCTGTTCGTTGCAAGTTGATTCAGTCACACAGTGCTTCGGCAGTCATAAAGTTGCTCTGTGTCACAGATGATGCAAGTGTCTTTGGAGCAAAGGCAGGTGTAATATTGTAGAATATACTGTAGCTGCCTACAGGATTTTGACAAGAGCACTGTCTGTATGGTAAATACAGGATTTTGTAAATGAGAATTATGGGAAATTTCACACCACAATATGTATTTGAAGTACCTTCATTTCAGTGACATTTTTGGTTTCTTGTTTTCCTCACAAGTCAAGGAAATAACTCCATTTTCATTTAAAGTAGGTTGACAACAGAAACTGTGGTAAGAGTAACAAATCCTCACTTGTGCCATGTGATTTTCTGCACAAAGGCACGTGAGTATGAAAGTCACACTTCAATATTTTATTTTTGAGATTGTAGTCACATGTGTATGGTGTGTAAGGGTTGTTTGATAAATAAGTGCACAACCTGTATTGTTGGGTTATGTGTAACATAATGTTAATCATTCTTGTGCTGTCTGACAAAGGTCACTACTGACCGTGATAGGCACATGTCATAAGCAGGCTGCTCTGCGTGATCTCTGCACAACAGCGTGTTGCTCAGTGGAGGACGGTCATGAATTCGTACAGTCCGTTTATTTATCAGACAACCCTTATAAAATACATTTGCATACGGAATTGGGAAACTGCAGCAATTGAGTTAACATGTGGTGTGTCGTTAGATCATACGTTGGTATGGTACAGCTGTGCACAAAGGAAACTACAAACATATGAGAAACAGATCTTTCTGCTTTGATGTTTTAAGTGCTTTCTGCACAGCAGACTACCTTGTGTATGCATATCTGTGTTATCCATTACGTGAAGCCTTGTAATTGCACAAGGCATATCAAGGGGACTGAATGATCCATTTTCTTGACTTGTACGTGTAAAGGAATGATACTACTTTTGACAGTGTTCAACAGTTTTCTTTAATGTGGAACCAAGTACTGCAGATTGCATGGCATCATTGTTCATGCAGCAGTCATGTCCACTCAGCACGCGGTCCCACATGATGCCGCAAAGCAGGTGGTGTCATTAGTTGCTATGCAGTAGTGATTCAGTGATCATGTTCTGCTTAAAGCTGGACACTATGTGAATTTGGTGGATTTAACTTTTAAGCGACCTACATTCACATATACAAATGCACATACAAGAAAAAGCCCTAGAAATTCATTTTATATATTTAGGCAATAAGGAAATTTAGGTAATTTTAAGACATGCTGCATAGTCTCAGTTTTATTTTCCACAGAACACGGTTTATTTCATAATTTTATCTTTTTCTGCTCAAGTGATATGTTTTTCATAAACATTGTGCAAAAATTTAAATACCAGCCTGGTCATTCAAAGGTTAAATCTTTGCAGAATAGAATTTTGCCTTTTGCCTGAATAGCGCTCATGACCTAACCTGTCTTGCAGTATTGTTGTTGGCAAGAAGTTATGTAATTGTAATTGTAACTGTCATGGTTGGCATCAGTGTTTGCAGTTTCATTCAGTTAGCGCAGTACAAGTACGTATATGTGTGTGTGTGTGTGTGTGTGTGTGTGTATATATATATATGTGCACCCAACACACACACACACAGGCAGGCAGGCAGTGATCTTTCCAAGGTTTGTGACTTGATATCCAAATTCAGAGACTTTTATGTTGTCCTAGAATTTGAAATAAGTTGTAGCTTCACAAAATTAGGTTAAAGGTATATGTGTTTTATTTAATTGTATATTACGAATTACTGACACCACAGGAAAGTGGATATTCTATTTTAAGTTCCATATAGTTTACTCCTTCAATGGTTGTAACTGCACTTGGAAATGTATGTGTTTCTATCTATGAATTTTCAGTATGGTACTATTTGTAACACACATTATGTTCATGAAATAAAAGTAACAATGTTACAGACATTCTGTTGACCCTTATGTGGAAACTAAAAGAAAGGCACAGTCAGTATAGTGACTTGGCTATGGGCTGGATGACTGAGGAATCGTGGTTCAATCCCTGGAAGGGGTTGGAGATTTTTCTCTTCTCTGAAGTATCCACACTGGCTCTGGGCCCAACCAACCTGCATTTCTATTGGACCAGGTGTGAAGCTGATCACTCACCCCATCCACTGCGGAAGTAAAGGAGTGGAGCTAAACCTCCATGCCCCCATATATTTTAATGGTGCACACAAGGACAGCTTCACTTAATCAGAAAGCTGTGGTTACCCAAAGGTACTTAAAACTTTTTTTTATTAAACTGGCTTGCATTATTCATTTAAACGCATTATGGTTTTCAATGATGGGAAAAGTATCTCGTCTCTCAGTGTTGCATTAGAATAGAAATAACGGACCGAGTCCAAGTCAGCCTATTCTAGTTCAGCTGCCCGTTTCTTTCTCACTTCCACTATACTTTTTAAATCCCTGATTGTTGATTCATCAAAGTAAGTGTTGAACTTCTTCCATTTAAATCTTCTCTTTGGATCTTTTTTGCTTCCAGGTGGCCCTATGTTTGGCATCAGACCTGGTAAATAAGAAATATTAAGGTACAGTAGTCAATAGCTTTACCTTGCATTTACTTAAAAATGATTTAAACGCATGTTTTGTTTGCAGCACTGGATGCAGTCACTAAGTAGTTCGATAGCATTACAGTGCCTGTGTCTGATGCAGCAGTAAGTTTTACCTTGTGACAAGAAAGTGTGCTTTCCATTCCATAATGGTGGTAAATTATCACACATGATGAGAAAATGAATCTTGATGGGGTACGTGTCATGTATATGTGTGTGTGTGTGAATATATATATATATATATAAATTTTTTTTGAAGGATAAAATACATGAACAAAATGTATTTAGATGTGGGTAGGTTAGTGACAGGTATACCAATAGCGTCTGTATTGCCATCTTTCAATTTCCAAACTGGTGTTCATGACACTTGGTATGCGTGTTAATGCCGCTGCAGTCCCAATCTACAGCATGCTCTCTGGGTACCACAATGAAGTTGGCCCACTGCCTCGACAAATCTCCACTTTCGTCTGCTGAGTGAAGGATGTCCTGGGATTGAAACTGCAGGTGTGTACAGCATTTCCTGCATGTGTGCTAGGGTATGCATTAGGCAGACTGGTTAGTCTAGTGTGATCAGGGTGAACGAGCACCACTGGCATATCTGCCCTAAACAACGGACAAGTGTGCGGTGGCACAGCACATTATCAACAGGGAACATCGCATCCAACTCCAGAACACCATATCCCAATAATGTGGATCATATAATCAGGGAAGTGACAGATTGGGCTCCATCCCAACAGGCGGGATGGCCTAGTCTTGAGTGGGTCAGAGAAATACCTCATTCACTTCTCGAAGGAATGGACCTCTCCCCATGCCCTCAAGGATACGAAATTTTGAACATTATGGATCTTTTCATGGCCACTCAACAACCTTTAAGACAACAGTACTGAATAGACAGGTCATCTTCCTCTTACCACCTTTGGCTTTTGCCACTTCCATGCCCATCCTTTGGTTTAAGTCACCTAGTATCTGTGGTTTCACCCATGAATCCTATCCCAATTTTATCTCCATACATATCTTAAAGCATTAAGCCCTTTTCAAGGCCATCAACAGACCTTCCTTCAAGACACCATCTCTCCTGAATAAGTTGGCCATCTCAATCCTCCTCATATACCCTTGACTTTGTTCCTATTACCAAAGTTCTCTCTGTTTCATCCCACATTGGTCTCATTTCCTTTTATCTCTCATTCACTCTAAAAACCTTGTCACCTCCTCACTTTCCAGTATGTTCCCTGCTACTCCCATGACATTTCCTATCCTTCCTCTATATAATGCCCAGTTTTTCCCACACAGTGTACGCTTCTTGGACTACTCTCCAGATGGAGGCAGTATGTGACAGGAATCTCCTGGGCACTGCCGTGAGAATCACAAATTGCTCACACTCCCCCTCCTTCCTCCCCCCCCCCCCAAAATGATAAAAGCAGGTCACAACATATCACTGATAAGTGATTCTGTGCCTGCTCTCATAATTTAAGCATGCAAGCTAAGATTCAGATGATCAGATCAAGGGATGATGAAATGGACACAGCATGTGGCATAAAGGGGGCGGAAGAGAAAAGCATACATGGTTTTGGTGGGGAAATCTGAAGGAGAGAGACCAGTTTGAATGCGTTGGCACAGAAGGGAGGAAGATATTAAAATTGCTCTTAAAGAAATAGAATGGGAGGGCATGGACTTGATTAATTTGGCTCAGGACAGGGACAAGTGGCGGGATGCTGCAAACGTGGTAATGAAACTTCTGGTTCTGTAAGATGTTGGGACTTCCATTAGCTGAGGAACTATCAGCCTCTAAAGTAGGGCTGTGCTCCATGGAGTTACTCATATAGTGCATCAGTGTAGTAAAAATGTCAAAAATCTGTGTTAACATAGTTTGTATTGCTACAGTTTTCGCACATACAAACGTTATTTCTACATGAAAGGATTTTTACCTGCTTTCTGTGCCATAGCCACCATATAGCTTATTCGTTTTTGTTGCTTTCTACATAATCCAGTGATACGACGTGGAAGCATACAGCCATCAGATCTGAGATACTGGCTTAAAATCAGAACATCCTACAAGAATAGGAACCGAATTAGTATATTTTCTTACGTTTAAGATGCAGTGTGATTTCACAAAGTGAACATTAAGAAAATATACAACTGTGTTGAATATACAACATTGTATTTAATATTTAACCATAACGTAAAGGAAACACACCAACAGGGCATAAGGGAAAAATATTACTTAGAATATCAGTAACAAATATTAATTTTTTGCCAATTTTTGTATTGAATATTTTATGTTTTGTTGTATCACAAGTGTGCACCAACACTTCTCAAACAGTACCAAAAAGAGATGTTTGTAGGCCACCACAGTCCGGAAATTCACTAAATTTATGTTACCAGCCCTGCACAGAAAAGGCAACAGGGTGGTTTTGGGGGTAATTTTTTAATGGGAAAAAGGGGTTGCACACTGTCGCAAATATGGTGGTCAGTTAACTTTAACTGTATGCGTGTGCAGCACAGAAATGGTCTACAGCTTCACACTTAATAATTCTACATCACATCACACCTCGATACTATACGACATGCAATAACATGAACTTTAGAGAGTTTGATCGAACCCAAATTCAATTATATCACAATTCTATTTTGTCTTATAGTACTGTTTTGACTTCTTCTATGCCAAATGGTACAATGAAAACAAACTGAACTGTTCAGAGCAAACCAAATTATACACTAATGCACAGTTTAGTTACACGAGTAGTAACTATGCTCATTACTGCTGCTGCAGTGGTCTTATGTCCCAAATTGAGTCCTAGTGTCCTCAATGCGTTGCCTCAAGGATTATACTGAACCCATAGGTTTTATATATTTTTCTATTAAAAATCTGTGTATCAATTAGATATGCTAATTTCAAAATGAGATCAATGCCTCTAACAATGATGGCATTAGGCAGAGTTTTACACCCACATTAAATCAACAATGAAGGACACACCAGTGCACTAATGGGAAATACAAAATTCCCAGTCACACCAAATGAGTTTATACACAAAAATATGCCTGAGTCTTATTACAAAATGTTAAAGATTTGAAAAACATTACAATGACGTGTGTACAAGATGGTCTTTATACAACATCAGTTACAACAGCGTTCATATCAAGAACACCTAACAAGGAACTGTTGAATCACTTTGTTACAAGTTAAGTATATATCACTTACAGTGTGTTTCACATCTAGTCCTAAACTGCAAATGGTGCAACATCCTCGGGGGTCTTCAGTTTTAACCACATAAGGTTCTCTAGGAGAAGGAACGTTAACGCCTTCAAATACACGAACATTTCCTTCTTGGGTTTCACGAACTGAAATTAAAACATACAAACTTACGGTAATAATTTTGATATTTTCCATACCGTGCTGGTTGTTTGAATTGTGTTGGAGTTACCTTATCTACTTAAATTAATTTTCAACAAATTAATTTTCAGACAAATATGTACAGCAATAAGTTATCCGGTGCACGACCTGGGGTAAGAGAGTCTCAGAAACGTTGTGTTTTTAAAATATCCTAAACAAGATGTGAGTGACCATTTAGCAACACGTCTTTAGGGTGTTAAACAGTAAATACAGCAAAACCTCAGCATACGTTCATGTCTTATCATTAGACTGCTACACAAAATCACAATATAAAGTTATAAATAGTACGAACATGTTGCAAAGTTCACATAGTTTGGGATGATGTCTGCTACTATTCAGTTCAGAATATTATGCCTTTCAGTCCGGTGTGTAAATACATACAAATTATAATCGATTTTTCCTTTTGTTTCTATGGGTGTTCATACAGCAGATATACGTAGCAGCCATGTACTAAAGATGTTTTCAAATCAGTATTTACTTACTTTCTTTAAGCATTTTTGTACACGATAAATGTAAATTCATTCTTGGAACACATAAACTCACGCTGCGAGATACACATCTTTGCCATATTCTTAATGCTCCAAACATATTCATGTATTACAGTATAGTACAGTTTTATCTATTCTAAAATGTATTACAAATACTGATCTCTTGTATTTTAAACATAACCTCTTTTGGGTAGTTGAAAATGAGACCTTACACGTGCAGGATGGGCAAGCGGCACGATGAAAATTTCCCTATAAAATGGTTGGCGGGAGCGTATCAGTGTGGCAGGTTGGGTTTTGATCGCAGGGAGTTGTGAGATACAGCTCATGTGGACGAGACCAGCTGTACATCATGCATCTGTGGTCTGATCCGTGACTGTTGGCTGAGCTTCGGTTGACCTGAACCCCCAGTAAACTGTGCGTACGCCATAATCGAGTTGGACGACTCTTATAAGTTACTTATCCATGGTCAGGTAATCTGTGGTAGGGCTGTGAGGAAGGGAGGAGGAGGTCCATGTGGAGGCAGAGTGTGATGTGGTAAAAAGTTTGCCAGGCTTATTATCGGCAGTTTGTATGAAGCATGTCTGCGTCTGTTATACGATTAAATATCTTAAGAAGGTAGCTGTTTGTATTGTGATTTGGCTAGTTGTTTGTGTAACCTAGCAAACGTCCGTCTCCTGTAGACATAACCTAAATTTTAGATTAGGTAAAAAATTAAACACATTCCTCAAACGTAGTCGCTTAGCCTCGGTGGTTTGTAACATGTAAGTTTTAGCGGTCGAATGAAAATAAAGCATTTTGACATGTTTTGTGGCAGTAACGTACCTTTGGAAGTGATGATATTAAATGAAAATAATACTGTAAGTAAAATGTGAATGAACTCGTTTTACATTCTGCACTTATAGGAGTGGACAGTATTTTGAGGTATTCCCAGAAACGTGAAGTTTCAATACTGTAGTAGCAAAGAATACGTGACAGACGTCTTCCCACCTACGACCTGACTTTGAAATTTATTCAGTAACATTTCAAAATACGCATATTTTGTTAACGAAAGCAGTATTTATCTGGCAACATGTTAATGAAATCATAATATTGCTTTTGTTAGTGTTTTCGTTGTCTGTTGCATATTACAAAATTTATTCCGTACAGTAATGTTATGTGACACAGTTACATATATTTGACAGTCTCCAGTAAGGATAAAAACACATAGAATATAGTTCACCAAGTTAAGTGTTCAGTACTAATGACAACCAAATTAGATAAAAAGAAAAGTTGTGGTTGCTAGCTTACATACGGATGAGGTTTTGAGGTTTCAGTTTATGTAGAGAACCTCTGACTCATGCTCTAGAATGTAACATTTCTTCATACTCTGAAGGTACAGAAATGTGACTTTATAAGATTCTGACAGTAGTGTGTCAGAATTAGAATTGTCTGCTTCATGGCCTTTTCCCATCATCTCATTTTGAAAGATAATGAGAAGTACTAAAACACTATGTGCTTGGGATCAGATCAATCCCCATCAAAGACCTACTCAGTTGGGCCTGATAAGCAGTTTCTGGGCCAGAGGTGGTAGGTGTTAATCTTGTATTGTAACCCAAGGATGAGGACCATTTTTTAAATTTTTATTCTCTTTTAACATGAGATGTTGGGCGCAGTCCACAAAGCAGGTGATGGCAAGTAGAGGTCATGTCAAATCTTGGCCAGGAGGATAGCTGTACTGGCAGATTTTTCATGATTTTTGCTTAGTCCCTCCAGGTACATTCTGGACTCATATCTCAAATGACTGCTTCCTTTTTCTCATCACTTTCAGTTTTATTATTCACTAATGGTGTCCATCTTTAAATCTGTGCTTCAGGGTTGTGTGCAAATTGTATGTTGTTACAACATCAGCAGCAGAGCCCATACCTTTTCACTGAAAATGAACTGCAGGACTTGTCACTTCAGTTTGTGATAGGATTGGTGAGATATTTTGGTCACCGCATTCCTCAGTCTTCGTTAATATCTTTATTACATATTTAGAAGGGGACTCGCATATTCTTTCCGCACTGCATTGACTGCAATCAGTCAGTCTGCTCTCCTTGGTCTCTGGCACTCTTCCATCAGCACAGTTGCCACATCAGTCATCTTGCTTCTGACCATGCTACTGTTAACATTATTTGGTGGTATTAAAGTCTGGAAGGTCTTTTCCCTCACATCATGCCAACATGGCAGCGTAGTGTTGAACTGCAGGTCTGTGCATAGTCCCACTAAAATGTGTTGTTGCTTGCTTGAAACAAACTTGCTGTAAGCTGCGTTCCACATGCAGTACTTCCAAACAATGTTGCCAGTGTGAAAACTTGAGGCAGACCAACCATGCGGCAAACATGGTGCCTTAGCCACCTCCCGTTTGCAATCGGCCAATCCCCTTGTTGAATACAAGCATTGTGATTCTGGTTTTCAGTGACTCCTAGTTGTATGCAAAGATATGTTTTTATGAACACTGTTAGAGTCGCCACTATCCCACTGTCAATTAACCAAGAAGCTCAGTTCTTTACAGAAGTTCGTTTTAAGTGTTAAGTGAAATGGGCACAACTTTGTGTGTGGTTTGACAAGTGTCTTTTGTGGAATGGTGGTGAAGGGAAGTCATGAACCATACTTGAGTCATGTGTGTGTACAGTAGATACGGTATACTGTACATGCTGTGTAACTAACTGGATGGAACAGAGTGTGTGCAGAAGTTTACAGTAGCTCAGCTAAGAAATTCCCTGCATTTCTTTGCAACCCAGGAATTCATTACTGTGTTGACAAGGGCCTGCAAGTAGCGGCAGTCCTGAGCCACATGAATGTACTCCACATCCTATATTTTTAATGTTATTCTCCTATCTGTGCTTAGGCTACAAGTGGTTGGGATTTTCTCACTAAAATCCTGTATTCGTGTCTCTTTTTTCCCATGTGTGCCACATGCCTGCCCCCCCCCCCCCCCACCAGTTTCCCAAATCATGTAACCATATGTCCTGTACAAAATAAAATTGGAATTTTTGTCTTTTTTTTTTAATTGTGGCATTTTTTGTATCCCACAGACATGCAGATTTTGTTAATTAACTGTTACATGTGTTTTAGGTTATATGGCCGAGCCTGGAAGAAGGATATACACAGAAACTGTTCCATCTTATGGAATCAGCATTTGTCTCAGCCACTAAATATGTGTGTTCAGTGTCGATTGTTGCATTTGTCTTTGACATGTTTTAAGAAACGAAAAACTGCAGAGGATAGGGTAAGTATGTTTCTAGTCTCAGTACACATATGGGGCGGCATGTGAGTGAAGCTGCATGTGTTCATACCCATAGCATTAGGTACAGGTCAATGGTTCTGGGTAACGTACCCGTGTGGCAGGAGTTCTTGTTACCCGTTGGATGAGCAGCAGGCTGTTGGTTGTGGTAACAGTCCATGTACACACCATGAAGTCGTATGGGAGGGGTGGAGGTATAGTTCCACTTATTCTTAACCTAGACATTACATAGGAGTGAGTAGCCCTTTGCACCCTGGCTGCTTCACACATGGGGAGAGAATCCTGAATACCCTGTGAGAGGGCCCCACAGCTGGTCTGGACGTCTTGGAGAAGAGAAACTGTCCTGCCCCTACAAGGTATCAAATCCTGGATTGTCGAGCCTAATCAGTGTTCTCACTGTTCCAGCTTCTGTTGTTTGCAGTAATGAAAAGGCAAGACCCCGTACAATTACCAGTCTTAGGTGTTCACTGGATCCACAGGCCAATACTTTGTAGACTGATATGCTGTGCCATCAGTGATGTGGCTGTGGAAGTAATACTGTATCTCTCTTCAGCATTTCCAGTGATGCATTTGTGGTTCCAGGATATTCATGCCAGGAGAATAATACATTGTGCATGTTATTCTTGCATGCTGAATGGAAATTATAAGGATTGAAGTCTTGTGGCATGTGATGATGTGTTATTGCATGAGTTTTTATGTCTTTGACTGCTTGACCCTGAAGATGAAGGCACTACATTCCTTCAAAATGTCAGGAACTGCTTATGTGATGATACAGTGTCACATCCCAGAAGACTTCAAGGCTCAACAGGACCACTATGAGAACCTCAGATTGCATGTGCAGGTCTTACCAGCAGGAGAAATGAATAGCACTGTGCGGAGGCATTCTGATGGTTGAAGGTTATTGTGTACATTTTCTTCTTTCTCGTTTTTCTGCTGTATGTTTTGTGCAGTCGTAGCAACAAGTGCATAATTAGAACACATAATGGGAAATAGGTTGTGGCTGATATTTTGTGTGTCTCATCTCTGAGCCAACTGGAGAGACTTTAATGAAGATTTAAAATGGGTACATAAATTTGTGAGGAGTTGCTGAACCTGTAAAAATGATGGACAAAATGAAATACAGATGTGATGGAGCTCTACAAATTTGATATATATTGTTTTATTTGGTGGCTGTTTGATGATGTAGAGGAAAGAATTCTGGCTGTATGCAGTGTACTGAGCTTTGCAACAGTAAGTTTGTTACTGCAGTAATGTATTTGTATCAGCAACGAAGGAGCATGATAGTCAGGAAAGTATGCATCATTACAGATCTCCACTGGACATATAGACACTGCATTCTGTTTCCACTTTGTTATCATTCACATAATTGTATTGCAATTATTTTCTGTGAATGTTAAGTGCAGAATGTTGATACATGATTGTGTTTCCTTCCAGAAATCTCCTGCAATGGTACGCTTTCCTCCTAAAGCTAAAATTAAGAAGACTGTTATAGATGTATGGCGGTACATGACAGTAGCTGATGTGGCAAATGCCATGGGAAAAAGTGTTGGTAAGCACTGTAATGTGTGGTTTCTGTTTATGTGGTTGTATTTTTTAGCCCATTTGTTAAATCTCTTGAACTAAAGTTAATTTCAAATGTAGAGTTCGTACAGCAATGTTGCAGAGAATTTTTTAGGCTTTCTAGGATGTGACACTGTGTCGTTGGGTGGGTGGTTTTGCAATTTTCAAATGAACATAATTCACTTATCTTCAAGGTCAGGCAGGCAAAGAGGCATATCCAGCACAGGTTGTTTGTTATTTTTCTTGGACCCCTTGACCCTTGAAGAACAAGGTACTATGATCGTTTGGAGCAGTAGGAGCTACACACTTAGTGACACAACCTCACATCCCCGAGGAGTGTTCTGCAGCAGCCTCTGTCACAGAGATTGTTTGATCATGTCGGGGCCCCTGTACAAAAGCAGTGATATATCATGGCTAGAACTACCTGTGTAACTCTGCTTTGCTTCCTTGTGTGTCACTGTAGGCAAAATGCTGTGAGACTGTCATCCATTGATCTAGTGAGAATGAAACATGTGTAGGCTAGTTGGTGTTCCAAGTCATTCAGTGGTGGATGCAGAAAGTTTTAATGGGATTGAGGGATATGTGTTGCACTTCGCTTCCCCAGGAGTCCTCTCATAGTGTCCCAGGACTACTCGAGTGTACCCCTAGGAACTGTCCTATAGCTATAAACCCTTTGCTTTTCTCATTTCTTTTGGGGGGGGGGGGGGCACTATTTGTGTGTGTCCAGTACACTTTTGGATATGCCAGTGACTGCTTTTGACACTGTCAGGAGTGACTGCATTGTGTAGGCAATTGTTCATGTCCTCCTGATATGGGGCTCCACTCTAAGCAATAACAACCACGTGTCCCAGGAAATTCTCCATGCCAACAGAGACAGCAGATGAGTCTTACAAATGTGGTAGGAATCTATTTCAGGGGTTTGGGGTGTGGGATGGGAACATTATTGTAAAGAAACTACCTTCACGCTCAGGTGGACACAGTTCTGTGTATAACATAACACTGTGTATCAGCTGAGGCTGTACACAAATGTGCCATAATTGACATGTTCTTTGCAGTGACTGTAGTTGACCTTCGTTTTCTTAGCATGATGGTGTGTGTTGACTGTATTTGACGCTTGGCTTCAGTTAATGCAAGACTGTGGTTCTCACAGCAGTTTTGTTGGGGATTTGAGTTATCTGAGAAATGATGCTCTTTGTTTGGCAAGTGTCTCCTAATGTTTGAAAACTGTAGTGTCATCAACTTGAAGGGTCAGGCAGTTGACTGGTGAAGATGAAGGCACTGTTATCCTTCAAAACATAGGGAAATACCCAATGACACAGTGTCACGTCACAGAAGACTCAAGTCTTCATCCAGTTTAATCCTTTCCTTCTATCTCTTTATTAGTCTTACAAGTGGTTGCTTTACCTCTCAAAATTTAGTATGGATAACTTATTTTCCTGTTCCTAGTTAAATGCCATTTAACTGTGAGTTTGGTAGAAAGAACATAGAATGAAAGATTTCAGGCTTCCACCAGTGTAATTGAGGTCTTCAGTGTTCTGGGTTGTTATGCAGCATTGCCCAGCAGTTATAAAGTTTGAATGTCATTATGCTGCTGAATAAAGTGGTTGTATTCAATGATTTTTTAATATAGAGTAAATTGTTAAGTGCTATTTACTGTGCTTCAAGTTTTTTAGCTGTTGCTTACCTCTTTATTGCAGATCATGTATTTGAAGTTATGATGTATATTAATGACTCAGTTTACTATAATAAGCCAACTTCAGTTATTGACAATATGCAAGTTATTCAAGAGATTGTGAAGAAGTCTGGTATGACACCTCGGACAGTCTCTCCTCCAGACTTGACAGAGTCTGAACCAATCAACAAAGATGCAACAAAGCGGTTAGTAAGTTGAAGTTATGGCATTCCTTTGTTGTTCTAAACCAGTGGTAGTCAAATTGTGTGCAGGCAACTTTCAGGGTTTCTACAAGCACAGTTCCTTTATGATGAAATTGGTTCATGTAATTCTGGTAAATTAAGTACATATACATATGCTATTAACCTGTGTTATAGCCATACTGTTCACAGCACTTTGTGGCATTATATCAAGAGTGGCAGTAAATCAAAATATTGTAATTTTTTTAAACTTGCAGATGTTACTTAAAGTGTTAAAAAGATGTTACCTACAAAATAAGAACACATCAGAAGAACATTTAATGCAGTGGTAGTGTACAGTACTGGCAAATTATCTTCGCTGTTTCCTTAATAACCTCATTGATTGCTGTACCATTTTTAGTGTTTAAGTGACTTGTCCATATTGCATGTTTCCTCCAGTTTTTCATGTTTCGCATCTTTCACCTTTTTATGTTAGCACTTGGTACATTTTCCCACATATTCTTGTCACTGAGTACATCATCTGTACAGTGTCAAATGATGGGTTTGTTCCATATTAAGGAAAAATGGTTGGCTATATTCTGCTGAGAAGCTGCAGGAAGTTATGGTGTTTAGGCACAGACCTCTTTTTTTCGCTAACAATTAATGCTGACCTTTTCCCCATGTTTCACTGTTAAGATAATTAAAAACTGTACTGTAATATTATGTTCATCTTGCGGTGACTTGACAGCCATGTCACAGCCTTGATATACCATGCGATTTTGAAATTCTCCAGACCACCATCTGTACAGTCTAGCGGTGATAGCCCAAAACTTGCATGTGTGTGGAACAGGGCAAGGAAGGAACAAAAGGAAGCTAGGGTTATGAGACCATTGCCTGTTTGAATGTATAGGGAGTCAGTGAGAAATGCCAGTCTTGAATATACTGGCCACTAGAACAGTTGAATTGAGATTTCTGTAGTGTATACACAATAAATGTTTTTGCACAGCCTTTAGTCGCTGACCCATACTCTCTCACGAGGCAGAAATCTGAACCCACATCACCTGCAGTCTTTAAATTCCTTCAACATGGTGCTCTGCAGGACATTTTTTAGTGCTTATGGGTACATTGCTGTTAACAAAGGCTTAAGTAGATGGCTGCTAGCAGGGTGGTGCTATATCAAGGGTTCGCTTTGTTAAAATAATAGGGAATTTTGGGTCACAGATGTGGGCGCTGCATGAGCATGGTGCTATATTATGGGTTAGTTCTATGCATACATATAAATTATTACATAAATAGTTAAATAAACTAATTTATATATATATGTATGAATAAAAGTAGATTGCGGTTTCCCTTTGGCGCTGGAAAAAAGGGGCCCACTGTACTCTGCAAAAGGCTGGGGAATTAAATGGGTGCCCAGTACTTTGCATTTTCTTGGCTGGCAACTTTAGGTGACTTCGGTGTTTTCAGCATAACACTGCACATTGAGTGAAGTTGTCCTGAGGCACCAAACAGTTCATATATTCGTATCCTAATTACAGGCCACCACCTGATCCCTCTGTTCTTGTGAAACGTCCGCCAGTAGTGACTGTCATGGGGCATGTGGATCATGGGAAAACTACCCTCTTAGACTCTCTTCGAGATACTTCAGTGGTTGAAACAGAATTTGGGGGGATCACACAGCACATTGGAGCCTTTTCAGGTAAACTTGACAATTTGTTTTTTTTTTTTTTGTGATAAAATGTGGTTGCAATTAAATGTAGAATTTTCTATATATTCATGTGTGTGCATGCATGCACACACATTTGTGTGTGGCTATCAATTTGGAAAGCAAAGTTCTGGAGTTTGCTTTTTAAACACTGCAAGGATTATTGGGATTTTGACAGTTTTACAAAGTTTTTGAACAGCTTGTTGAAAGTGAACAATTTGTCCTTCAAGCTTTCAGGTCATCGGGATTTGATAGTGTCCCTTGAAAATGAAGGCATGACATTGCTTCAGAAGGTCAGGAAACACTCCTCCAGCAACACTGTGTCACATCCCAGAAACCAACACCACAGTGGAAACAAAAAAACCTCACACTTTTTTTATTTCACTCTTCTCACATACTTTACAGTTTAGGAGAGGGAAATTGAGGAGGTTATCCAATTAAAATCCATCAGAATTGAAAACGAAGCAGTTTACTAAGAATTCTCAGTGTACACCTCATTTCAGACCTTCATCGAATTTGAATTGTCTTAAAACGCAATGTTCACTCATTTCTGAATTACGTGTTTACCATAATATAATGCCTTATGTGGAGACCATGACTGTTTATCCATTACCTAGTATCAGCAACGAAACTATTCATCAGATTTGCATTAAATTCAGCATAGGAGTTCTTTACAGAAAGTTGTTGAGCAGGCGTACATTTTGTGAAAATCAACCCAGTGGCAGTTATACTTTACAGAGCTACGAATGAAATTCTACATATTCTTTCTGTATTTCTTGGCCAATTATGGTGAAGTCTGGTGTACATACCGCCATTGAGATATGAAGTTTCATAAAAATCAGGGGAGTGAAAGCGATACTGTACTTACAGGCATAAATTAAATTTTGCTGGTATTTTTTTACTTTTTTTTTTGTCTGATTTGGAAAAGATTTGGTACAAGAGATTTCCACAGAACTTTATTGAGTAATTGTGGGTTTTGTGAAAATTGGCATATTGGAAGCCATAACTTACATAGGGGTGTACATGAATTTCTACCCATACTTCCCACATTTATTGTCCAGTATGGGTGAAATTCAGTACAAAGGATGTACACCTAAGGCTGTTGAGCATATGTGAGTTCCATGGAAATTTGTGTAGGGAAGGTTATACATTTTTGTGGGCATAACTGACTTTGCATGTACATATATGCTGTAAAAACATATGACATTTTGAAAGTAAAGTGTGCCTTTATACAGTCTGTATTTGTATCATGGGGTGTGTATGTGATTGGCAGTCTCGTTCATTATACGTTCAGTATCAACATGATCTGAAAGTTATGAAAGTAAATACCACATATGGATGTCAGTAAATGCGTAGGGGAAAAGTTGGCTATGGCAAGTTTCTTCTTTAATTTTTGATGGCCATGTGTTCACTTTGTAGTGAAACTTAAAAGTGGGGAAACTATCACTTTCCTGGACACCCCTGGACATGCAGCCTTCACTGCTATGAGAGCTCGTGGTGCAAATGTCACTGACTTGGTAGTCTTGGTTGTCGCTGCAGATGATGGAGTTATGGAGCAAACAGTGGAGTCCATCAGGATGGCCAAGGCAGCGGAAGGTGTGTTTTGACTGTGTTATATAAGTCTTAAATTCAAGAAAACTAAATGGTGATTTTCTAGGCTTTAATTTTTACTGTCAAATCATTTTTGTACCTGAACTTAACAGTCCAAACTTTCAGAATATTTTCTTACAGGAATTATTGCATAGTGTAACCAAAATATTGAGTCAGTATCTTTTTTAATGCATTGAATGTTTGCTATTTATAATATATGGTGCAGAAAGATTGTCGCAACTTTTGATTTGATTTACAGTATTTGCTTTCAAACTGGGGATGTTACCATCACTTTCCAGAATAGAATGTAAAGATTGCGAAAACATTCTGCAACTATATTATTGCGTACTTAATTTTGTGATATTTTAATTCATTTTGTTTATAACAATAGAAGCACCATAAAAATTCAGGGGTTTACCTTAACATTACATTATTTTAGGTAACAAGCCAAAAAAATGGGTTAGCGTAATGGTTATAAAAGTTTGTTAAAGTGAAGAGCATTTTTAGTGTGTATGGATTTCTACTATGTTGCACTGAAATTTCCTTATACCGGTACCTGTTACAGTGAAATACTTCCCTGTAACATGACAGTAGTCTCACTGTCATCTCTGATGTTCAGGATTTTAGCCTTTGGTGATCACCCATTGTAATATGGATGTTGCACCCTATCATGACAGGTTCTGATGCATCATGATGGGGCCACATTGGTGGTGAGTCAGCTCCTCCTATGGTACAGGTCACGCTCAGCTTAGTTGAACTCTGCCTTTTGTTTAAGTGAGGTTGATAGCTTTTGTGTTTTGTGGAATAAAACTCCTTCAATCAGTGAATATATTTTATTGAAAATACTCATCATTTACATGAATTTTTAGATTATTTTATATTTTTCTTACTGGTATTTTATAAACTTTTGGAACCAAATAGGCATTTTAGATTGAAAATAGATTCCAGTGTTTGTGATTGTGATGTTGGTGATGATGTTATTGGTGTCAGTTAATCATGAATATCAGGATTGCACTGTGTATGGTAGTTGGGTGGGGGATGGGCGGTAGTTTTGTTGTGCTGGCATTAATTATACTGAGATGTTACTGTATTGGAAATTGCTTCACAGTTAAGGTGATCAAACTCTGTTTTTGCCTGATGTTTGTCCTCTGGTCTTTGCGTCTCGTGATATTGCTTAACATCCATACCTCATAGTGTGTTCTTTAAGTTCTGCGGTTTGAAACGTGCCATCAACATCATAACTATGTTGCAGCTTGTGAGTGTGGTAAGGGGTTGTGTTGTTACTGTGTATACTGTGAAGTCATATGGTAGAATGGAGGTATAGCTCCACACATTTTTAACCTTGACACCAGATGGAGTGGCCAGCTTCACACCCCAGGAGCTTTCCCCTCAAAGAAAACCCCACAATACCTATTGAACAGTATGCTGAGGGGTGTCATTGGTGGTTGGAATGCATGGGACAACAGAAAGATAAAATACCTCTTGCCTAGGCCACGAGTTCAACCACAATTTCTCAGGCATCCAGCCAAAAGTGTAGTTTCTGTGACAAATACGCTGTCACGGTGCGGTGGTTGTCATCATTGGTCCAGTTTCCACGTTTTGCGCCATAGAATCAGCGACACCATTTGTCAGTTGATGCTGTTAAATATTATTAATGTGGCATGTCCCACGTCGATGTATTTGGCATGTTCGTTCACTAAGACTCAAAGCCTGAAACATGGCTTGTACTTTTACGTACGATTCCTGACAGAAAGGGTAGTTTTTTGGTAAATATGATGATCATCATTTTCCTGACTGTTTGGCACTGGTTTAAATGCTAGGATTGATGTGCAGCAGACCAGAATTTAAACTGGGGCTGCATAACAGTGACCATAATTGGTCATCAGCATATACTGACATTTGACATTTTGAGCATCACACTGTGTACGTTGCATTTACATGACATCCAACTCCTAAGGGTTAAGATATGTTCACTGCAGGGTTTGTGATGAACACAGTGTAAATGCAAACCTAAACATTTAATTACCACTGTGTGTGTAAAGAGCCATGGATATCAGTTAAAGAAACAACTTTGAACTTGCCCTACAACATTTTTAATTGTTTCATGTGTACTGATATTGAGGATGTGGATGTTGAAAGACAACTTCTTTTTTTTCAGTTCCTATCATTGTTGCTATAAACAAGATCGACAAGCCAGAAGCAGACATTGTAGGTAAACAGTCTGTCAATTTTTGTTAGATATAATGTTTTATAAATGGAAGAAACTTTTCTTGCCTGGTAGTGTATTGAAAATGAGACCCAGTGTATAAGTTCCAATGTTCCCACAGTGGTTGTTGTTCAAATGATGGTTTGTGTTTTGGGTTTCTACATCATGTGTTGTGTTTTGTTTGTTCTGTAGATTCAGAGGAACATACTGCCTGCATCTTCAGGTTCACTGTCCCATGTAACTGACATATTCTCTGGTACCCCATCACTTCAGCATCTGCTTGAACCAATTCACTCTCCCTTAAGATGGAGGCAGTACATTCCTGCAAAACACTGGAACAAATAAACCCTGTGTGGTGGGAAAACCCAAAAGATGGCCATCGCAGGACCAAATACAATAATAGATAAAAAAGGTTAGCACTTGTTACCAGTTTGAATGCAGTTGGAATAAGTAGAATTAAATTACAAAAGCACTAATCACCAACAAATGCACAAAGAGAGTTTTATCATCAATCGTAACACACTCCTACATGTTTCAACCCTGCTGAGTCATCTTCAGGGAGAACTTTTTTGTTATCGTTACACTAAGGTTGCAGTTTATAGGTGAGTGAGAGTGTGCTGTTGACTGTGTACTGTGTTGTTTTTGGAGGCGTGAACTCTCTCCCGGCCTGCAGGCCGGGACCACAGAGAGTTCACGCCTCCAGTACGCAGTCAACAGCACATTCTCACTCAACTATAAAGTGCAACGTTAGTGTAACGACAACAAAAAGTTCTCCCTGAAGATGACCCAGCAGGGTCGAAACATGTAGGAGTATGTTACGATTGATGATAAAACTCTCTTTGTGCATTTGTTGGTGATTAGTGTTTTTGTATAATATAGTGCACGGACATGGAACACATTAAATTAGAATTAAATTAGTGCAGTTTTGAAGGGGCCAACAGAATAGTTGTTGTTATAACCTTGAACATTCTGAAACAAAATAAAAAATAATTTTAGTAAACTTGTAAATGTAATTGCCTGCCTCAGCTGCACAATTAGTTGCACTGGTAATGCTAAATTCATCGTCTGAAAAATATGCGGTCATGTTACAGTTTTGCGCAAAGTTAAACATGTTCTGTATAGATTTTTGTTATGAAAATTGATTATTGTATTCAGGTAAATATGAAGCATAACAATATATCAATTAGAGGTAATAAAGACATAAAGTTGCCCCTGTTTCTGCCAGGAATGCTTGCATGGGAAGTTGAGGTGTATTTCCATTCATTCTTAACCCTGGCATTGGATTCAAATAAGTGGTAAACTTCAAGCAGCAGCCACTTAAAGCCCAGGGAAAGAGCCCATGGTGCCCATTGAATAGGAGGCTGGGGTGGACCCCAGAGCCATGTCAGAAGTTTTAGAGAAGGGAAAAATCTCTTGGCTGTCCTGGATTGTCTAGGCTTAATATAGTATTACATCAGTGAAGGATTTGCATTTGCTGATTAATGCCACCTCAACACCTACAACATTTAAGTTTTCTGTAACTGCATAATTACTTTCTTTATACACTGCCTTAGTAAATAAACAGCTCGCAAAATAGGTTGTTGCAAGCCATACCGTGCATCTCCAGGGAATGTTTAGGGTTACAATATTAGATTTTGAATGTTACATGATTTCAGGAGCGTACAAAAGACATGCTTGTGCCACATGGTATTCAAGTGGAGGACAGACGGGGTGATGTTCAGGCAATTCCAGTATCAGCTCTTAATGGAACAAACCTTGATACACTGAGTGAGGCTATTGTGCTTCAAGCCGAATTGATGAACCTGAAAGGTGATCCAAGGGGCAAGGTAGAAGGAGTTGTTGTTGAATCCAGGACAGATCCACAAAGAGGGTATGGATGTTTTATGTGTTTATCATTCAGATGCACAGAACTATATGAAGCATGCACTTTCCTTGGGTCATAATTACTGTGTAATGTCTGAACTGTGTAGGAGGAATCTAAATTCTTACCAGTACAGGGTGTTGAAGAACCTGCAGCCTGTAGTAATAAAAGTGGGGAAAAGAATTGCTTATTCAGGTATGCTCCAGTTGTTGCTGCATACAAGAGTTTAATTGGAAGCCTTGAAAAGAAGAGCCACATGGATGATTGAGGGCATGAGAATGTGGACTGACTTCCCCCAGCTGTGGATGGGCAAATGCCAGGTCTGCACACAGTAATGAACTTTAAGTGTACACATAGAGTGGAGGATTTCTTTACTTGCTAAGTGACTGTCAGCATTTCAAGGACTCCTGCAGTGTAGAGTTACTTACTGAAGGCACTTGAAGTGTGTAACATGTGCCTACTGGTCTTTGAACATTGCAGTCCATATACAGGGTCATTATTTTATCTGACAATGGTTTCTTGCCACTTCTGTCTGTGAGCTTGTTTAGCTGTCTCAGCCAGCCGCACACACATGCAGCTGAGCAGCAGTAAGTGACAATATTTGTCAGACAAGCGAAGAATGCTGTGTGATCACCAAACATCTGTCCGTCCATCCCATACTGTTTGTCCCAGATGGTACATAATACAGAGCATACCTGTTATTGTATCCCTGATTACAGCAACATACAGCCCCACATGTGTTAACATGAGTACTGACACTTTGGCTGTGGTATGGCTGCTGATAATTGAGAGTCCAGAATGAGCATGTGCCTGTTAGTCATCTCTTATTACATGTGGACCTTACAGTTTCAGTACACTTGTGAAATGTAGTCATTTGAACATAGAGGGTTAACTTCTATACTTTTTGCAAAGTCTACATCATGAATAAGTCATTGAAAGTTTTGTATACAGTATCCAAAGTAAAGAGAGTGTGAATTTAAGTATCTTCTTAATTCTGCTTCAAATTGAGTGCTGCCAGTCACGAGACTAGTGAGTCTGCATGGTAAACTGCCTGGTATTTTGATGCCAGCATAACTCATGCTTTTCTGTAAACATGAAAGTTGGCTATTGGTCTGTGAAGATGATAGTTATTCCTTCTATTAGCACTGTGTACAGCTGAATTTGTTTAAAATTTTTCATGGTTATTTCGATGAAGTTTATTGATGAAAATGAAGAGGCTGTTTTGTACCAATGAGTAATCCATTTGAGTTTTAATGAATGTTTCTAATATTGAGTCATGCCCAACTTGAAACGCTTGTGCAGGAAACTGTCAACAGCTATTGTTCAGAGAGGTACACTGCAGAAGGGAGCTGTGCTTGTGGCTGGACTGGCTTGGGCCAAAGTGCGTGCCATGTTCAATGAACAGGGTCAATCCATCCAACAGGCACTGCCATCCACACCCGTTGAGGTACTGGGCTGGCGGGAACTTCCCTCAGCAGGAGATGAAATTATTGAGGTTGATTCTGAGGTAAGATTGAGCCAGCAATATAGCTGAAATAGTTGTCAGTGCCAAACGCTGTGCAACAGCACACATCTCTGAATCTGCCCCTGGATGTGGTTACTGTCACAGGGGCTTTATAACATAGGAAGCCTGCGTCTGCCAGGAACTAAAGTCTGATATTGACCTGCAGTACCACTTAACCATATTTCACAGGAGAGTCTTGAAGTGCTGACTTCAGCTTTATAGCAGGCTCTGCGCCTTCTTAAAATATTTGACACAAAATGCAGCCCTTGTCTTGAAATATTAACACTTTATTTTGAAATGATATCTTTCATTTGTTGCAAAGAATTGTCATTGTCCATGTAACTCCATCTGAATGTTGCCCACAAATAATAGTTACACAGGTTCAATTCTGGAGGTCTGGGAGGCCCCAACCATTCACCAAGTATGTCTTCAGTGGTGATCATTGAGAAGTTTGGTGTGTGGGCTATTGTAACACTGCATTAAGTAACCATACCTTTTTATCTTCTGTTAATTCTCTAAAGAATATTGTCAGATTTAACTGAACATGGTTGTAGGAACTTGCTGTTTCTGTGAAAGGTATGGGTCATGTGGTATTCTTCATGATCACTCCCACCATGCTCTGACTTCTAAGATTATGGAAAGGAAAAGTACAACCTGCATGGAGAGTTTGGAACACCAATGTCTGCTGGCTGTTGTTTGTCCTCATTTAATGTAGAGCAAGGGTCACCACCATGTTCACAATGGCCTGCCATTTGTATGTTTCCCAAGCCATATTATTCATTTTAATATTGTATTCCACTGTATGCCCAGGTTTTCCCAGGAACCTATTTCCTTCAGGTTTCCCCTCCAAAACCCTGTGTGTCTTTCTCTTTTCTGTCAAATGTGTCACATGTCCCTTCCACCTCATTCTTCTTCATTTGATTGCCTGAAAAGTATGTGGTGATGAAGTCATTATTAACATGATATATTAAACTTTATTTGTGATATCTTGCTATCCATAACTGGAAATACAGTGAAACTCGCTTAAGACATCCCCGGTTAAGAAAATTTCCCACCTAAGAAGTCAGGATAAAAAAGCACCAAAATTCTCCCGTTTGATTAACGTTACAGGTTACCCTTTTAATACATCCCTGCGTAAGAAAATTTCCCGCCTAAGAAGTAACAAATTTCAGGACAAAACAATTTTTTTACCCGTTTAATAAATTTCTGTTTCAAAATCTTAAGGAATTTCCCCGAGTTTCCATTCATTCTGTTTCCAAAACGCAGTGTTCAAATGGCACGCAGTCAAGGTCACTTCCACCACGTTTCACACAACAGAATGACACAACCTCACAGCTGTCGTGGAGGTGTCGTATTTCTTCCACAATGCACAGACTGCAGTGAGTCACTCCGCACTACTTGGTCTCTTGTCATGACAACCAAAAAACTGTATTGGGTGGCCGGAAGCCTATCCCAGCTGTTTCGTGACCTGCATGAGCCTGCATTTGGCAATGTTTTGCCGCTTCAACAGCCTGGGACTTTGTGGAAACTAAGGCAACCAGTAACATTTGAAGAAGTTCAGGCGCGAGCTGGCAGGAGTCACACATTGCTGGGGGACAGCTGTTTGACACGAGATAAGTGGGTGATCAATTGTGACAACTTGTTTAACCTTTCAAAACCTAGCGGTAACTTTACGTACGACCTGGTTTAACGTTCAAAAATTCTACGTGGTGCTTACATTGCGTTTATGTGTTTTGTATGGATCTCAGAACAAACAGCAACTTTTGCCTTATAAAACATTAAGAGACTGGTTTTTATAACTGAAGTGGAGAGTGTTTACAGCGCGGTACGCAATGAGTCCTTATATCAAACAGATTACCTTTTGACTTTAAAAGGTTAAACGACATTTATCGGCAATAATATAAATGCATCATTGTGGTGTGTGACTGTGAAACATTTTGGTGACTGTGTGCAGATAAGTTACATCAGCAATTCCAGAAAATAAGTTGAAGACACTGCAGAGTTAGTGAAAGTAACTGGAACTTCTGACCACCCCTTATGGTCAACCTAAAAGTGAACCTATGGAATCTGAAGATGTATGCTGCTGCTGTTTTTGAAAAAAGAGCAACAACCCATGCTTGAAAAATATTTCAAGGAAAAGTACACATCTGGAATGAAGTGTGAACTTGTGAATGAAAAGTCAGTAGCAGTATAGGTAAAGGTGTGAATAAAACTGTGAATGAAAGTTTGCAGACAAAATGGTTGAATGGTCAGCTACAAGTGAGAATGTGTTAAGACAGCTGCAAATTGTACAAGTTCAGCATACGTATGTAATAAGTTCACAAAAATATTTAAAAAATAGAACTTCTCAGTCCTACCCTTTTAAGAAATTTCCTGCTTAAGAAGTAGGATTTTCTTGGAATTTTCAAAAATGTCTTAACAGGGTTTCACTGTACATAATTTTAGTGGTTTATCTAAGTTGGCACCACAAATTACCATTCTGTGCTGCTGCATGTTTTGACTGATAACTGGTTGTCATCATTCAGGTTTCTTCAACATATATAAATGTGACACAACATGTGTTAATTTTGTCAGAATGTCTTACGTGATTCACATATTAAAGAGCTAAGTATAAAAGGTGTGTAAAATAAAAGATTCGTGTAGAACACAATCATGTGCAGACTTCATATATTTTAACGGTATTTGGTTTTTATTTTTAAAGGTATGCTATTAAGATATTTTCTGCAGTTTAATATGTTACATGCACATGTACATTTTAACAGACGTGTTTTGTGATGTGTGTTAAATAGAAACGTGCGCATGAAGTTATGAAGTGGAGGCAGTCAGTGGTGCAGGCAGCAAAACAGGAAGCCGAGAGGGAAGCAGTTGAGTCAAAAATTCAAGAACATTTAAAGGTATTACAGTATAAGAATATTTTCAATTGCGTATTGTTGCATTATTTTTGTGTACTTACTACAAATTATAATTGGTAAAAACCCAACACAGCACACAAAATAAATTTGGAGTGAACCAATTTATTCCACTTTTCTACATGTTTCGGCCCTTCAGGGAGAACAATATTAGTGGAAATTACGAAGTATATAACAGGTACATTCTCAAACCAGCTGACTTGTGTGTGTGCGCGCGTGCACGTGCATGCATGTGTGTGTGTGTGTGTGGTGGGGGTGGTGTTCATGGGTGGATGGACATGATGAAGCTAATACAGTCAAACCTGGTTATAACGACATCGGTTTATGCAACACCTCGTCTATAGGGTCAGGTATTGTGTCATAATGATTAAAATTCCTCACTGTTAACCGTAACATTATAGTACTCGATTATAACAACACTTGTTTGTAACGACATAAAATATTCTGTCCCTTGCTTGACATTATAACCAAGTTTGACTGTGGTTGCTGTTTGAATGTTGCTAAAGCAACTAAAAAGAGACAAATGATGCAGTGTGAAATTATACTGATACAGTATATAAGTGTGATGCATCAATAACAATTACAGTACACATCAGCCCCATACTGTAAAGCTAAAGGTGAAGCTAGCCCTTTATGTGCCTGGTCAGGCCCTTAGAGCTCCAGGAGGTTGAGGCTCCCAGAATTTCTAGACAGTCGGCACATAAAGGTGGTAATGTTGTGAGCCCTACTCACTGGCCGCCTTTACTCCCCCAAGAGAGACCCCAGTTACCCATTTCTGTTAGAGATGGAGTCAACCCCATCAGGAATTAAACCCTGTGACCTTCTGGCTCGTAGCAAAGTGCCTCAACCAACTGCCTCACCATGTACCCCAGCCCCCATATTGTGTGTTACACCTACATGTGGTAATATCATTGACATAATGATTTTCCTATCAGGGAAAATGTGAACCCTAAAAGGATTTTTAAGTAATATGTAACAGGTTAGGTGCCTTGAGGGTATAACCCTTCTGTACTTAGTAGCTTCCTGTAATATTAATTGCTGTCCCTGAAGATGGCCCTGCAGGGCCAAAATTTGTGAGTGAAATAAATTGTTTATCCCAAATTTAGATTATTATGTATGCTGTGTTGGTTTTATGATCTTCAAACAGTATTTGCTAATGAGAAGTCTTACTCATATAGGTACGGGACCTTTCCTCCAGAACCCTTGGGACTTGATTTTTCTGGGTAGGAGATTTTCCATAATTTGGAGCACCGTGCCTAAAATCTACTGAGACACATTTAAAAATTAAAAATAAGTAACTTTTTCCTTCCAAGTGAATGTATGTTTGATTAGTTAAAATCCATTACAAATCATTACCTGAGGAGGTATTGGAACAACATGAAAACTCCAAGCACAAGCCTCGGAATTACTTGGTGCTAATTTTAACCCCCCTCCCCCATTCCTGAAACATATCTTGTTTTCAGAGCATTCCAGATAGTGGGATGCTGGATCAAAGATCCTGTACCTCTGTTTGTCATCAAATAACAGTCCTTGTTGAAACAGGACAACAGTAACAGTTACTTCAAATGTTTTATGTGCATATCTCATGCATAACTGTCTGATTATTTATCAGAGCAGAGGATGCTGCAGATGCTCCATATATTTCTTCTATGAATCTTATGGTTTTCAAGATATCAATGAAAGGGAAGAAATGTGCTAGAATTGTTATGCTGTGCCAGCAGTTTCTAACTTCATTTTTTATGGTTAATAAGTATAATAATTGTTTGTGTAGGTATACAAAAGTCAGTTGGAAACAAGGAGAAAGTTAGGCAGGTTCAAATTACGCCCAACAGGACCCAGAGAAAAGGAAATCAAAGAAGACGAGGGACCAAGAGTTAGTGTTGTTGTGAAAGGTAAGTCACAATATTTATGAATTTATCAGTAATAAAAGTGGTTGTGTTCCAGGCGTTCAAGAATAGCATTCTGAGGAAGATTTCAAGTTGTGCATCTCTATTACGCTCTGTTCAGTGATATGGCATATTAAAATATATGATGGCATTGCAATTAAGAATTTTGTCTTAATATCCTTGAACTGATGAATGTGATATGCTTGCCTTGCATATAAAGATATTGATTGGAGAGCTGCGCAGACTGTGTAGTGTATTGTGTGTGTACTGTATTAGCTCAGCCAGACGTTTGGGCCCAAGAGGGAACAAGTAAGAGGGCACTGGAGAAGGTTGCATGATGAGGAGCTTCATAACTTGCTCTTCTTATGGAACATTATTGGGGTGCTCAGATCAAGAATATTGAGATGAGTGGTGCATGTGGCACGTATCGGTTCTCTTCTCCATTGATTTTGTTGATCAGTCATTTGGTTGGTTGGTTGGTTTGGTAGACTTATGTTTCTGCATATGAGAAAGGTTGTTGGTTCCAGGTGATGTCCATGGATCTGTGGAAGCCATTCTGGATGTCTTGGAAACATATGATGGTGACTCAGCTTGCAAGCTGGACCTAGTGCATTATGGGATTGGTAATGTTTCAGAGACAGACGTGGAATTAGCAGATGCCTTTGGAGGTCAGTATAAGAGTTTGTTGTAAATAAAGATTATCCAGGCACACCTGTATGGGTGATGATTCTGCTGTGTTCTCTTGCTGTTCTCTCATGTTTTGGTCACTTTGGACCATCACTGGGAATCACACTTATGAAAACTCTAGTGGGGTTAATAAGGTTTGCAATAATGCATTGAACACTGATTTCACGTTTTGTTAAACACTCATTGTATTGAAACCTTCTAAAACAGTCTTTATTTAGCACACATATTTTATTTTGATTTTAATGTAAAGCACCTTGAACAAAACAAATCATTGATATAATTTTATAAACCTTCTTGACTCCACTGTAACTTCTGTGTGATCCGTGATGATGGTGCAAAGGGTCCAGAACGTATGATGGCAGTAAAAGGGGTGATATTAACACCCATACACGTGTACTTGGGTGGTCATTATTTACACTGTTGTAACTAAGGTGTGCAGTGAATTGTGAACCTGTAATTGAGGTAACCAATGTAAGGGCAGTATAAATGTTTTTTTCTTGTTGAAATACAGTTCTGCCACATGTCAGTGCAGAAGGTTGCACTTCTGATGAAGCACTGAACAGTCTTGATCATTCAGGAGGCAGATTCCAAAGTACTTGGCAATGTGCATGGTTAATGTTGTTCTTAAAATTCTAGTGCAGTTTAACACAAGCCTCATGAATAGTTCATAGCCATTGTTGAGCAACGTGTTATGTCAAATTTTTTATATTTCTTTTCTTTTCTTTTCAGCAATAATTTACTGCTTCAATGTTCAAGTTCCAGATAAAGTCAAAGAGCTGGCAGAGTCACATAAGATATCAGTTCGTTCACACAATGTCATTTACAAACTGGTTGATGATCTCAAGAAAGAAATCAGCTCTCAGTTACCTCTCAAGGACGTAGAGGAAATACTGGGTAAGAAGTAATGTGTTGCTTGCCAGTGTTGCAGGCCATTTGTAGCATGGATTTTCTGTCAAATTTACTGCTGGATTTTGCTGTTCTGTGGATTTTGGTTTCTTTTCAGCTCTATGGTACTAGAATGTGCAGAATGTTGGTACTGTGAACACTGAAATGCAATGACATATTATTATTGTACATGTGTGTGTGTGTGTGTGTGGGGGGGG
>BLKM01000798.1:677902-697699 GCA_013340265.1 Coptotermes formosanus | reverse complement strand
AAAAAAAAAAAAAAAAAAAAAAAAAAAAAAAAAAAAAAAACCCCCCCTTAAGACCCCTCTTGGGCAGGTAGTTCTTGATTTACACATTTTTGACGTACATGAATTTGCATTTATATGACTTACTGATGTAGGCATTTTCTCACTTTACGCAGTCAAACCTTTAAATTGATGTGGTTTGAAATGAACACTTAGAGCACAACACTAGAAATCTTGGCAACTCTATTGGTAGAACACGCACAATTGTGGGTCCCAGCTCATTACTGGTTGTGCAGAACTGCAAGCCTCCCTCATCACTTGAGTCACTTCCCACTGGGATCAGCCTCATCGTCCACATCACTTTGTGGTATGCAGACATTCCACATTAAGCTTTTGTGAACCATTTTGCCTGTCCATTATGGTAAGCAAGTACTTTACCTATTCAACAAGCTCTAGCGGCCATATGTGTGAGAGTGTGTCTATTGAGGTGAAAGTGCAGTGTGTTTTCTTATCTGCAAGAGGTTCAAGAAGTACCGCACCACATTCACCTTGCTCTGAGTATAGCAGATGAGGGTGAAGCTGAGAAGGAACGCAGCTCACAGGTTGCTCAAAATGTGCAGGCAACCGTTAACTGTTATGCTGAGTATACATGTCAAAGAAGGGGAAGGTGAAGCAGCTGACCTTGGAATGGTTTTGTGAAAAGGGAAGAACCACCTCCACTTTAAATTGTTGTACAGTATTGCACTTATTGTACGGTGCTGTGTATTACAATTTGAAATTTGAATGCTGTAGGGTAGGCTGCAGTAATGTGCTCCCCCAACACTGGACATTTCAGTTATTGTATATGGGAAAATGGTTTGCGTGTAATGTGAATTCGAGTTGTGTGGTAGTTCAGAGGTACGCATTATCCATGCACATGAAGAGCTACCTGTGCTTAGTCTTGATACTGTGTCTTACAGTTGTGTGTGTGTATATTCAAGAAGCATCATTAATGTTACTTAGGTGAAGCAAATGTCCTTCAAGATTTTGAAGTCACAGAAGGAAAGAAGAAAGTGCATGTGGCTGGTTGCAGGTGTACAAAAGGAATTCTAAGGAAAACTGGAAGATACCGATTGCAGAGAGGGCAGGATGTTATTTATGATGGTTAGTACCCACTTTACTGTGCAACAGATGCCTTTCATAATACAGCAAAGAGCCTGGGCAGGGCATGATGTAGTGAATGCCGATGATCAGGAATAGGGTTTATTTTGCAGTGAAGAACTTCACACAGATTTAAACATGAAACTCTTCCCACCCATAATATTTGTTCACTTACGTTGCTGATTTTCTGGAATGTATATATGTGTGTGTGTGTACACATAATTCACCAAATGTTATTAGGGTGATCAAATAAAGGGAATCAGCTTTTGGTTTTTTGATTTAACTTCATGGTTGTTTGCTTCTCAAGAAGGATTCTGCGTCAAGGACTTGGTTAATTACTCAAGTTACCAACTATGGGTGTGACAGTTGAGACTTGCCGTCATAAGAGCTCAAGACATGGTGTTAGAAGTTCTTTATTTTCGGTTCTTGTTTGAATCGGGCATTGCAGCCATAAAGAAACTTACAGTAATGATTAACCAGTCTAAATACAACTCCTGTATTGCAGTGGGGTAGGGGTAATTGGGCTACATGTTTCAGCATAATGATGTATGTGTTTTTTAGTTGGCATGATGTTGGCTTCTAATTAAGCTGAATTGTGTTGCAAAATTGCCATTATCTGACTTCACTAAAATTGTTGCGTTCACCAAAAGGCCTGTTTCACTTAGCTCGAGGCAGTCTGTCTCTCATGTGATATAAATGCAAGCTGTCTGCAAAACAAATATACAGATTCATTCCTTCATTACTTCAGTGTTGCAGAAGATGACAAGCGAAACTTACAGCAAAATTGAGGTCACATTGTTCAGCTTTTCTCTTGAACGTTTCAGCATGTGCTCCATGTGCAGTGCATAAAATATTCAAGCAGAAACTTGTTCTCCCAACATTCTTTTCAGCGTTTCTCGTATGATTCTCTTGTGGACATCCTGTTTTGCAACTTTCAATGGACACTTGCCAGCTGCCATGTTTTTAAATAACACTGGCCTGTTCTTATCCCATGTATGCAGTTGTTTTTTGCATGGTGCTGTGTAATGGCACACACTGTCCCATAACATGCCCAGCTGGCACTGAGGGGAGGTGGAGGTATAGCTCTACTCTTTCTTTAACCTCGGTGCTAGGTGGGGGTTGTTGGTCACCACTACACCCAGCCTGCTTTACTGCTGAGAAAGAGAACCAGTGTCCATTGCACAGGAGACTGGATGGGCCTCAGGGCCACTCTGAATGGGTCCAGAAAATTTTGCCCCTGCTGGAATTTCAACCCCGGAACGCCAAGCCCATAGTGAGTCACAATACCAAGTGCCCTATCTCCACCAAATGTGGTGCACTGTACCCAAAATTTTTACTCTTTTGCGCCCTGTTCTGCTACAACAAAATTTATGTTTTGTCCTTTAACTTTCATCTGCCATTGCAGACAGTGTTTCACCATACATGAGGTGTAACTGCCATTAAATAAAGGGGTTTTTATGTGTGTATTTGGTATAGTGGCTGGGCTGTAGGCTGTACAACTGAGGAATCGTGGTTCACTTCTCACCGGGGGCAAGAGATTTGTGTCGAGACCAGCTCTGGTGCTCGCTTAGGCTCCAGTTAATACCAGGGGCTGTCTCCCAAGAGTAGGGCATCCAGAGCATAGGGCCGCCCTCTCACCTCCATCTAGTGCCAAGTTTAAGAATGAAGACAGCTCTTCGTGTACTCCCGATATGCCTTCATGACAGGCACAGGGACAGCTTCATCCTCACCTTTACATCATTTCATACACTTCTCAGATTTTTCTCTTCCTTAATTTGCCACTTCTTGCTTTAGGATTATTGGCATCCATGCGCCACCTTAAAAATGAAGTGACTAGCATCAAGAAGGATGTTGAGTGTGGACTACGACTGGAGGATGGGACCATTGGTTTCAAACCCGGAGATTCTTTAATCTGCTATGAGATAAGGAAAGAAGAACAATTCACTGACTGGGATCCAGGATTCTGAAAGGTACTTGTGCTCTGATCGGCATCCCATTATATAATATCTGAAATGCAAACCAAATTTTCTGGCCTATTTCCCTCTTTCAGAATAATTTTCAAGTAGATAAAACAGATAGTAATTGTGAAAACAGCATCCAAAAACATGCTTGCTCTAGAATAAGTGTGAATAAGTGTTGTGTATACCAGTACAATAGTGCACAAGCTCAGATGTGCTGTAGCCGCGTTCTTGAAGACTTACTGGCATCACATTTTTTTCAAGAAATCGTTGATGTGGATAACACTTTGAATCAACCATAAGACTTTTTACGGGGAGCCCTGTAAGGCATGCACCATAGGGGTGATGGAATTATAATGGTAAATAATAATGCGTTTTCAGAAGGACCATGTGGACACATAAACACCTGTGATGTCTGTTAATGCACAATACCTGAACCCTTTGAAGCAGTTCTTTCATAATTTTGATGTAGTCTTGTTTAATATGTTCCTTTAGTCCTTGAACAGTTTCTAGACAATCCACGTGGACAACAGACTTCAAAATGAGCGTGTGGTATGGTGACTTCAGTGGTTTTTTGGTAGGACCTTGTCCTGTCTATTTATTATGTAACTTCCTGTTGATAACTTGTGCACAGTCAATGCCAGTACTGTATCCTCTTGAAATAACATGTTGTAACAAAGTGAAAATCAACGCAGTGGTCCAAATGCTGCTTGGGCATGGATTTTAAAGTGTTTTGGTTTGACACTGTTGGAATTAAAACCAGCACGTGTAGGGTTGACACACCACTTAGTGTGTTGAAATGTGTCTTAAGACATCATTAGCAATACTGTAGAACATCGGGCTGTGTTTCACCAATATGCAGTAGTCTTGAAGTTCGTGAACCTTTATGTTTGGGATTTTGGCCATTCGTTGGCACCCATTTTAATACCGCTGCTTAAACCTTTTGTGTCACGTTCTGACACATCAGGAGGAATGAGACCACATGCTGTCAAGGCAGCTTTCTGAACTTTCCTGCTGATCACTCTCAGCTCAGTCAAGCTTCTTCTTTCATTAAGTGAGGTTGACTGCTTTTGTGCTCCAGAACTCTGGTGTACAAGTACTGATTTTGTATTTTTGTGCTGGTGGAACACACACACACTTCTCCATCTTCAGCCGATTTTCTTCAGATTTCTGGCCAGGATGACCTGCCACCAGTCACCAGGTAAAGTTGTCCCTGTCCATGCCATCAAGGCATATGTGGCTAGTAAAAGTATGGCTCCACTCATTCTTAACCTCAGCTGTAGATGGAAGTGAGTGGTTGGCATCAGGCCTCGGCCGCTTTAACCCCGGAAAAGGACCCCGGTTCTCATTGAGTAGGAAGCTGGGTGGGTCCCAGAGCCAGTCTGAACATTTAGGAGAACAGAAAAATCTCATACTCCTACCAGGATTTAAATGCCAGTTCGTCCAGCCCATAGCCTAGTCACTATACCGACTAGGCTATGTGACGTATTTATTTGTTGATAAAAACTGCATATTAGGCATTGAAAATTACAGTAGATAAATAGTGGGGACCCATGCACAGTGTTCACTGTTTGTACATGCCATCTAATGAAGGCTAAGCTAGCAACAAGACTGTTGGCATTAGTATGATGAAGTAAGTGCTTGCACAGACATTACATCAAGAAGGGAGCTGGAGTAACTCAGTCAGAGTAGTGACTAGCCTACAGTCGAAGTGATCTGGGTTTCAAATCTTGAGATGGGAAAGAGATTTTTTGCTTCTCCAAATCATGCAGAATGGTTCTGGGACCCACCCAGCTCCCTGTTCAATGGATAATTGCAGAAGGTGGGGGGGTCTCTCTCCAAAGGAATAAAGCATCCACTGTGTGAGCCCGGCTACTCACCTCCATCCAGTGCTTATGTGGTAACACTTGTGACCTGTATTTAGGGGTGACCAGTTCAAGTCTGGATCAGGACAACAGCTGTCAATGGTCTTCATCATTTTCCCAAGCAAATGCTAGGGTATTGCCTTGTACTGGGTCATGACCACTTCTTTCCAGATACTTTCCAAGTCACTAATTATTCTACAATTTGCTGCTACATCGTCTCTGTTACTGGCAGTATCATTAGGTAACTCAAGTGTCAGGATGGGTTACATGAGTAGGTCAGCTTTATGTGTTGATATGAATGCTGCCATGAACAGAAATGGCTTCTTCACTTTGTATTTAATGCGCTATGAGCAGCTGTCTTCATGAGCATAACAGAAGAACAGAGTGTCATACAGGAGTCAGCAATTTTAATTGTATTTAACATTACTGATGATCTGGAGACAGGAATAATTCGGTCCCTGCACTTGTACGCTTTTAATGCTCTGTAATGGCTATATAGCAGTAATGCATTATGAAGCCATGTTAGTGATAAGAATTAGATCTTTATGTACTGGTAAAAATAAACGTTAGATTTGCAGTTCTTAGCAGCTGTGTCACATAAGGCCCAAGTCTGCTGCTGGGTGATGCTGTGTTGTTGGGTGAGTAGTTCTGGCATTTCAAAGGCGTGTACTGCCTTCATCTTCATGGGCAGTCATCTGGACTGCTTGACCGTGCTTGACCCCTGAAGATGAAAGCGCTATGATCCTTCCAACTGGTGGGGTGTTCTTATTGAATGACGCAGGGTCACATCCCAGAAGACTTGAATTTTTGGCAACATTGCTGTAAGAACCTCCAATATTCCTTTAAAAATAAAACAGTAAATATTTCTTTCCTTGTATTCATGGTAATGTTAAATGTTTGAAAGCAAAAATAAACCTAAAAGAAGCTCAGTGTATGCAGCTTATTGTACCGACTGAATGCACATTCTTAGTCACACACGAGTGTTAAATACTTTAGATCCATATAAATGGTGGCTTGTCGCTGGCAGTTGGTTTGGAGCCTGGCCATCTGTGCTCCCTGAGGATGGTGTGCTTGCACCAAAACACGTCAGAACTTTGTATCTAACACTCATATGTGACTAATAATGTGCATTTAGTTGGTACAATGTACTGAATACACTGATCTAAAAAATGCGTGGAATGAACAACTTTAAAATACTACAAGAGGTTGTTTCCACTCATGTTTAGTGTAACATCACATAATGCAAATGGAAAATATGCATTTACATTTATCATGTTCTGAACCTTTTTTTGCTGAATTTTGTGTGGTGTGCTTGTATGTCTGTACCTTCTCTTTTAAGCTGCCATGCTTCTGGTGGTGACATTTCTCAATGGTAGAAATTTTGTGGTGAAATATTTTGTCGTGCTCATCTCTGCCATCTCCAAATTATATGGAGAGAAATCCGAATAAGAATGAAAGAAGCACATTTCTATCAACGTGTGGCACTCTGTCATTCTGTAGGCTTGAAGCATTTGCTGAAGCAATTTTATGTGAATGGGCACTTTGTGGTGGCCCCGAAAGTTGTCTACAATCAATCTGAATGCTTCCAGCCCTGTATTTTCAGTTCGTTCTTGCACTTCTTCAGAATTCCTGTCCTTCAGGACCTACATTATGTGAGGGTTGACCGGGGTCCCTTTTATCTTTGCATCACTGATCCATGGGAACATCTGTTGCAGATACGAGAAACCCTCTTCATTCCATTTTATGGTCTACACATGATTTTTCGTCAGTTCAAGCATAGTGTAAAGTGAATGTACAGGAATGCACTGTGAATCTAGATGTGGGCCATTTACAGTGGTCTGCCCCATCAGAAGCTGTGTACTGCAAAACCCTGTATTTGCAGCAAAGTGACTGGTCCTGAGTAGCTGTCCTCTTAACATGAGGAACATAAAAATGGTCGAGCTGCATGTCGAGTAGAAGAGCTGTGACTTTTATCTTCGCAAATATTCCAACAGAATTTGTTATATGGTATGAAAATGAGTACTGCCATAGTGTCATAAGAATCTTTCATGTGCATAGCATGAGCAACACGTTTTGATGGTAAGTCATTTCCATCTTGTAGAACAGCCTTAGGATTTAACTCTGAATGCTTAGTGCACTCGTCAATTTATAAACCCCTTGAAGATGAGGAACCAAGTAGGTCTCCTCGATGGTTGAAGTGTTTTAAGTTTTGTCAAAGTTTGTTTCATCTGGCTTGCATGATTAAAAGGAGTTTACTGAATCTGGTTGTACATATTTTGTATCATGACATATATCATCCATGTCCTTTTGTCTGTTATTCGTACCCATCTCTTCATCACTCCCAAGGTTCAGTGACTCTGATACCTCACTTACAGGTAACTCCTTGCTGTGTGGCACCAGTGTCAAAGCTGATGACAGCTTTAGGTATTTCGCAGAGCGTTTGTTTCTAGATGTTTGTGTGGAAACATCAGTCATGCAAAAGTAGCAGTTGCTGATGTAGTTTTTTGGTCCCCTCCAAACCATGGGTACAACAGATGGCATCACGTCATTTGCTCTTAAGCCAGGCCCTGAGGTGCACAGCACACATTGACTGATGAATATGAGGAGCCCAACTTCTGTACTGGGTGCTGATTTTGCATCCAAAATATGGGGGTTGAGTATGGCACTAATAGGGATTCACCATAATTTCTTTTATGAAATTTGTTACTGCATTGGATTTGGAAAGAATGTTTTGTGCAACTTACATATTAAGCGTGGTTTGAAACGAAGTTATGTGGAGAAAATTTTTGTGTAATTAACTGGTAATCTGGTGGAGCACAATATTTTCTCAGCTTGTTGAGAAATTCCCTGTACGTGCCTGAGCCAGCTGAATCTAGACCACACCCTCCTCTTCGTTCTCTTTCGGCTCCATTTTGATATTCTTCCATCTACACCCAGGTCTTTGAAATTGCCTGTCTTCTCGAGGTGTCTCCCCTCCTCACCACCAAAAGAGTATGAATTTCACTTGTCCCTCTTGTGTGCCACATGCCCAGCCAATCTCATCCCCCTTATGTGATCACCCTAAAAATATCTGATGAGCAGTACAAATTATGAAGTGTCTCGTTATGCAGTTTTTTCCCGTCTTCTGTTACTGTCTACTTTTTAGGCCCAAATGTCTTTTTCAGCACGCTGTTCTCAAACACCCACAGCCTGTGTTATTTCCTTCAAATATCTGGATGTAAGGCACTTTAAGTAACAGAAAAAAATACATATTGAGGAGCTTCACCGTTTTCCCTGTAAAGTACAAGTATATCCATTTGACAACGGAGGCTTCCAAGTGAACTTGTTAAAATTCGGTGAACTAAAGTTAAGTGAAATCGAAACACCCTGTACATTTCGTACCACAGTGACGTCATGACACGTTGGTAGCCTATCCATGATCTCTCCTTCGTCGTAAACCTGTTAAACTAATTCTATGATGACGCAGTTTGTGCTTTGCAATGATTTTAGCTTCTGTCGGCTACCATGACTCTCAAATAACCTCTCGGAAGATAATTCCACCACGCTTATTCCGTAAAGTGATCAGTGGCTGTCAGGGGTTTTACCGTGTCTTTCTGTATTGCGTCACATTCATATCTGTGTGGATCAATTTTGCGTTCGTAATTAAAGTACAGATCGCTGGCGAAGGCTCAAGAATCCCGGGTTTCCCTTGAGTAGGCGAGCTGTGTAAATCCGTCAGAAAGCGCTGTGGGAAACAACTTATGGCCACAGAGTGGTTGTGCAGATAGGGTAGAGGATTACGCCTGTTTGGTGCTGGAACACAATGCGAACTAGGTAACTAGTGTAAAGGTCAGCTGCCTAGATACATGGGCCGGAAAGGCTGTTACGAACTGGGTAAACGCAGCGGCATCGGCTGAGTGATTACGCTGCAGCGTGAGGGAGAGTGCGTCGCCGCTCAGATGCTCATGTTTCGCGGTTGGGGGACGGCCCCAGGAACCGGGACTTTCCTGCTTGGAAGGAAAAACAGGTTGTGGCACTAAGCAGATGGCGCGTGCCGCCATATCCAGTTTTCTTTACACGTAACAGCAATTGTTTTCTTTTGCATTGCGCCGTCCTTACGAAAGAATGGGGGAAACGGCTACTGAGTTTGGCCAGATGAGAATGGTTGTATTTTTCGTTTAGGCCACAGGTTTAGAATAGCGTTTTCTAAGAGGCAGACGTTTACAATACTGACTCTTCGTTTGGACCAGAAGTTTGGAATAGCCTTTTGTGGGGGGGGGGGGGCCGGGGCACGGGTTAGAACAGCTTTTCTTTTCGAACAGATGTTCATAATATCTTTTCCTCTGGGTTCAAATCAGTAACTGTATCCCAACCCGGAGACAGGGACCGACCCTGTCCCCGAAACGATGTTCAACGCGTGGCGATTGACAAAGCCCAAAGCGTGAATAATTCCATTGCCCATCCAGTATGCGACTGCAGTTCAGGCTGGACAACGTATCGACCTCATCTTCAAGATGAACATGGGACTGGCAGGTTGGCCCGAAACGTCGGTGGAGGATTACCACTCGCCGCTGCGTGATATGCGTGAGGAGCTCGTATCTCATCTACTTCGCGTCGGAGCCTGAAATTACGCGCTATTTTTGTTTGATATTTTCTGAAACGCACAGCTTCGTATGATGATGATGATGATAGGCCTAATGGTGAATGGTGAATTGGGAGAGAGGTTAATGATGACTTAATAGCCTATTTCAAGGTAGCTTGCTGTCGCAGTATTTCCAAGAAGGGCATTCTTTAACCATTTAAAGACGAAGCGTATCTGTTTTATATAAGGACTCAGTGCGTACCGCGCTGTAAACACTCTCCACCTCGGTTATAAAAACCAGTCTCTTAATATTTTATAAGGCAAAAGTTGCTGTTTGTTCTGAGATCCGTACAAAACACATAAACGCAATGTGGGCACCACGTAGAATTTTTTAATGTTAAACCTGGTCGTACGTAAAGTTACCGCTAGGCTTTAAAAGTTTAATTTGAATAGCCTACTTCCGGCCTAAAAATCGCACCGGGCGCCACTCAGATACGAAGCAAAAGTGCTAACCGTGCAGTCGCTGCAGTGTGACACATTTGCGTTTAACTGGAACTGGGCTGTGTGTTTCGGAGTGTTATTGCTTCACAGAGGTTAACGATACCGCGCCTAAGGACTGTCAATATGAATGGAACGAGTGCCTTGTGTGTTTTAGCATCAGACAGCGCTAAACTGCCACGAGCATTATAAACTCTCTGTAATGTCCGCACAGTTCCGTATAGGCCGATCTTACAGCGGTTACAAGAGTAGGATGTTTCAGTCGAGAGGCGATAATGAAAATGCTGACTGCTGAATGCGTCTCGTCTACATTTGGCCTGTCCTGCCCGGGTGTCTATTTCGAAACTTCTTCGCAGATTGCCATTAACAGGTAACAGTTCACACCGCGCGTCTAATTAGTCTGTGAACTGCTTTGAGTGAAACCAGAAACGTCCGATAATTAGAGGCCGTGCCGTGGCGCAGGCAGTTAGTCGCTGGCGCTGCACCGCGGAGGCCCGGGTTCAGTCTCAGTCTAGGCTGTGTGAGATTTCTGACGGACAGACAAGAGTGTCACTGGAGTAGGTTTCTGTCCGAATGCTTCGGCTTTTCCCCTCTCCGTATCATTCCATCAGTGCTCCATAGTCATACTTTTTAGCAGTTTGCAGCACCATTCAGTAGCACACTTAAAAACGTACGATTTTTTTTCTGACGCATTCTAGCTACTACGTGGCCTTCACCGGAACCTGGTTGCACCTGTCAGCATAACCCACGCTTTGCACAGATCAGGAACTTGCTTGTAGCCTGTACCTCGCCACTTTACATGGATCAGGGGCTTGTTTGTAGCCTGTACCTGGTCACTTTACGTGGATCATTAGCTTGCTTGTAGCCTGTATCTGGCCACTTTACATGGATTATTAAGTTCTTTGTGGTCTGTACCTGGCCACCTTACGTGGATCATTAGCTTGCTTGTAGCCTGTACGTGGCCATTTTACATGGATTATTAGGTTCTTTGTGGTCTGTACCTGGCCACCTTACATGGATCATTAGCTTGCTTGTAGCCTGTATCTGGCCACTTTACACGGATCTCAAATAAAATACGTTTCCCAGAAATGACTCACTATACAAAAAATTCGTCTTCATATATAGAATGTAAACTCTCCTCGTTCAACATTTGATTTGAAACTTTGTGACATAGTGAACAGGTAATAAAGTACACAGAGACACTGGGAGTGTCCATTTAAGCGAGTCGCTGATAGCCACAGCTTTGTCGAAACCCCCGTAACGCCCCTTCCGCGCTCAGGAACACCCTGTGACTTGTTTAATCTGTAGTAATCAGCTCTGAAATCTACCCTCTGCAGGTTCCTCGGAAACGTCGGGGTATTTCTAACGGGCTACACGGCGTCCCATCTAGGACGCCTATATTCATTATTGGCACAGCCAGAACCTCCGGTATCTCACCTCGGAGGCCCGGGTTCGGTTCCAGTTCAGTCCATGTGGGGTTTGTGACGGACGAAGTGGCATTGTTACAGGTTTATCTCCGAGTGCGTCCGCCACACAAACAGGCCAGACCGTTACATCACACGTGTGATAGTGTTGATAATTCACGTGGGGGCGGGCTGATTGTTTTTTGTGTGAGTGACAGCCATTGATCAGAGCAGAATGTGCGCAGATTGATGGTGCCGCCGCCGCCGCCAATCGCGCCGGTGCGTCGGCACCTTTGCTTTGCTCAGCGGCTATATAAATGGTGCGATGTACCGAAACAACTATTAACAGGCCCTGCACATTTGAGATCGCTAAGTGCTGCCGCAGCCAGACACCGAGGCGTCCACCATGGGTGAGTACTGATGGTGCTATGGATGCGGGATGACTTAACTTGGTCTGGGATTGCGGGTTACATTCTCGAAGGTAACGTGGAAACATACTCTGTGGAATCAGCAGAACTTAGGAACACTGTCCGTGTGTAAACATTAACCTTTTAAAGCCTAGCGGTAACTTTACGTACCACCAGGTTTAACATTAAAAAATTCTACGTGGTGCCCACATTGCGTTTATGTGTTTTGTACGGATCTCAGAACAAACAGCAACTTTTGCCTTATAAAACATTAAGAGACTGGTTTTTATAACCGAAGTGGAGAGTGTTTACAGCGCGGTACGCACTGAGTCCTTATATAAAAGAGATACGCTTCGTCTTTAAAGGGTTAATGCTGTTATTGGGATGTTTCTACACTCTTCGCAACTATACTGCAAAAATCATTAAAAATTGCCGTTTCAGATGCGACCTACAACTATTATTTATAATATCAGGATAGGCAATGTAGTATAACTTAATATAGTGGCGCGTTCGCATAATGTTTATACCCCCTCAACTGTCCTAACAGCCTGATACAATTTCAGTCGAAGAGAACGTTTTTATGGCAAATGTATCTTCGCCGGCAGCAATAAAACACATTCAGGTGTTCTTGTAAAGTGTCCGATATTTGTGTCCGGTTTTAACCAAATTTGTAGTCTCTCGACAGATTTTCATAGAAGCCTTCCAATATTAAATTCCGCGGAAATCCGTCCAGTGGGACTGGCGCTGATACATGCGAACACACGGACAGACATGAAAGTAATGGGCACTTCTCATAAGTATGCAAACGCACCAGAAAATCATAACTGGAATTAATGTATTATTTTTTATACGAGACGTTGTAGAAGGTGCACAAACCGTCTGGTCCCAGTTGTAGTTACCATCTTCAGAGCTTCGTACAGCACACCTACAACTAATGTATTGCAAACGTTGCAGTACGTTTCGATTTATCCCGTCTGAATTGTTTGCCACAGTACAACAAACACAGTACTGTCCAAAATAAAGTAAAACAGTGTTGGTGTTTGTCCCTACTTGCTTCGGCCAATTACACTTTACAAATTCCGCTTCCTTGCCTGGAATATTCAGATCCCAGTGGCCGCGCAGTCTAAGGCGTGGGTCTGCGGCCGCTCGCTTGCGGGGATTACGGGTTCGAATCCCGCCGGGGCGTGGATGTCTGTCTCTCGTGAGTGTTGTGTGTTGTCAGGTAGAGGTCTCTGCATCGGGCTGATCACTCGTCCAGAGGAGTCCTGCCGAGTGTGATGTGTCTGAGTGTGATCGTGAAGCCTCGATAATGAGGGGGCCCTGGCCCCACTGGGGGCTGTTGCACCACTGGGGGAAAAATCTTGGAATATAGAGAAAGGGGTGAGCGGGAGAAAGAGATTAATGCCGTCATAGCGTGGTGACGTACGGGGAGAAGTGGTAAAGACAAGTTACCGCTGTGTGATTTGCCCGTAACGTTTTAAGTTAGAGACGCTTGAATTTTGGTGGAAGTAAGACCATCTCGTAGTTAGGAGGTTCCCACGCTGCGCCCGCTCACCCTTCTTATAGGCGTAGTGTGACAATGAAAACGTGAGAATGGCAAGAGTAGTCGCTTAAAATAAGGGCCGCGAAATTTTGATTTTTGGTTAGTTCCAAAAATGCATAATTTGGAAAAGTAATTTGATTTGCTTTCAAATAAGAGGGTTAATTTTTATTTATTTAATTCGGGAGGGCTACATGAGAGGCATGCAGTAGCAACTTCGAATTTTGGGAACCTTCTCAGCATTTGCCTGAAGACAGAAAAACCAAGAAAACCTGTGTTGAGATGGGCGGTCGCAGGCCCTTGCCGATGCATATCGTCTTCAGACAGCAGTCCTGCCAACAACGTATGGAAATCTCTGACTTTTCCCTAACATTTCTGGCCGTGCTTTATTAATTAATAGTCTAAATTGCAAGTCATATACAATACATAGATGATTACAATTACATGAATATATATTTAACTTCTTTGCCCCAGTTTTGGTTCGTTGTGTTAGAGGTCGACAGCACACCATGTGGGCTGTGTGTATAAAGTGCAAGTATTTTTCTATCCTACGCTCCCCGATTTCCGAAACAGCGCTGTTTTTTGGAAGTTTCCCAGGCGTCACCCGTTTGTCCTTCTGGTAAGAGGGATATGTGGATGAAAATGAGTATGGAGCATTGATGGAATGGTAGTGACGGGGAAAGATCGAAATACTAGGAGAAAACACTGTCCGAGTGCCACTTTGTCCAACACAAATCTCACATAGTCTCGATTTGAAGATTAACCCTTAAAGACGAAGCGTATCTGTTTTGTATAAGGACTCAGTGCTTACCGCGCTGTAAACATTCTCCACTTCGGTTATAAAAACCAATCCCATAATGTTTTATAAGGCAAAAGTTGCTGTTTGTTCTGAGATCCGTACAAAACACATAAACGCAATGTGGACACCACGTAGAATTTTTTAATCTTAAACCTGGTCGTATGTAAAGTTACCGCTAGGCTTGAAAAGGTTAATCTGAATTGCATTTAAATATTCAGCACGTACCGCGCAGTAAACATACTCCGTCTCGGTTATAAAAACCAGTCAGTTAATGCTGTATAGGGAAATAATCGCTGTTTGTTCTGAGATCCACACAAAACACATAAATACGCTGTGTGGGCAGAACGTAGGATTGTTGAATGTTAAACCGGGTGGTACATAAAGTAACCACTGGGCTTTGAAGGGATAACCTGAATTATATATACTGAGTACGTACCGTGCAGTAAACACACTGTCTCGGTTATAAAAACCAGTCAGTTAACGCTGTATAGGGAAATAATCGCTGTTTATTCTGAGATCCACACAAAACACATAAATACACTGTGTGGGCAGAACGTAGAATTGTTGAATGTTAAAGCTGGCGGTACGTAAAGTTACCGCTGGGCTTTGAAGGGTTAAGGATGGTGTATTTTTATTTGCTCTAAGATGCTGTCTGTGTCCCAGACAACACAGCGTTTGTTGTGGGCAAATTTGTTGTGATGGACTGGAAAGAAAATTGCAAGGAAGTCTGCTGGCCTGCTGGGGTAACACTGGAGGACGGGAGAGGGAAAGACCTGGAGCAGTGATACTGGCCAACGGCTGAACTTGTGTGCGTCATGTGTGGAGAGGCGCTGTGTGCACATTTTTAAAATGCGTCTTATATTTCAATAGTCTTTAAATACGAAAACGTCTGTATATGGCCTTGTACCTCCTCAGCGAAGAAATTGCGTACTGTTTTAAAAAGAAATGTAAATAAAATTTGTTTTTTGTTCAACATTATTCAAGAAGTAGCAATGTACTTAAGGCGAAAGTTACATATATATTGACCAAAAAAGCAAGTTTTATTTATAGTTCTAGTTAAAACAGCAGGTTTTATATATATATATGCACTATATGTATGTGCGCGCGTACACACACACACACACACACACACACACAGAGTCGAACCCGGTTATAACGACGCCTCGCTTATAGAGTCATATATTCTGTGCTACCAATTAATTTCTCAGTGTTAACCATAACATTATACTCCTCGGTTATCTTCTTTCTTAGTCCTTCCCTCTTCTACCCACTTGTTCACAGCAGGTGTCGAGGTTGTTTATTTTCACTTGATCATACTCAGACACACACCACAGTCGGTATGACTCCTCTGGACGAGGGATCAGCCCGTCGCAGAGACCTCTACCTGACAACACAAACACTGTACAAGACAGACATCCATGCCCCCGGTGGGATTCGAACCCACGATCACAGAAAGCGCTCGACCGCAGACCCACACCTTAGACCGCGCGGCCACTGGGACCGGCCGTACTCGATTATAACGACACAAAATATTCAGTCCGTTTCATGACGTCATAACCGAGTTCGACTGTGTTTATTTATTTAACGATACTGTCAATAATATGTACTCTGTGGTGGGGACTGTTTGGTGACAGTGGGGTAGCGAATTGGACAGGATATGCAAGGAAGGGGCCGTGGCCTACTCTACGGTACTGTCCACGTATTTGATAGGAGGGACGGAAGGAAATCGCGATAAGAGCCTCCTAATCTAAGCCATAAGCTTTCCCGTCTGAAGCAGTGCATGACAGACAGGTGTACTTGTCTGTCATGCGCTGTACGTGCTTTGTTGGGTGCGTTTGTTGGTTCGTGTATTAATTGTGTCAAGCTGCCTAACACTGTCACGTATCTCTGTCCCTCACCTGTAGAGGAATAAGAGACAAAATGTTCCCAGGAAACCTCGGTGAAGAACCAGGGAAACCGTGTGGGCCGGCGTAGCTCAATCGGTATAGCAACTCGCCGCGGCCTGGACGGTCCGGGGATCGAATCCCGGTGTGGGTGAGATTTTCCGCACCCGTTCAGACCGGCCCTGGAGCACACGCAGTCTCCTGTACAATGAGTACCGGGTCTTTCCTTGGGGTAAAGCGGCCTGGGCGTGGCGTTAACCGCCCTCCTTTATTAGGGTGAGGTTTAGCTTTGCCTTCAGTAGCAAACCAACCGTTTTTTCACCTGCACTGCCGTAAGCAGCATGTGAACTCTTTTAAGTGGCAGTAAGCTTTCTGTCACAGTCACGCCTTCCGCATGGCTTTGCTAACGGCACACACATATATATATATATATATGGAAGGGCGTTATTTAATGCTTGTTTGACCTTTCTAAATAAATACGAAGTAAATTCAATAGGTGAGGCCTGCAGACCTGAGACTTTGGTGTAAATCAAGTATTTTATCTTTCATGGGCCATTCAACCTATAGTATTGACCTTGCCGCGTTTGACTGTCAGTTTATAGGGCCGCTGAAGTAACAGTTCGGAGTAGAGTTTTTCAAACGGGTCCGACCCCAGTGGCCGCGCGGTCTAAGGCGTATGTCTGCGGCCGAGCGCTTGCTGGGATCGTGGGTTCGAATCCCACCGGTGGAATGGATGTTTGTCTCTTGTACAGTGTTTGTGTTGTCAGGTAGAGGTCTCTGCGACGGACCGATCTCTCGTCCAGAGGAGTCCTACCGACTGTGGTGTGTGTCTGAGTGTGATCAAGTGAAAATAAACAACCTCGACACCTGCTGTGAACAAGTGGGTAGAAGAGGGAAGGACTGCGAAACGCTTTTCAGAAGGTGGTACGCCAAGAAAGTTAGGAATTATTTTTTTCATTAATTAAAATTTAGAAACGTTAATTGCACTGTTAACATTTTTTAAAATGTGTTGAAGTGTAGGCAGAAGCGTTTATAAAGTGTGTGCCAAAATACTGTTTGATTGTTCTGGTATAAGTACGGACTCTGCTGTGCCGTATAATCGCGTTAAATTAGAAAAGTAGCAACTGTGAAATCTGTGGTTTCCACAGCATTGTTGTTCGTTGGTTAGCAGGTTTGAAGACTTCAAACCTGCTAACCAGTGAAACATCCCGGAAGACCAGTATCCTGAAAGTGGTATCAGAGAAAACATTTTGGAAAGAACTAATTTAGAGGTCGCCGATTACACAACGATGAGGAAGTGGAAATTGCTATTCGTTAATAGCTGCGAATGCAAGAGCCCAATTTGTACGGCGACTGAATGTCTAAACTCGTGTCAAAATGGGAAACGTGCGTCATTGTGCTCGGGGACTGTGTTGAAAAATTGTGATACTTCGTTAGAATCTGTGGGCTACGTCTAGTGGCGTTGTCATGACTTGTAGGTTAACCTTTTAAAGCCTAGCGGTAACTTTACGTACCACCAGGTTTAACATTAAAAAATTCTACGTGGTGCCCACATTGCGTTTATGTGTTTTGTACGGATCTCAGAACAAACAGCAACTTTTGCCTTATAAAACATTAAGAGACTGGTTTTTATAACCGAAGTGGAGAGTGTTTACAGCGCGGTACGCACCGAGTCCTTATATAAAACAGACACGCTTCGTCTTTAAGGGGTTAATGATTATGGCCCGAGGAATTTCTGTTGCTTTCACCGAACGTCTTTGTCGTTCCGTGACTTCAGGCTTCCGCCGCGATGCTGATGAGATTTGCGTTCTTCTGGGGTATAACGCGGCGTCGAGTGGTAATCCTTTACCGACGTTTCGGGACAACGTATCGGTTCCATCTTCAAGGGTCAAGAAGTCCAAGCACAGTAGGAGTGCAGGTCTCATCTTTTTCGGTCGTTAGCTGCAGTGAGCTCCGCGGCTCGTGCTTGCTCTCTTGGAAGTCCTAATAGCGAATTTAAACACAATTCTGTGTAGAAAATATCATTTAATACCGTCGTACATACAGACAGACAAGGGCGCACCCGGGCGGGGGGGCTGCCGGGCTGCAGCCCCCCCAAACCCCCAAAACTGAAATTTAAAAAACAAATTTTGTAGATATTATGATATCAAAAGCTGTACCGTGATTTACCCTTCAGCTGAAATCATCCACTGAAATGGACTGATGACTGGTACATTAGGATTTTGAAAAATAAATTAGTAAAATTAAAAAAACAAGAAGACAGGACACTGTGATCGAGTCACGGAACATGTAGTTATATTTGTGCGTATATAAATGCAGTTGCAGGCAGCGTTATGTTGTGCTTACAGCATGATTTTTATAACATAATTTTTAAAATCAAACATAAATTATATATAGCCTTAGGGTCAGGGGGGGGGGGCCCCCCAGTGGAAAGTTCTGAGTGCGCACCTGCCAGTGTCTCTTTCTGAGGAAGTAAGGCAGCCAAGATGTGAAGCTGACCACTCCCCTCTATGAGTGCCGAGGATAAGAATGAGTGGAGCTGCAACTACACCGCCCATACGCCTTCATGGCGTGGACAGGGACAAATTCACTTGTAACTAAGATACCGCTGATAACTACACTTAAATATTTCATAGAATTACAGTGAATTGCAATGTTAGGGAAAGGCACAGAGAATGCTAGATTCGACAGACTATCTTTCTCTCTATGCGAGGTGCTGATTGCAAATAATACGACGCACGTAAACATTTTTGGGTTTAACATATCCTATAACTGGGGACGCTCCTATATCCCATGTAAGATTTTGCTGTTCAAAAGAAACCTCATTCGTCAACAATTCCAAATACTCTTATTTTTTAAAAGAAGCATTTACCACTATAATAAAAAATTTTGGTGGGGAGACCTGAGGGAAGGTGACCACTTGGGAGACCCAGGCGTAGATGGGAGGATAATATTAAAATGGATCTTCATTAAGTTGGATGGGCGTTGGACTGGATTGAGCTGGCTCAGGATAGGGACAGGTGGCGGGCTCTTNGCCCCCCCCCCCCCCCCCCCGTCCAAGGAAAAATTCTGGGTGCGCACCTGCAGACAAACAAAACACATTATCCCTTTAAAGCCCACACGCTGTATTGTAACTCTGTTTTATACTGGGTGCGTTTTATATCACTTGCGAGATCTGACAACGTCTTGAATTTTTACCTTGAATTTTAAGTATTTGTATAAAAAGACACCTGATAATGATCGGCTTGGTCGAAACGTGTAGTGTTTGAAAAAAACAGTAACAAATAAATGTTGTGTCAGACGGAACACGTAGTTTTGTTTATGTAAGCCTATATGGACAACGGTATGGATAGCGTAAAATTGTGTTTATGTGTTTTGTATGGATCGGAGAACAAACAGCGATTATTTCCATATTTATTATTGACTGACTGGTTTTTATAACCCAGACGGGGCTTGTTTACTGCGCGGTACGGACTGTATGGATATCAGAACAAACAGCGATTATTTCCCTATACGGCATTAACTGATTGGTTTGTATAACCGAGACGGAGTGTGTTTACTGGGCGGTACGGAATGTGTGGATATCAGAACAAACAGCGATTATTTCCCTATACAGCATTAACTGACTGGTTTTTATAACCGAGACGGTGTGTGTTTACTGCGCGGTACGGAATGTATGGATCTCATGACAAACGGCGATTATTTCCCTGTACAGCATTAACTGACTGGTTATTATAACCGAGACGGTGTGTGTTTACTGCGCGGTA